>VWZG01008035.1:0-45624 GCA_013396735.1 Grallaria varia | reverse complement strand
TTTCTTCAGGTGTTTATTGTGCCAGACTCTTTTATAGAGTCTTCCAAAGGCACTGTAGGCCTTTGCTAACCTGTTGTCTATCTCTTGGTCAATCTTACCATCTGAGGAAATGACGCTTCCCAGATAGGTGAACTGCTGGACTGACTTGAGTTCTGATTCACCTATGGTGATGTGGGGGTGATGGAAGGCTTCCTGAGGTGCAGGTTGGAAGAGAACTTCTGTCTTCTTCAAGCTGACTTCCAGCCCAAAAAGCTCAGCAGCCTCTGCAAAGCAGGATGTTAAGCGCTGCAGAGCTGCTTCTGTGTGAGCAACAAGGGCGGCATCGTCAGCAAAAAGAAGCTCCCGGACAAGGTGATTGAGGGTCTTGGTGTGGGCCTTCAGTCTCCTGAGGTTGAACAGGCTTCCACCAGTACGGTATCAGATGCAGATGCCATTTTCTTCATAATGTGTAAATACACCTACCCATACATATATACACACACATACCCCATGAACTAGCTGACCTCTGGAGGTAGTTTGCAATATAAATATTCCAGGATTCTATGATTCTACATACACACATACAATTGAATAAAATAATATAAATGGACCTGTTGATGTGCATGTAGAAACTTTAAATTTACCTGTTAACTTTGCTTCTCCCCCCTCTGCACCTGACTCTGGATGCCTAAGTACATTCAAGCATTTGGTAAAATATGGAATTTGAACTTAAATTCAATATGCATACTCAATGAAAACAATTTTTCCTCAGAGCTTAATTAGTACTATAAACTATGTGAAAATGGCCCTTTTAAAAGCCCAGGTACACACATACATATGTGTATGCTATCCTAAGACATACTTTTCTGATGTTTATGCCTTTATCGTATCAATCATGGGCAAACAACAATTATTTGTAGCACACCAACAACTGCTTTTGCAACAAGTTCCCTGTTTTCCTGCTCAGGGCAGCACTCCTCTGCCACAATCACCTCTAAGCAGGGAAACTGCCCCTGTTTTTCTAACAGCAGAGATATCAAAGCACTGCTAAACATGGACTCTTCAGCCATGTCAGTCACATTTTCCAGGCACACACATGGCCACAACACTTCTCTGATCACAAGCATTTTCTTTCCGTCACTGTCGGGATTTGCCAAAGCAGAGAATACCAGCAGCACCCTGATTCCAGCTCTGTCCCCACCGCCCTGGCCATGTTATGGTGCCCCTCTAGCAGCTCCAGCCCCGCCACCGGCACCCACCTTGTCTCCTCAGACAGCTCAGCTGCTCTGGCTCTGCCCCCCAGAAGGTGCTGCTGGGACCCCCAAACCTGAGGAGCAACGCTTGACTTAGATGTTTTCAAAGGCTTTCCTTAGACAAGCAATTAAACTGTCTCACCCCACCCTCGCCTAGGACTAGCTGCAGAGGAACTCTGCTCTCCAGTATTTAAAAACTTCAAGGACAAAGCTCTGGAACCGTGGCTGCTTATGTTAAAACAAAGCTTCATGTATACACTAAAACATCACTGCTCTGAGCATATTGAGCTACATCTACCATCATGTACACCCCCAGAGCCATGTGGTGGTCTGCGACAGTGGGACTTGGGACAACACCTACAACACATCCACAGACATCGAAGGCAACTTACATCTCGGCTGTCAGCGATTTGGAAGCAGGCTATGTAATTCCTGGCATCAAGCTCTAGCGAAATCCCTCTCAGCTTGAAGCTCAGGAGCTGAGGACGGTGTATACAAATACCTCAGCAGAAAGATGGCTCCTGACAGTAGAGAGCACTTTAATTTAGGAGACAAAAGAACAACAAGGCTTAGCTGCTGGAAGCAGAAGCTTGAAGGAATTCAAAGCCGCAATGTGGAGTAGATTTCACACCAAGGAAGACTAACCACTGAGACAACATACCTGGGGACTGGTTGATACTCTGACTTTTCAAGTCCTTAAAAATCAAGTTTGGGATGTCTTCCTAAAAGCCACATTTTAACTCAGATAGAAATTATGAACTTTTATATAGGAATTATTGAGTGAAAGTCTAGACCATGCAGATGCAGAGGTTAGGCGACATGTTAATAGCAGTCCCTTTTGGCTTTAAAATTACGTTTCAAATTATCTTCACTCCCATTTTACATTTCGTGATGATTTAAAATTTTACTTTCTCCTAGCTTAAAAAAGATAATACACCCCCCCATGTGCTTCAAATGAGTTTAACCAAGGCTTATGTTAGTAAACCAGCCATAATCTGAAATACATTACATAAAAGTTGTTCAATATACAAATATTCAAATGCTATTATTTGCAGGAGAACTTTGTGCCTCTGCAATAATGCATTTCTCTGTATATTTTCAGTGACTGTATTCAAAAGACTACCTGCAAAAATGTATCTTAAAAAAATTATCCTCAGTAAGGGACTAAGGTGGAAGAAATTCACAAAATCTTTCAAATTCCCTTTGAATTTGTCCTTAAAGAGATAAAATAACAAATAGTAAACAGACCTTCAGAGACAAAAAAATGCTCCTTTCCCACAAACAATTAATTTTACAAAGTCATTTGAAATCCAAATGCCCTATAAAATGCTTTGAATGCTCTTTGCAATACAAAAAATGGTGTAATCACACATTTCACACAACCTGCAGTGTATCATTCAGTGAGTATCCTTCCACATATTCTGCTGACAACTGAATTAATCTAATACTTCTATATTAGACAAAATTATTTATATCAACTGGTACTAGATGTTAATTATTCAATAAATATAAGTTCATGGGACTGCTGTGCTATGTAAGTCCTTTCCTCAGAAGTAGTTAATAGACTGGCCATTTATTACATTATGAAATAATAGCAACATTACAAGGAAGAATTAGGGAAAAAAAGGTAAGCTTTACTACACATATTAGTAAATTGATCTGGTAAATATTTTGATCTAGTAAATATTTTCTTTTTTTTTTAATTACCATTTTTTAATAAAGTATTTGCATTTCTTGCTAAACAAATAACATTTTTAACAGAAGTCTTCTGTGGATACTTGCCACAAAACAATTAAACTAACAAATTGCACTGTCTTTTTTTTTTTTCTCCATGCTATCAAAATACGTTTGAGAAAGCAAGTTTAGTATTTTACAAAAAATGCAGACAATAACATTTAAATCTCTCATCACAACATGAAATACTAAAATACTGAATGTTTTTATTTTAAAGTATGATTTTAATCCAAATTTATCTTTGCAATCTATCTCCTCTGGTACTCCTACCACCCCCCAAAAAGGATATTGCAAAATGGAAGATCTG
The DNA here is from genome assembly GCA_013396735.1 of Grallaria varia. Classification (NCBI taxonomy): domain Eukaryota; kingdom Metazoa; phylum Chordata; class Aves; order Passeriformes; family Formicariidae; genus Grallaria; species Grallaria varia. The sequence goes on along the minus strand of VWZG01008035.1, from coordinate 42,351 downwards.
TCATCTGTGGCAGGTTGATGGTTACATATGGCAGGATGTAGAAGGCCCTGTTAGAGAACAGGCTTCAGGCTGTACATGTCCACTGATTTACCCCCATAGAATTGAAGAGGCACTATTCTGCACTGGCAGAGTGCTCAAAGTGTAGGAACAGGCACCCCGTAGTTTTTGTTGGGAACAGTAAGAAAATCTGCTAAACTCATTGTTAAAATCCTCACTGAAACTGGTCTTAAAGCGATGAGGAACCTGCTCTCCTACTGCTGCCAACAGAAAGAATCTGTTACTTATATCCTTCTACAGTGCTGAGAGGGCAGGAACCACACCAGCTCCATAATTAGGAGTCTGCATCTCCGAGATGCAGCTACTCAAATAATGTTTTCCAGAATGGATCCAAACAGTGAGTCAAATTTGTCTGGACCTCTCCTCTGAGGTCTGGAGCAGAAAGAGGGAGAGACGTAATGTTTATTTGCTCACACATCAGACATGCTCAGGGAGGCTGGATATGGATGGAGTGGGACATCTGCCCAAATATCCTCCCCATACAGCCATGGTCAGTATTTGCTGACTGCTGTGAGTACCTGCACGTACTTCACACACCTCATAAGACGATGTCAGTAGAAATGACTCAAGTAACCTTACGCCACAGCTTTAGCAGCAGGACTAAAACCAGCATCAAGAACAGCTGAAGGCAATACTGGATGCAAGCAATGGATTAAATAATAATTCTGATTTTTCACACATCCTGGACTAAGCACGCTTCTCAGAGAAGGACACAATGTGTCTTCCCCCTGTTGTTTCAGTCACTGGGAAATAAAATCTTGCTTGAAATTCTTGTGGTCTCCTGATTGCAGGGTCACTTTCAGCTAAATATAGGGAGGAAAAAACATTTCTGATGTAGTTCATAAACAGTAAAAGGTCTTTGTCCTGCCACAAGAAAGTCAGCTTCTGCGCAAGATGAAAAAAAGCAAATAAATGTAGAATAACAGGAGTGACTATAAAGCACAAAGAGTTCTTGGAAGATACGAGTTTTGATGAAGGAAGATGACAGCCAAACACAGAGCATGCCTGAACACACAAATACTAGGAAATGCACTGTCCCTTGCTTATCCAGCAATGGTGTTTGCGGTGGTCCTTAGCACGAGACAGCATACTTCACCTCCTGGCAAGGTGCTACATCTCCTGCTGAGAGGATTCATACTGCGTCTCACACAGTTTTACAGTCTTGACATACCTGGTCCTCTGATTTTTTTCCTGTTTATGTTTTTCAACTCTTTTACTTTTGCTTCACTAATAATCTCATTAAGTATAGCAATATAATCAGCATCCAATTTTCCCCAGAGATGGAGAGAGAAAAGGGAAGGATGCTACATGACAAATGCGATCATTTCATTTAATGTGTGATAGGCAGGTACCCAAATACCTCATCTGTGGGCTTGTCACAGCAACACATTAGAAGAACAAAATGAGGTGGAAGGGCTGCCTTTATCTTCTCTGTCCATAAGTCTGTTATGAAGTAATGAAATATCAAAAACCTAAGGAGAAGAGAAGACAATGAGAAGACTGTCTGTAAGAATCACAGAGAGGGAAAGGGTGGCAAAAAGCAAGACGGACACACACACAAAAAAGCACAAAGATCCACTAGATCAGGAAAGATCAAGAAAGCCATGGACTGCATAAGTTTCTGAACTCTTGTGTCCATAGTGAAAAGCTGGAGGTGCTGGCATGTTTCTGATGCACAGGGCACCTGACAGATGATGGGAGAGTGGCTGAATTCAGCAATGATCTGTTTCCCAAGGCTTCCAAGACAATTTCTACCAAAAAGAGATATTGCCAGAAAGATTCTTGCTCAAGAATATATACTGTTTCTTGCAGAATAATTCTGCTAGCATATTAGCAGAATTCTGTTAGCACTAGTACACCAGTAATACTACTGCTGCTCTAGTCTACTGTTACTGGGGCACATTACATGGAGAATGTGCCTTTATAGGCACAAGGCCATGTGTTTCATCTAACCTTTCAAAAATTATATACACACATAATGCACATGCCCTCTGTCCAGCACTAATCCACTATGCTTTTAATCCATCAGACAGCTCAGTCAAACCCAAACACTGCCCAAATGTCAGACAACTTAAATCATGCTGTCTCATGGACAGCCTTAACATAAAAATCACTGTATGCACACTATAAGCACACCAACAGAGCATTTGTTTTGTCTTCCTCACAGTGTGGAGTATGAATTATGGGAGCAGAGTAGGACCCAGATGGCCTAATGCTATGGAAAGAAAAACACACACTTGTGACACACCAACTTCCTCTCTGCTTTCAGGATGGGTCAGCAAAGTTTTCCAGAACTAGCAGGTCCTTTTTCAGTCTGGCAGAGGCATTCAAGGGAGAAATATTCAGCTACAAGTCTTTCTGATTAATCAGTCACTGCCCGTGTTGTTTCTGTGACAGCACACCAGGACACTGTATTTCCCTTGTGGCTGAAGAACCCATAGCTGTGCCTCCTGTATTTAACATATCTTTCTTTCAATACAGCTTTAAAAATTACCTTTCGCAAAAGTGTCTTGGTTCCAAAAGAAACATTTATTTCATCATTTTTTATCCAACCAGTTTTTCTCCAAAACATGCATTCTCTTACACTTCTACGATGCAAGAGGGCATTTTGTTTTCACTGAGTGACCAAATCAAAACACAAAACAATAACAAGGGCATTTAATTGTAAGCCCCTTACATTTTAAGGCCTGGACAGAAAGCAACATCAGTTTTCTGAAAAATATTGTAACATATAGAAAATTATAGTAATTTCTGAATTGTTTCAAAAACAACTTGCATATTTAAACTTTATAATAAAATTTTAAGTATGAAAAAAATTCACCTATAGGGAAACATAACAGTTTGAGAATCTAAAATCAGGATACTAAATTTCAACACAGAGCCTCTTACTATTGCCAAGATAAAATGCAATAAAGATCAGCATGTCTACATTAAACTCTGACAGTGTAATAACATTTATGTTGAATAATAACTCCGTAAAAGAAAAGAGGAATAAGACTTATTTTTCTAAGTCAGAGATAAACTTACACCATCATTTCTCCATAGAGACTATGGGACAAAACTATAATATTGGGTGATTACATGTTTTTAAACAGTATTTATCAGAGGAAAAAAGGGCACAGTTTCTTTGTCACCAATCTAACTTTCTTCATCAAAAGTTTTGCAATATGTAAGAAAATAATGCAAAAAATTAATTAATTTTTTTTTAAATCAAACAGTCTCTAAATGAGATTAGAAACTTTTGTCAGATCAACCTCATTGATTTTAATATGGAACTCTAGGAATAAAATCAGAGTATGCTCAGAAAATCCTGACAACATAATTTCTTTTTACTGAGAAAGCACAACCAAATGTTTCAATGAAAAAATCTCAATCAAAAATCATTAATCAAATGTTTTGAATGAATTAGATACAAATTATAAACACAAAAATACACAGCTTCTGCATATTCCATATTTCAGATTCCAAGCCAGAAATATGCCCAGTCAGTTTAAATTTAAAGACTTGATCCAGTCACTGCATATTAAGTTCAGCATCATCTGTGTCTTCATTTAATTTTAGTCTTGAATATACATTTTTCTGAAATTAATTAGGAGATTTTTCAAAGGTACTAACAAATATTAAGTAAGCAATTTCAGCTTTGAAAAATCTGATGAATGATAAATATACAGAATTTAGTGTTGTATAAAGATATCACAGCAAATTAAAAATTATGTGAGTCTTCCAGGGTGGTTTTTTTAAAGTATTATTGATCTAATATCCAAATCTGTTAAGTCTGAAACAGTATTAAATCCTTTTGAAAGCTTCTTCGTTTTCAATATTTAAAGCAGTTGAGCACTACGGCTCTGATCTAACAAAATAGTTAAGAACATAAGTATATGAATGCAGAATTAAGCACGTGCATATTTTATGTATTAGAAGCTTAATCTGTCATTTTTGCTCATCGTCAGTTAAACAGAAGAAAAATATATATGTTTCTAATGGGAAACTGGAATGACTGATAAGAGGATTTAGATAAATATACACTATCAGAGAGGAGTTTTTGTTTTCTTGGGTTTTCAGAAAGACAAAAAGACAGGAAAAAAAGAAGAAAGTAATTACATTTTTAATGACCTGATTTCCACTCTCCTGCTTCCTGATGTAGGAGAAATTTTGCCACAAATTTTCAACATGTTTCTCCTTCCTAATTATTTACTTTTTCTCTCACTTAGCCAATTCCTCAGCTAGATGCAACATCATCCTTTACTCTCTTCCCCTCTCTTAGCACCCTTTCTCCAGTTGCTTGTCCCACACCATGTCGCTGCCCACGACCCCCCTGCCGGGGTCTCAGGGCTGTGCCCTCCTCGCTGCCTCCTGCCTCACAGCCACCCACTGCCCCTTCTCTCGCCATGATCCAGTTTTGCTCTCTAATGGCTAGCCAGAGTTCCTGTTCCCACCCCAGGCTTTCTCCATTATTTGAGGCCGGCAAGATTTTTACTCTCTTTCCAAGCCAATGTCTCCAAATTCCCTTTTTACATTCCTTCTGTTCCTGTATTTGTCTCTTTCTTCAACTTTTACCTTGAACTAAAGCAATTTGAATCTTCATTCACTTCTGACTGAAGACTGTTCCCTTCTCACTTGTTTTAGTCTGTCTCAGTCCCTTGAGCCAGAGTTAATAACGAACTCTTTCCTCTGATCTTTTAATCTTCAAATTCCTTTTCTCTGAGGAACAGCTTTTGTCACCTGCCATCCTGCCACACGTTTTCTGATACCCAGCCAACTGCCCACTCCACACTCCCTCACACGCTGACCTTCACAGACTCTTCCTATATGGACACACACCACTATTCCATTTCCTAGCAAAGCTCTCTGCTTTCATTACTTTCCTGCTCACCTGTCCACTTTTGACTCCACACAGTGAATTGCGCACAGCTGGCTAGGCAGCAATGTGGATGCAGTAATATGAAGTTTAGCGTGAAATGAAAAATTTACTGAAGAGAGGGACAAACAGTCTGACATTTCACCCATCTTCATCTCCTTTCAGTCAATGTCCTCTTCCTGGAGAAAGACAGACACTGCTACATCTTATTTTAAAGTCCTTGCCCTCGTCGGCCTAAATCCATTGCCTCTAGAGAAGTTGTTCACCCGCTGTATTTTTCACAAGTGCACCTTTACATGGCTCTGACTGTTCCCTGTCTTGATTTCACCTTTCTGGCAGTGTGCCAGTTTGGCTGAAAAGAGTCTTAATGAACTGAAAATACAAAAAGGGAGCACACAAGTGTAAATAAAGACAGGCAAGACAGGAGGAGAACAAAAGCATTGCCTGGGCACTCTGGCACAAAAACAGGAAGGCAAAAGCCCAGCTGGAGCTAGCAAGGGACATTAAGGTTAAAAAGAAACTATTCCACGAGAATGCTATTTGCCAAGGGGAAGGTCAGGAAAGATGTGAGTCCACTGATGAATGGGGAAGAGACAAGCAGAGGGAATCAAAGAAGAGGCTGAACCACTCGGTGTCCTTTCTTACAAGCCTTCATAGACAAAGCCTGCTCCCAAGTTCCAGCAACTGTAAACCTCTTTCAGAACACAGAAGGCCAGACAACAACAAAGCAGCAATAAGAGACTACTTAGAGGAAACCAGGTACATTCAGATCCATCAAGCCAGGTTTCACCCAAGGATCCAACAGAGCTGACTGATGTGATTGTGAAGCTGTTGTCAATCAACAGTGAGAAATGAGCAAGGTCCCTGATGACAAGGGAAAGGCTAACATTATGCCCATCTGTATGGAAGGGCAAGCAAGGAAGGGCACCCAGGGAATAATCAGTGCGGCAGCCTCACCTCAGCTACAGGTGAACATCCTCTTGTAATCCATGTGCAAAGACAGAAGACAACAAGCAGGAGCAGTCAGCATGAACTTTTCAAAGGAAAATGATGCTTGATTCCTTCACTCTCTTCCAAGAAGGAAAAGTATGAATGGAGAGCAGTAGAGGAGTAATATATTTAGACTTGTGATACTATCTCCCACAGCAGCCTCCTTTTTAAGCTAAGGAAATACAGATGAGATGGACAGACTGGCTGAAAACTGGCTGAACTCCCAGGCTCAAAAGGTAGTGGGTTGATGACTTGACATGCCATAAGTAGCCAGGTAGAATAGGGGAGTAGGGGACACATATCCTTGAATACCTTCATGCATGGCCTGTGCTGAGACAGAAGATGCCAAGGGCAAACATGCAGGTGACATCAGGTTGCAAGGAAGGGGAGGAGAAGGATGGCACAACCCCCATATCCTCAATTTCCCTACTGTCTAGTGCCTAGCAAGACTACTTCCATAAACACAAAGGGGGGAAAAAACAACCTGTATATTTCATGCAGTGGCTCAAATCAATTGTCTTGCTAAAGCGGAGAGAGTTCACAAGGCTCTCTCAGTTTTTTTGGGGGTTGGTGCTCATGAGCCAAGCTGGCAGATGCAGATCTTGTAAACTCAGGTGATGAAGCAGACCCCGAGAGACAATGAATTTCAGCAGGTTAGAAATCATTGATGTTTCCATTACTTGTTTGATTAGGTGATTAAAATCTCCCACCAAGCATGTTTCCGGAGAAATTAACTCAGAAAAAGAGGATTCCTCTGAGATAAAAGGTTTATGTTTTGGTTTGTTTGGAGTTGTTTTGTTGTTGCCATTCAAGATGAATGCTCTTTTTTTTGTTAGCTACCATGCTTTCTTGGTTTAATCCTGTGGGGTTTTTTCTCCCTACAGCTGTGTCTTGTTTTCTTTGCTTGTTTTTGCTTCTCATAGAAGATACAGTAAATTTAATAGCTCTGTGAGGCTTATGTATATTGTTATTGTTGTGACTGCATTATCACCACCATTTAATGAAAATGTATTCCCAGTATTTTGTTAGCCAAATATGCAACTGCTTTTAACTTGCAGTAAGTGCATGAGCCCATTATGAGATGCTTCCCATTATGCTACCATATTACTCTACAGGTTTCAAGTTTTTAGTGGAATAAGAAGTTTAATTGCTACTCGGTTTTGGGAATGACATCTTGCATTTGATTCCTGCCTCATCTTTTGCCATTTCACTCTGTGTCTATAATACCTTTCTTGCAGTTAAAATTCCTTTCATGCAGATAGCTTCTGTCATGTGGAATGGCAGAAATAAAAGTAAATATACTTAGTGAAGTGTAACATGAAGAACAAGGCAAATTAAACAAGAAAATGAATCATATGCAGTGCTTCTGTGCTGGCTATGTAAGACTGAAAAAGGGAACAAACTCCTTCTGTCTGATAGACTTCAGCTATGCTGGAAACCTGCAGAAAATTTCCCTGGCAATCTGACTGCACACCACACACTAATTCCTGTTTTCAGAAAAATCAGTTCTTTACTCCACAAGACTTCTGCCCATTTTGCAGAAAGAAAAATACTGAAATCCATCATTTCAGTGTTGTGATGAAAAGCTATGGCATAAGATGTAGTTATGGCTGTAGTGGGGTCTGGTCAAGCCAGGGAGACATTCAAGTGTCACTATGCAATGTCTGTTCATGGAGAAATACCAAGAACTCACTCAAAAGTTATTCCATGTTAAATACATATATGGCCTCAAAAGCCAAGCAGAGAGGTACAAACTTTTTTCTAAAGGTTTTTTCTTCCTCTCTGGTTAACCTCTGGAGTTCGTTCTACTCCACTGGCTGGGCAGCGAAGCACTAGCAGGAGTTCAGGACCTTCTCCGGTTGCAGCAAGGGTACAGTTTGCAGGCAGTTCACTGGCACCAACAGGAACAAGGACTCACATCTTGCAATTTCTTCCTGCTCTCCATCTTGTGGCCCTGTCATATCTAGTACTTGTCACAGAATCACAAAATCACAGAATCATTCAGGTTGGAAAAGACCTCCAAGATCATCAAGTCCAGCCTTTGATCTATCTCCACTTTGTCAACTGGATCATAGCACTAAGTGCCACATCCAGCCATTTCTTGAACACCTCCAGGGATTGTGACTCTAAGAACCAAGAAAGAAAACTAAGAAAAGAAAATATCCACTTTTTGCTGCACTGGGGTTCTGCACATTTTAGCGAGGTGACCCATTTGAGAGCAGGGTGCATTGAAGGCTGAAGTAGGTGGCAAGGTCTGTGGTGGGATACATAGCCAGGAGCAGAAGGGTGAAACCATGGCAAGGTCAACCCTCAATACCCCCATTCATAAAACCATACTTTGAACAGGGATTTCTCTCACATTTAAAGACCAAAACCAACCCACTTCCCAAAACTAAGCACTATAACTTTCCCTTCCTGCTCTGCAAAAGTGTTTTCCAGTGTCATCTAATGATCTCATTCAGCTGATTTTTCTAAAAGATACATAGAATAAATACTTGTTTGATTTGTATTATTTTCCCTTTCATAGCAAGAAATAAGACAGTCTTATTGACCCTGGAAGAAAAAGCTGTACAGAGCTTCTGCAGGATAAGTTGTGACAGAATCTCATAAACATGCCCACGAAAACAAGACTATTTGACTTACTTGAGAAAATGAGTTACACAGTCCAAAATGTTGGCATTTTCTAACTTCTGAGCAGCTTCTCAAGCAAATGTGGAGTTCTTTGATTTTAATGCAATTTGCTAACTATAAAGTTGCAATAAGACACAGAGCTGGGAGCTGCTCTTATTTTTAGTTAACAACATATAACATTTTCCTTCAAAAAATGAAGTTTTAAGTCGCTTATAGCATGCAGGCTCTACAAAGCCTGCATGCTTTCCAGCTGTGTAGTTTTTAAGAACGAAGCTGGGGCACATACAGTGTTTTGTTGGGTTGTTTGGGTTTTTTCAAAGTAACAAAATTGCAGCCATACCATTATATGTTTGAGCTTTCACATGTTTGCATTCAGGAGCTGAGACACACGCTGCAGTGAAGGATGTATGATTGCCAAGGCTTGGACCACTGTATTCTGCTATGTGAAAATACATCCAATCCACCTGAAATTTTAAGCTGCTATAAGGTTTACATGTTGCACACCACTGGCAAAATTCATCCCAGGCTCCCCTTTTCATGCACACTTTTTTCACAGTGTCCCAGGTGAGCTGTGGTTTCAGCACCAATAATCAGTGCTGGCAAACTTGTATATTTGTCATACATGTCATATTCACATGGTGTCAGTGGTCTCCTTGCCCAAGAGCACAAAACAGTCTGAGTACAAAGCTGAGAACTAACTATGAAGGAAAATGACTTGGCAGGTACAGAAAGAAGACCACGAGGAAAGCCAGAAGAGAGGGATCACAGAGTGGAAGAGGCAAGGATGGTTATAGAACAGCTGACGGAAAACAGGATCCCAGACCGAGAGAGAAAGCCCAGAGTTGCTGGGTCTTTGCTTTCCAGTAAATACATAGAAAAATTCCGTCTGTTTTCAGGTGTTTGGTTGATAGAACAGAACTACTTTCAGTGGTATCCATTATGCCATTAATTCCAGTGAGAGGTCTCTGCCAGGATACAATGGTTTCAGCCTTCCTCACAGCCACTTAAAAATCAGTCCATCCTAAGAAATGTCTGTATTTTCCCTGGCTGTTAGTGGGGAGGACTGTTCTATTTTTTTCTTTTTACGTTAAGCAAAGCCATAATAAAAGCGCAAATCAAGTGCTCAGAAACAAGAAGATTCCTGAGTTAATGTTATTCAAGCAAATGTAATTTTTTATGTTCTTGTGCAATGCTGGATGAGTTTCTCAAATCAAATTTTCCAGACATGTTCACTAATTGGGCATTTTCTTCCTCAAAGCAATTCAAGCAGGATGCAATAATTCACAACAGTGGAAACTGTTCATTGAATATATCAAGTTCAATTTAAAAAATCTAAGTACCCTAATCCACTATTTTTCTAACATCCGAGTTTCTACCCAGACTTAAAGTCTAATTACACCAAAAAAAGGGAAAAGCAGTTTTCAGGCTAGTCTGGTCGATGTATAAGTTTTAGAGCTCTTTGAAAACATATCAAAAAAAATTACTGGTTATGTTCTTGTGGTGGTAAATTTGTGAGCACAGAAATTATAAAAGCAAAATTATTTTAAGAATATTTACAATAATGTCCTCAATGTCATAATATATATTTTTAAACAAAGCTTTAAATTCTATTGGTAAGACAAAGTTAAGCAAATAGTATATAGTGGGGTCAATCAGAAAGAAATGAGTGATACGAGAAGTAGGCTTGAGTGCAGAAATAGTGACCAAGGAGGCTTGATGCCATGGCAGATCTCTCCCAGCCACAAGGATGACACGCTGTTAGCATGACAGTCAGTGTATATGACAGCTCTTTTGTGGGACTGTTACCTTTCTCTTTACAGAAACAGAAATACCTATTTCTAAGTTGCAGAACTTAACAAGACATAGGAAATGAAACAACAACTTACTTTAAAAAGCGAGTTATCCAACAAAAAAAAATTTATAGGCTGTTGCAGTATTTGTGGTCTGAAAGATTTTAGTACCAGCATTGCAGGTTCTAAAGCTTCAGATTTTTTCAGGAAGAAAACAACAGGGATACACTTCAAAACTTAATTATAGGGAACCATACCACTGGACCTCCACAGACTCTGCCAGTCCACATCAAAATCAAGAATTTATAAAAATATCCTAAGTGGTTACCGATTTCAAAAGACTAAGCATCTTTTCATTTTCAGAATGCTAAATAGACGTTAATTCCAATGAGGGAGTATTTTCCATGTAAAAGATGAAAATGTAACAGTTAAATCTCATAGTTTCCAAATTAATACAGAACCTTCAGTTCCCTCTTGCAGTTCAGCCTCACTAAAAATCCTTTAGCAGATTTATAAATTAAAAAAATCATTGTGGTACATTCTTGGATACACAAGCCTTTGCAAAACAGTATTCCTATTTTGTATACAGAAAAAGGAAATAAATTAACTCTTGGGTAATACCCCTGAAACACTGGCAGTATGAATGGTGCTGGAGCATAATTAGGTTTGCAGAAACTCTCTCCTCTGAACACCCATACACTATGCTATTTAGGGCTACTTTTGAAAACTGTAATTAAACAGTCAGAAAACCCCTGAAAAAGAAACAAAATAACCAGCCACATAAAAGTCACAGGGAGAAAACAAACAAACAAGCCCCTAGTTGATCATTTAGGTTTCTTAATGGGTTCTGGTAATTCCAGTAAGTTGCAGAAGCCAGGAAGGACCTGAGCAAGCAGCTCCTTTCCTTTCAAACTTTAACAATGATATTATACTTTCAAAAAACCAAACCACTGCTCAGCTTACTGAAATAACGTTTTTCTCCCATACGCATTCCTGTCAGATAAATCTATAGCTAAGAATTGCTCTCTGCCTGCTTGTTTATCCATACTGAAACACTCCAAGAAATACAATTCCCAGAGCTCCTGCTAAGCCCCTTTGCCAGCCTGGAAAGGATTTTCAGGGGCTTGGAGTTTCCAGTCGGGCCACAGCATGGCATCCATAGAGTAAGGCATGCTCTCCTGCTTCATCGCCTCTGACAACGATGTCTGGCACAGGGCTGGTAGAGCCACCAGCTTTGCAGAGGACTGCTAGAACTCCAGCTCGCTCGGAGCTGACAGCATCTCTGCAGCCCACCACACGGGCAAGCCAGACAAAGCCACTAGACCTGCAGGATTTCAGAGTACGAAAGAAGCCTTATTTGAAGGCCAGACAGGGGGCCATCCCTTCTTCAACTCATTCATCCATTTCTCCCTGTTCCAATCATGCCGCTCACACAGTAGGAAGCAGGTGGAAATTATTCGAGGTTCCCTGCTGGGGATTCCCTCGGCAAATGTAACGGTGGATTAGAGCGCTCACGAGTTGTCTTCCCGGCCGTTCTGAGGCTGAGGAGCACAGCTAGTGGACACTCTGCCAAAATACGCCTGGTATCACCTTACAGTTGTTGAGGGAGACTTCCTAATTGCCATAAATTAGCTGCTATTACCTGGTGGACAGTAGAGAATCGAGGAACTTCGTCTCGTTGGCTGCCATTCTGCCCTTGCCCACATGCTGCAAAGGGCATCGTGACTTTGCCAGGTGCTCAAACAGCTGGCCAAGCGAGAAAGGAGCAGAACCCCATCCTCCCCTCCGGCACGGTCAGTCAGGACAGGGGGACAGGGGGAGGAGGGGCACCAGACACATTATCATCCCTGCTCTGAACCATTTCACTGCTGGGGCACTGATAGACCTTGTGTCGCTGCTCATCTGAATTTAATCTGTGTTTTCTGTTTGAATGCAGGGCCAGACCCACACTCAGCTCACAGCCTTGGACAGTTGTCTTTAAAAGTGCTGTATGCACTCAAAATGGCAGAAAAAATTTGGGCAGCGCGAATCTTCATATAAATATAATAGGAGAAAAAACCCCAAACTTACATGTAAATATGCACAACTGAATTCTATCCTTTGTCTCACACTCAAACCTCTGAAATAAAATAAAAGGCCAATTTCAGTCCGGAGATACACAAACACTGATTGAGGTACAGTTCCCATTTACATCCAGGCTGAACTGGGGGTAAACATGTCTCTGTGGCTTGGAGAAATGTAGGCAAAACACCTTAAAAGTGGAAATTGAGACAGGACTCACCTTTTCTTAGTCTTTTCTAGATGGAGACTCAGTGCTTCCCACAAAAAATTAGAGAGAAGTCAGGAAGAGCGCTTGGTGGTAAAGCTATTCTGGTCTCTTGCAGGTTGAGTAACTGAAAGGGGCTAGGGAATTTTCAAGATTTTTAAAGAAAAATATAATTATGGCATAAAGCTAATTTTGGTAACTTACAGTCTTTCATTAGGTAATTCTGAACACACTGTAGGGTGACTTTAAATGGCATATAAGTATCTATTGGTATAATACAGAATACTAGTTAGTCATTCCTATGACAGAAAAGCCTATGTATTTGGGATAGAACTTTCAAAACAGTGAAAAACTTCACTTTCTTAAATCAATTCTGATTGCCAGATTTTGAGATGGAATTTTTTAATCATTATGTTTGAATAATATGAGGGTTTTGGTATCTAATGCATTGCTTTAGATTAGGTTTATCAAGTGTCTAATAAAACAGGCTGTTCATCTCTTTTGTCTTCTGGATGAGGACTCTTTTATTACAGTGTAGTATCTTTTGTTTTAATGCTGCTCTGCAGTGGATTGCCAGCTCATTAATTTTTCTGCTGTAACACCCAAATCCCTTTGCTGATCAGTGTGCTGAATGATTGATTCCCTGCTCCCAGACTAATTTTTTACATTGGACTGCATTTACCATCTGGTAGATAAATCATCCAAAACACTCGAATTTGGAGTCTGATTCCAGTGATCCTCTTTGTTTGTTCAACCAGCAGCATGAATATCACTTGCAAACGTGGAGGCTGTGTTCTCTCACCTGGATAACTCTTCTATACTGCAGACAGAGGTTTTAACACAGAGCACTGAGATAACAATAAACTTTTTCTCATTAAAAAAAAAATAAAATTATTTGTTGGATCTTTGTGTTTTCTAGCCAAAATTTTCATTTTGTCCCTACCATAGCCACTAGTTTCTCACATGAAAATCTGTATTTCTCACAACACAGAACCAATTTTGCACATTTCAAACACATTTAACTACTTTCACAAAGATATTCTTTGTAGGTGCAAACACCTGCGCAAGTGAAGACAAGGACATCCTTTGCAGTTGAAACAGAGAAGAAATACAATTAAATAAATTGCCTTCCCAGCCCATGTTTTATATGACAAAACAAATCTATAACCTCAACAGGAGCCTGCCTATTTTATTTTCACTTTTATAACTCTGAAATGATACTTCCATAAAATTATACTTCCAATCAAGACAGGGAAAAAGAACTCAGCCTCACAGAATTGTCTGGGCAAACTTCTGCGAGAGGTAGAAGATGAAGAGAAAGCTGCGGGAGGACGGAACCGTTCATCTGCCCACCACTGCACATGGCAATATTGCTCAGAGGGGGGCAGGGGGGTCCCTTTCTTTAGCCTAAGGATTTTCTGCCACTCTCTGCTGCCCTGGAGAACCCATTTGGCACAACACGCTGACCTCTGTCTCTCCCAGAGGGATCGGATAGAGGCGGCACACAATCAGAGTCAATACTAATTAGCAAAATGTAAACATTTCATTAGATCAACACTACCCTGAACTTTAAAGCAACAAACTGCTATCCAGCCACAATTTTTACCAAACTTTCTATAAAAATACCTGTTGGAAATAGTGTTTTAGCTGTCATCATCAACTAGCTAAAGACTTTATATCTTGTTCATGTGTTTTATGGACACCTCTAAGGATTAAAACTTGTATTTTCAAAAGCATTCACTCATTTTGAATGCCTGGACTGTTTGAGGCATTTTCTGCATATGCACTAATATCTTTAACTATCCCATCTCTCAAGCTTTTATGTTGCTTTTGTTAAGATTCTTGTTTGTTTTAAAATTTCAGAAGAAATTTAGCAACTTCTGCAAATGATGCTTATCCAAACACTCATTCTTCGTAGTCATATGTGAAACCACATGTGAAACGTCTCTGAATCAGAAAGCAAGAAAAACTCTTATAAAGTACAACAAAATCCTCCAAACACTTCAGGTTTAAGCAACAGGACACTTTCTCAGCCACTGCTAAAATATGTGTGTTTATAGATTTTCTATAGTCATATGCAAGTAGATGTGACAGCATGTTTTCATTGGGGACTGTGTGTTCCTTTTTCCACCACTGTACGCAGTGCTCTCATCAGTTAGTAACTGAGATGGGTTAAAACGCTTCTTAAAGCAGGATATTTTTTTTATTTTTTTTGTCAGGCACAGGTGAAAACTGACATGTGTCAAACTCCTGAAGATAGGTGGGAATGTGACAGTCCGGAAAAAGGTCAGGGCTGGATCTGGGGTAAAGCAATTGGAGCCCTTGAAGTCAAGCATTTTGTGTTCACCTCGAACACACAATGGTAATCACGGGTAGATGAACTGCAGTTTGCACAGATTCAACTCTCTGGCTTGCCTGACCACACCCATTCACTCCATCTGCTTCCCCACGGATCCTGTGAGATTGCTGTGAGGCACAGGAGATGCCCCAGGGCTTTTTCTTGAGAATCCCGGCTGTTGCCTGCCAGCAAGCCTAGCAGCTGGAATGACGCTGCCTACAGCTTTGTGGCCAGGCAGAGCCAGATTTCAGAATATTTTGGCCTCCAGACGAGACCTGAGAAGAACCATTTCACACCCTGAACAGCCTTTTGTCAGTTTTTCAACATTGTACCTCTTCTTTTCTTTGGCTGCACCCCACAGGATGCTCTATGCATCTTACAAAAAGTACAGAGAGTTTTGAACCTATTTAAGAGATGCAGAAGGTCTCAGCCTAGTAGAAACAGGTGGGGAGGACTCACCAGCTACCAAGACAAGTCAAGTTGCTTCAGAAAAATTACTGACAGTTCTGTCTTGTTCTTGATTTTTTTCCCTTTCATTTTTACATGTCTTCTTGCTGGTCTTAATTAACACTATTTTTGAACCGTGGATGAGGATCCTGCCAGCTTGAACACAGTTATATAATGTGGGTGTTTCAAGACTGTAATTGCAACTAAATTTATTTTTGTAATACTAAATCAAAAGAGAGGTATTACAAGGATTTAATTTTATTTTAAACAAGATCCTTTAAACACTGTTGCTGTAACACATAATCTATTATCAGAAAAGTCCTGCCTTTTCAGTCCTTAGAAATTGTCTACTGTAATGAGAATTTAAATTATCCTAAAATAAATCCTGATTTGCTACTCAAACACTGCCTCCTCACAAACTGCACTACGACCAATGAGTCAGTTTTAGAGCAAGTTAAAAGAAACTGAACACTGATATCAGTGTAACATTAAATTGCTCTTTTAAACAGAGAAATTCACATCAATAGATATGCAAATGCATGCAGAGCGTGGTCTGCCTCCCAGCTCCCTGCCAGCCAGGTCTGGGGATGTAACTGGGTCAGTGAGAAGAGAAGTCTTCCAGGTACTCTTCTAGCAAAGACTTTCATTGGCATCTTGCTCCACAAAGCACAAAAGTTCCCTGGCAAGAATCTTGAAGAGAAAAAGAGACCTGATATTTCTAATTTTTTTAAACAAACAAACAAATAAATAGCAGAACATATGACCCATAAATCCCAAATATGGCAGTACTAGACACCTTCCTAACAACACAAGATTAAATGATTCTACTCTCACATCCCCTTGAAGCCATCTGTGAACTAGATTAGAATCAAAGATACAACTTAGCTGTTCATCAAGACAAACAGACAGATTTCAGGATCTCCAAGGAAACTTTAATTTCATCAGATCACAATTGTGATCGCCGAATTTACTTCTAATCAGTTTTTGTCTGTATCTTCTTATCCTTTTGTAGAAGAAAAATTCCATACAAAGAAGACCCATTTTGCCAAGAAATTGTTTCATAAAATAAAACTTACTATCAACTGGTTTAGTCAAATCAGCCCTTCCCTACAGACTTAGGAGCTCTACAATATATGACTCCATTCTCTCATACTCTTTTTCTGTCTGTATTTCTAAATCATTAAATTTCAAGATGATCTAGGAATAAATTGCAGCAATTAGAAGGGACCATTTAGTTTACAGCATACTATTTAATTATCTTTTTCTTATTATCGAAAGCTATTTTTGGGATAGAACAAAATTTTTTAAGAGTAATTCTATAAAGAATGCCATTGGTCTTCAGCTCTATTGACTATTACACTGTTTAGAAAAAGACAGGCTTTCACCTCAATAATGTCAACATGCCCTCTATCTCCTTTTTTTTTTTTTTTTCCCCACAGCAACTCTAAGGACATATCTAGGAGGATATGCAATAGTTTAGAGTCAGAAGAATAGATCCTTTTTCAACATCCCTGGTGCTCAGTATTTTTCCTTCCACAAATACTACAGCTACTGTTATCCTGGGAACTATTGCCACTATCTGCTTTGTGGACACTCGCCCAAGTCTCTCTACAGACTGGAAAAGTCAGAAGCACTTCCAGTTGATGGACCAATGGTGGAATGTGAGAATCTCTTTACAGGAAAAAGGTAAACCGAGCCTTCTGTCGATACTGGTGGGATCCTCTGCATTTGGAGTTCTCTACCCAAAGTGCTTGACTGCAGCTTCTTTCTTATTTCAAGTCCAAGTAAATATTAACTCTCCCCTTTATCCAGTCAGCTGTCAACTCTAGAAGAAAACCGACAAGCCATAGGTATAAAATATTTGTCCTTACATCAATAGCAATAAAAGGGTCAGAGTTGTTTTTTCTCCTTACTAGGAATTATCAAAGAGATCTTGGTACAGAAAGAATGTTTCCTTAGTAATATTTTCCACAACAAACATAACTCATCTCTCCTTTTATCAAAAAACAATAAAGAAATTGGATTCAATCCAATCCCTTCAGTCAAGCCTCAATTGCTCCATCACGCTACCAGTTCCCACGAGTGACAATGACGGAGTGATACCTGCTACAAGATGATTTTTTGCTATTCTGACACTTTCAATTCTACTTTAATTACCTTCTGGTTCTTTAATCAGTGTAAGAATCTGTACTGCAAGGACATTTCATGTCTAGGCAATTACATTAAAAGGAAGCAAATATGTGCATGCCACTGTCCGAGTTTTAATTTCTCTTTTTAATCACTGTTTTTACATTTTACTTATCGTTGATTTATATTCACGTCTTATGATGATTTCTCAAAGTGATATGTAACCTGAGTTTAGATCATTTACTTTGTAAGTTAGATTGGCACAAACATACACCACATCTAATTGACTCAACTGTTACAATTCATTTACAGGAACATAACTCATAGTATTTTAAATAAAATAACCAATTATTCTAGTCCTATTTACCATTTCAGATCAAGTTTTTCTATCCAAACAAAAAAAGAAAGGTACTTCTTAAAATAGTTGGGCTAATTTACCTGAACCTGTACCTCTTTTCCATCCTTTGCTCTTGCATTCTCACCAACATGGCAGCATATCTTTAGCACAAATTGATTTTGCCTTATGTAACTTAGAATGATATAACAAACAAAACCCCTCACCCGCTTAATTTGAACAAAAAACATGAAGGGTATGTCTGCTCTAGCTGATAAGCACAGATGAAAGGCAGTCTCGAGGCCACAACTCATTCTGGTTTAGAGTCCCCACTGAGCCTAGGCAGAAACCACGGCTGAGCTCCAGAGACCAGCAGTGCCTGAGGTTTGTATTGTCCCAAATCCGTGTTCACATCTGCCACATGGACTAGGCCAAGAGACATACATGCTTATGTTCACTCTTTCTTGTCACAGTGGGGACAGCCTGGACGAAAGCTTCAGACAACTCAATAGACTAGAGAGAGAAAGAGTGCACATAAAACGCATTTTGGCCAACTCACTAATAAACTTAAGTCTTCACCTCAAATGTAAATGTATCAGATGTGGGTACCTTTAGACGCAGTCTTGTCCTAAGAAAAAACAACTACAACAAGAACAAAACCAACATACATAATAGGTATCCAATGACAGTAAGCTTGGGGGATCCCTGCTACAGGATCTGGAAGACAGATTCGAAGGCATCTAAGAAAGTTCTGAAAACAAATGCACTGTATCTGCATTTAAACTGGATCTCATCTTGCTCATCTCATTCACCCTCTGTGCTCTTCCCAATTCTTCTTCCTCTAAAACTCTGTTCACATGAGGGAAAAAGGCATGCTTTTAAAACAACAGCATATGATATGGCCAGTTACTGCCACCCTTGTCCATCCTCCCCAGGTTGCTCCCACTCTATCTTTTCTCATTGTGCTTCCTTACTCTTTTCTGCTCATGTACCCATCAATATTTTCCACTCTCATCCCTCTTCAGGACCCACTCTTGTATTCCAGCCTTCAGATGCCTCTGTCCTACTGATGATACCTACCCCTCCCTTCTCATCCTACCACATTTTAAAGTATCAAAACACATGGATTTTCCTTATGCCTGTTGTACTCCTGTTGGCTTCCCATGTTCTCTGCTTCCCTTCTCTCTTTTTTCTACTGTTTCCACAGCATACTGAAAGTTGAGACAATGTATATATGGTGAAGGATGACCCGACTTTACAGTTCTCTGCGAGTCTCATTAAAAATGTGCAAGCTTTTTGACAACTTGTACTTCCATGCTAAATAAACACCCCATTATAGATTCAGTCATCACCCTATCACAGGATAAATACTTTGTCCCTCTATTCCCTTCCATCTCCCTAATCATTAATTTCCATCTACTTTTATCTACAATTTCAGACATGTTGGCTGTGCAAAAGAAAAGCATTCATATCCCTCAGAAGAGGAATTTTGTGAAACAGGTGTCCTCAATTTTTCCTTGACTTCATTCAATCCTCAATAAGCTATTCTGAAATAACTTTATCTTTACCCAATTCACTCAAAGAGAACTTTAAAAAAACGGGTAGAGCACATAGCCTATAAGACTCACAGGTGGTGCATAGAATCATCCCAAACAAGCCTACTTTATCACATGAAGGAACAGCACACTGAAAGGCTTACCAACAGAATCATCCCTGTTAATTAAAAACCCAGGTGTAGAGATCCAAACCAATGCAGTGAGCAGTATCGCTCGTCAAGTCTATGTACCTTCCACCAAAATCCATAGTATCTGGTCAGTTATGATCAAACCACAACCCCTGTGGCTGCCACACATGTGACCAGAGTGTCTCTCACACTGGATCTTCAACTGGAGAGTGAAACTGAAATTGAAGATGCCCACGCACATTGTGTGTCTCTGGAGAGTACCATAGGGTTAGGCGCTCATGAACTAACTACTTTGTACTTACCTTTACACATGAGACACTTAATAACCCCCTGCAGTTCACAGCCTTTATTAGGACACAGCTATCTCACAGCCTGAGCAGAGCAGCATCACGCCACCCGGCTCACGGACAGTCAGCGAGTATCAGAAATGTTACAGAAGACTACAGGTTGTGCAGGGAATAATATAACATCTCCAAAATATCAACCTAGAACTCTCTTTTCCAGATAGAAACACCAATTTGGCTGTTACATCATTCTCGGTAAAATGGGCCTGTTTTATTTCTCTACATTAGCAAAGTACGGATTGACAGATGAACAAACACATACAAGTCCACATTGTCAATTAACTCAGATGTGTCTTAATTCTCTGTTTCCTGCTCTAATCACTTCATCATATGTTCTTCCCTTGGCCAGGGATGATGCAATTATATCGTAATTTAACAGAAGGCCAAGCTGCAATGCATGTGCCAAAGAAGCAGAATTAAGGCTTAAAAAGCTATCTTAATTTTCATGTTGTCTGCCTGGGTCATCCACCTTGCAATGTTCTTTTGCTACAGCAAATTCTTTCTTAAGCAGCCTATTCTGTAGCAATAAAGGACCATTTCTGAAAAGAAATAGCAAATAAATCAAGGTAGCTGCATAATCTAGTGATGATAGAATGTTACAAGCCCAGGAACTGTCTCAAGAAGTGTAAAAAACTACTTAGGGCAGCAGGTCAAACTGGTGCACATATTGAAATGACAAAACAGCAGAGGAAAGAATTTTGCTTCTCTGAGTATGAAAAGAAATTTACAGAGTCCAAACATTTGAAGATGTTGTAGCAGTGTTCTTAAGCTTAAGTATAAACAGCAATGTACATGGTAGCAGTCCACTGAGAAAGGTGCTAATGCCAACCTCTGGCCTCACGCGTAAATACAGGAAACTCATCTTTTTCAGGGAGTAGTTTCTCCAGTAAAAGTTAACAAAGCTATGCAAAGGTAAGTGAGGAGGAAATCTGACCCAGATATTGTGTTGATGTTAGTTCTTTCAAAATTAAAGTTGAAAACTGAAACCCTGCAGTTTTGCATGAAACAGTTAACATACAGCAGAA
The DNA here is from genome assembly GCA_013396735.1 of Grallaria varia. Classification (NCBI taxonomy): domain Eukaryota; kingdom Metazoa; phylum Chordata; class Aves; order Passeriformes; family Formicariidae; genus Grallaria; species Grallaria varia. The sequence goes on along the minus strand of VWZG01008035.1, from coordinate 21,460 downwards.
TCTGACTACTGCATTTTAAATGACACTTTCCTTCCATATTCTTGTAGTTACACTAAAAGTAGTGCCTGCCACAGGTAGGTATATAGCACCTATATTTGCTTCTGTCTATTTTTAGTAGAACTGAATAATTCTGAATGCCTTCAATACAGCATACGGTTATCTAATTCCAGCTTGGAAAGCCCTCTTTCTGTGATGGTTTCTAAATCATGGTATCGCTGCGCTCCACATCATCTTAGAAACTTCCTCGCATATTTCACCAGCCTCCCATATTTAATCTCACTGATTTATGCACATGCCGTGGTCTAATGACCCACATGGCTCTGATGGGTAAGCCGCTAAGGCCAGCGACACATTAACCTATTAACCTCTCTTTTAAAAACCATCATATTCATACAAATACAATGAAAAGTCAGGCAGCAGCAAAACAGTAGCATTGTGGGATCGCAGAGTAACACCGTATATATCTAAACTGGGTAAAATGAAGAAAAAAGGAACATATCAAGACTGCACAGCAGATTTACTATATTGCAAAATCATTTTGCCACAGTTTGCTGGTCCGTGAATTTGATAACCTGCTTTAGCAGCATTATCCGTATTGTAAAATGTAATTGGGAGGAAGATCACTCTTCCGTTCACTCATTTCTTGAAATCTGTTGTCCAATTTGGGGACTCTATCCTGAAAAGTACTGAGAGTTCCCTCCAGTGTGGAAATTGCCTGCCAGTCCTGCTGAAGACAATGGGAGCAGGGGGCACTGCACGCAGGGCGAGAAACCTTCATCACCTTGGAGAAGGCACTTTGCACAGCTCTCGCTGGCGATCCGTGCAGCGGAATAAACCTATCATTTTAAAAAGCAGGAGGAGGCACACACAGCCATTTTTCGGGGGAAAAAATAAATTCCCTTTTCTAAACAGTAGTTTTAGATAAAAACAAGACTTTCTTACAAAGTGTAAACTTTATATTGTATGCATTTACTTGGTTCTACTTTAAAACCACCATATCCCTCAAGATCTAAGAAAACGTGCTGCTGTCATGCCGAACCAATTCATCCACACTGCAACCTTACAATACCACCATATACTTATGTATATGGCACGCAACCAAAGCAGGGGGGAAAAAAAAAAAGCTTATTTTGAGCACATTATCGAGTATTTTGCTGCCTACACTTCATTCAGAGCGAACCTAAAAAAGCAGGCGGCAGAAGGACGGGCGGAGAGGCTGCCCCGTGTTTGGTCTGCACACAGCGAGAGTGAGACCCAAGAAAGAGCCCGTGTGAGCGCCGTCCGGGGCCGCGCTCACGGCACAGCCCGGTTCGCACCCTCCGCCTGCGGCAGGACGGGGACGGGGCGGCGGGATGAGGAGGGGGGAACAAGGGGATGCTGCGGGCTCAGCCCCCGGGGCGGGCGGCGCGCACCTGCCGGCACCGCGGCGGGGGGCGGCGGGGAACAACAAAAGCCGGGAGGCGGGGGGGACCCCCTTCCCTTCGGCAGGGAGAGGCCGGAGAGGGGGCTCCCCCCTCCCCGGAGAGAGGCATCCCCCCGCCAGCCGAGGTGCCGGCTCGCAGCACCCGGGGCGGGGGCGGGAGCCGCTTCTTTGTTTTCCGCCGCCCGCAGCGCCGGGCCGGGCCGGGCGGAGCGGGGGGGCCCGCGCTCAGCCCTCCCTGCTCCACGTGCACGCGTGGGCTGCCCGCGGGGTGGGCGCGGGGCGGGAGCCGGCGGGGCATTACCTGAGCAGTTGATGCCTTTCCCCTTGGCGCCGCCCTGGCACTCGGAGCCGGGCAGCGGATGGGAGGCGCGGCCGGCGGGCAGCGCTGAGAGGGCGAGCACCAGGAGGGCCGAGGTGTAGCACAGCGCCAGCGGGGGTCCCGCCCGCAGGAGCGGCCGGGCGGCGGCCGGGCTCTCTCCCAGCATGGCGAGGGGCGGCCGAGGAGCAGNCTCCGCGCCTGTCCGCCGGCGCTGCCGCCTCGCCCCGGCCGCCCTCCTTTGTGCGCGGCGCCCGGCAGCGCCGCCGCTCCGCCTGCAACAAAGGAGCGGAGCCGAGAGGCTGCTGCTGCCGCCGCCGCCGCCGCGGAGGGGGAGGAGGAGGAGGGAGAGAGAGAGAGAAGGGGGAGGAAGCACACGTGATGGCAGCCCCCTCCCCCGGGACCGGAGGGGAGGTGAGGGGCTTCTCCTCGCTCGGCGAGCTGGGCGAGCGGCGGCGGCAGCGCCCGCCCTCACGGCGGGGGCGCCCCCGCGGGGAGCGGGTCGGGGGTCCCGGGGCGGCGCCGGGTCGGGCAGGGCCGGCAGCAGGCAGGGGGGACCGGCGTGCGGGATGGCACTGATGGGTGAATGAGGCAGAGAGGGTCCCCCGGGGCTTCGAGGAAGGAGCTGGCACAGCGTTCGCCACTCTTCGAGATGGTTTATTTATTCTTCACTAATAAGCCAGCGTGAGCGGGGTTGGGGAAGAAAGCAAAGAGACCATCTCTATTGATTAGTCGTAAGGGACGTGTTTAATTTTTACTGAATGGAAGCCCAGCATTTACAGCGGGAGCATTGGTATTGATGCAAGTAAATAAATATGTTTACGGTGAAGGCAGGACTTTTGTAACACCGTGCTTTAACTATCTGAGGGTATTCCAGCCCTTTACGTGGAGACAAATCAGCGGTCAGAAGCATTGCACAGTGTGCCAGGCACGTGTCTTGAGTGCAGAGCCCCAGCATGTTTTTGTCTGGCTGAAAGCTTTGTGTAAATGGACAGCATGGTGACCATTTTTACATAGGGAAAACACAGGACAGTGCTTTAAATTCGATGAGATTTTTTCCTATCTCAGTTGTCAACATTTCGTGCAAGTTTTTTAACCCACTGTACAAACCATTTGTTTTTCAGGAACAGGAACAGCCTCTTTCCTTGGTGTCTCTGCTGCTACGTGTCACTGATGGACTGTAAGGTATAGAGCTTGTGTGAGGAGGCTCAGCTTGCTCTAGGGTTTAGCTCTTGTGTGAGGAGAACCTTCGAGCAGTTTGTTAGCCGGAGCAGTCAAGAGTAAGGCCATAAATCCATCAGTAAGCTTTGGGGAGGCACAGTGGTCAGACACAAAGTCAGACTATTGTCTTTTTAAATACGGCAATGAAGAGATAAGTCCTGTATTACTAAGAGTGAGAGAGCAATTTCCTTTTGGCATGGGGGGTTCAATACCGGCTGCCTCTGCCAAGTAAATGTTCTTCTGTAATTACTTGCTGATGCTAGATGTCAGAAGAACTCTGCTCCTCGGTGAAGTGGGGCACATTAACTCACATAGTGCTGGTCCTGCTGAAACTGGGCTGCTGAAGTTAACTGGCCTGGATGGTTAAAGCTTGCTAAGTCTGCATACTGCTGTCTTGTCTGCTAAGCAGGTAAACCCTTGGGATCTTTAGGTCATGGGACTGGCACGGATCCTGTACTTTGCTGTTGTTGGAGCAAATGCTCTGTATACTCTTTCCATAAACGCATCCTGTACTTCTTGCTGGAGGGCTAGACCGAACTGCCCTCATCACTATGTTAGAAAGCTCCTTCTAACACCCAGCCCAAACACATTCAAGACCAGTTCATACCCATTTGTCCTTGTGCCATCCAGTGTTTCAGTTGGGCATTTCCTTTTCCCTTGCATTTAAATCTATAATATAGGCAGTAGTCATAGCCACTCTGCTTGCCTAACCTATCAGTACGTTTTATTAGTCTTCTCCTGTAAGACAGAGCCTCTGTAACTCAGATTTTACTGCACTAAATAAAGTTTGAATTCAGCATAGCTGACATGCAGTGTGTAAAAGCTTTTCATAAACTATTTCCAGTCTTTGCAATGGAAGTATTCTTTCCTGATTTCTTTCAAAATTACCTTTTCTCATAAGTCAATTTGCTTTTTATATGACTGAGTCACACTGATGGTTCAGGTCATGCTGTGAGTGACAAATACAGGCAACTCCTTCTATTTGTCTGTCATTTAGAGTCCATAATAAAAATGCTTTTAAAAATGTCTAAGTGCATGACCATATCTTTTCAATTATTACATTTCATCTCATTTCTTTTATTCCAGTCCTCAAAATTATGTAGTCATCTCTTCAGGATATTGTGAACCTCCTTTCTGTTGACAGTCTTGCACAGTTCTTTGGGTCAAGAGCACTCCCACATACACAATAATGAAAATATATGCAAATACAAACTACTAGTGTCAGAACAGACTTGTAACAGTCACAGTATGTCCAGTTCAAACATTTCTCTTCCAGAATAGCAGGCTGTAGGTAGTTCCCAACTGAATTTGCGGCTTTGTTTCAGTTTCCTGTGTCTTTCAGCTTAACTAGGCAAACTCTATCCTAGAATCATAGAATGGTTTGGGATGGAAGGGACCTTAACTACCATCTGGTTCCAACACCACTGCCATTGGCAGGGACACTTTCCACTAGACCGGATTGCTCAAAGCCCCATTTAGCCTGGCCTTGAACACTTCCAGGGATAGAGCATCCACAAACTCTTTTCAGTTTTAAGCCACTGCCCCTTGTCCTATCCAACCCTTGTAAAAAGTCCTTCTCCAGCCTTCTTATAAGCCCCGTTCCGGTACTGGAAGGCTGCTGTAAGGTCTTCCTGGAGCTTTCTCTTTGCCAGGGTGAACAATCCCAACTCTCTCAGCCTGTTGTCATAGGAGGGGTGCTCCAGCCTTCTGATCATCTCTGTGACCGTCCTCTGGACTTGCTCCAGTAAGTACATGTTGTTCTTATATTGGAGTCCTCAGAGCTGGACACAATACACTGAGTGGGATCTCACAAGAGTGGAGTAGAGGGAGAGTATCACCTTGCTTGATCTGCTGGTCACACTTCTTTTGATGCAGCCCAGAACACGGTTGGCTTGCTGGGTCATGCTGAGTTTCTCATCAACCAACATCACCAAGTCCTTCTCTTCGAGGCTGCTTTCAATCCATTCTCTGCCTGTATTTGTGCTTGGGATTGCCCAACCCAGGTGCAGGGTCTCACACTTTGCCTTAAAACTTTATGAGGTTCACACAGGCACACCTCTCAAGCCTGCCAAGGCCCCTCTGGATGGCATCCCTTCCCTCCAGTATGTCAACTGCACCACACAGCCTGGTGTCATGGGCAGACTTGTTGAGGATGCACTCAATACCACTGTCTGTATCACCAGCAAAGATGTTAAACAACACCAGTCCCAATACTGAGCCCTGAGGAACACCACTTATCACTGGTCTCCACGTGGACATCAAGCCATTGACTGCAACTCTTTGAATGTGACAGCCTAGCCAATTTCTTGTCCCCTAAGTGATCCATCCATCAAATCCATGTCTCTCCAATGTAGCAACAAGGACGTTGTGCAGGACAGTGTTAAACGCTTTGCACAGGTCCAGGTAGGTGATGTCAGTTGCCCTTCCCTTATCCACCACTGTTTTAACCCCACTGTAGAAGGCCACCAAATTTGTAAGACATGATTTGCCCTTAATTGAAAGCTTTTAACAAGTCCAGATAGATTGTAAGTAAATTTTATGGGGTTTGGTTTTGGCTGTTTTTTTTGTTGTTATTTTTTGACTGCTGGTATGAATGACATGCCATTTTTTATTTAGAAAAGCCACATCTGAGTAGTGCTATCTCTCTGGATGCCTCTCTAGCTAGTTTCAAATGAGTGATAGAGTCGTGCTTGATTGGCAAATTCACACTATGCCAGCTGGGTATTCATTCTTATTCTGTTCCCTGATACATGTATCAAAAAAAAACAAAACAAAACAAAAACCCCCAAAAAACCAAAACCCCAAAAAAATCTAAACACTTTCCTGCCAGCTTAAAAAAGCAAAAGAATTGAAAAAGAATTTGAACAAGCTGTTTCTGCAGTGCAAATTGTTGCAGACGGAGGGAATGCCACACCAACAAAACGACAGATCTTGTATGTCTTTGAGATCACACTAAACTCTGCCACATTTGGTAACTTCCATCTTTGGCAAGTAAATGTAACTTTATTTCAGTTATCCAAAATTTCACTTTTGCTCACCTCCAACTTCACTTCTGTGAGAGCAGGAATCTCTACAGACTGTTAAAAATTGGCATCCCCGGTGAATTAACGAACCCCACCAGCAGTTTTTCTGTCCCCTGCTGGTACACACACAAAATCTGCCTCCCCTTATTTTTCTCCAGGAATTGTAGAAATGAAAATGTACAACCAAAGGGAAGCAGAGAATATGAAAGAACAGGAGCACGAGAGTGATTTCATTTGCGAGAGATCTGGATACAATAGAGATAGACTTAATTGTGAAAGCACTGTTTTATTTCATCTTAGAGAACAAAATGGATACCAGAGATTTATAATATAGTGAAGCCATTAAAGTGTTGTTTGGAGCCCCCTGTAGCCTTATGCATCAGACAGTAGAATCCTACTCTTGCCAGGTAGTTCACCAGAGAATTGTACTTATTAGTTTCAAGTTCCATTTTTACCCTGCAAAAATCCTGTTTCCAGCTCCTGTACTTATGAAAAAAACATTAAAAATGTCAAGAGTATAAACTGGAAAAGGGTTCACAGAATCAAAGAAACACAAAAAGGTTGAGGCTGGAAGGGACCTCTGAAAGTCATCTGGTCCAACCCAACCTGCTTAAGCAGGGCCACTGAAAGCCAGTTGTCCAGAAGTGTGTCCAGGTGGCTTTTGAATATCTCCAAGGATAGAGACTTCACAACCTCCCTGGGCAACCTGTGCCAGTGCTCGGTCACCCTCACAGTGAAAATGTGTTTCCTGATTTCAGAGAGCAACTCCTGTGTTTCACTTCGTGCCCATTGCCTCTGGTCCTGAACCAAATCTAGAATCAGCCTCAGCAAAAGACTCAGTTCTCTCATATAAACTATTTCACACTCAGTTTATCCAACAGTTGAACTTATTTATCTATCCCCATTGGCTTTTTATTCATCTTCTGTGCCCACCAGTACAATTTCATTATGGCTCTGGGGTGAGTAGCACAGGCAGTGGGGCAGTGGCCATTTTACTGTCACCCTGCTGCCCTGTTCAGCTGTGTCCTTTTCCAGTGCATAAAGCTGCCTCAATACCTCACCAATTTTTGAGGCAGCAACATGTTCAGGCTAGTTGTTACTGGGAAGCTGAGAACTCTTTCCCTTGTGCTGCATTTTCTACTCCACTCGTGTACTATTCCCCTGTTTTTATTTTAATCTTTAATTTTTCAGACATTTCACTAAATTTTCTGCTTCTCCCTTTCCCATTCACCATGGTGCCAGATCTGTTTCTCTTCTTGCAGTAGTTTTGCCTCTTCTTTCCCAGAGTATCTTTATTCAGTCAAAAGGCATGACTAAAAGCCCATTTGGGTCAATAAGATGATTTTTAAGAACCAAGCTAGAGATACATTTCTTCTCATTGAATTTCCTGTCACACTGTCCCCATGAATCAAGAAATATTACTGAGCCCACTTGGCTGCTGGGAAAACCAGGACACCAAGAGATTTCTTTTTTTTCTACTGGCAGCCACAGGAGACAAAGGGTTCTGCAGCAATTGCAAAACGAACTCCTTACCTTTCAAAACCCAGTTTCAAATACATGTTTCTCCAGCACACATTGGTTCATCCCAACACTAACATCTTCTGTTGACTTTTATTCGGAGTGGTGGTGGGAACCGTAGTGGAAGCTTCAAAACATTCTCAGGGCTGGCACAAGTATATTTGCCCATATCACTCATTCTCATTCATCCATTCACAACTCTTTTTCTCCTTTCTTGGCTTATGTAATAAGATATGAACTGTCATTTAGCACCTTCACATATTTAGGTCTTTTAATATTTCCTCATTAATCAATGCTTTAGTACCTTAATCAGTTTGTTACCTTTTCTCAGTTTCTTCTAATTTGTTGACATCTATCTCTTATTCAAATACTGCCAGACGAACTGCTGATTGGTAAAAATGATTTCCAGATGCTGACAAGTGCTTTTGTCACTTATTGATCAGACTGTTTTAGTTGTTTGTTAATGAATTGTATTTAGACTGCAGCTAATTCCCAGTAATCTCTTTGTGCCTAGGTGTACCAGAAAGGTCATGCAGTTCTGCAGTTCTTCCACTGTGTTCATAAAATCATGACAATTTTTCAATCCTGCTTTTAGCTTTTGGCACTCTCAAAGACAAAAATATAGTTTATTTCACTGAACTTGGTCTCCATTGCCACAACTCTTTGTATTCTGAATCAAATGGGTGTGCAGTTTGCTTTAAGTGTAATCTTCATTTAATGAGTACTAGGGCTCTTGGCAATTATGCCCCTTGCTTTGAGGATACCCTTCACATTGTTATCTGCAATTCTTAATCAAAATGCAAAAGAATATTAAAGAATTACATGTTTTATGCTGTGTTTAATTGTCCCCAATGACTGGTTTTAGTAGTACTTTATATGGTAAAACATTCTCAAACATTTTTGACAAGGGCCTCTGCAATGTCAATTTTATTTTGTTTTAATTATTGCTACAAAAACACCCAAGTGGATGCAGCATACAATTTGTCGGCCCACTAAAGTCATACAGAAAGGGACTATTACTTCCCCATGCCATGACAGTCTGTAATTCAGAATTACATAAGCTTTTCTTTATTGCTATATTTCATTGCATTTTCTAGTCTAATTTTCTCCAGCCTTCTGCTGTTCTCATACTCTAGTTTTGCGTAACTTTTCAAAGTTTATTAACCATTTTCATCATTCTGTAAGTTGATTTCTGTCATTATACAGTTAGCCTTCTCAAGCATAGCCATATGCATTGTTCTGAATAGCTATATTTCTCACGCGTGTATCATTACCAAACTGTCCAAACTTCATTTTCTTAGTTATTTTAATGTTTACACAACATAGACAGATTACATTGTTCTTGATCCACATTATATATAATGCTTATAAGCACAGAAGCAATTACATTATCATTATGTTAATACGTAACTACTTAAAAAAACAGAACTGTCAAGGAGAGAGAAACTGTGGGTTTTTTAACATGCACTGTGATTGTGGTGTATAAAAGAAGAATTAGATGAGGTGCCAACTCTAAGCTAATGCTCATTCAGGTTAGTGAGATATTATGGTCTAGAATAATGATATTCTTAAATGATGATATATTCTTATCTTGTTTCTCCACAAAAATTTAGCAAGAAGTTCTGAATCTCAAGGAAGCTCAGTATGTGTCCATTAACATAGTAATATGCTTTTTCCAATGGAGCAAATTTCTAAGTATTTGCAAGCCATGACTTATAAATGGGAGGTTTATTGGATTTCCAGAACCTTGTGAAATCTCCTTTGGTGGATAATAAAGCCAAATGAATACATTTCCAGAGGAACTTGTCTAATATGATTACATTTGTGCCCAGAAATATGAGACTGTTAAGGATTTAGATTGTCCAGAGCATCAGCTATCTTGCTCTGTGTGTTTCTGTCTGTCTGCTGAAAGTTTTCAAGACAAGACCACGACACATTGGGTTAATTGTCATGCCATCTGACAAATGCCAGCTGGTGCACCTTGAATAGGCTGCACCTGGAAATATGGCACTTTGGGGTTGTGCATAATAATGGTATTATAGTGAATTAGGATGATTTCACAATGGCTTGCCCATTTCTTTTTTTTAAAGCATTTCCATCAATCACTTACACAACTGTAATAAAGGCCTGAATTCAGCTCCAATCTTTTTGACAGAACAATTTCATAAGTAGTCCCTTCATATCAATAGTGAAATTTCCACTTGGAAAGATAGGAGATGAAAAGAAATGTTTGCAGATAGAGCAGATCTCTTGACTTACTGTAACTACATGATTTGTTTGTATGCCTCAGTGTCTTCTGTCCCAGCTTCTGCCCAAGAAATGTTGTGCCTCTTCCCCTAGATGGATAGATTGCAGTGAGCATTAATTTGTTTGAAGACCACTTGCTTCTGACAGATTAAAAGTACTTCCTGTTTAAAGACTGAGCTCCTTTTGTGGGATACTCCCACCACAGCTCTGCTGGGTTGTAGTGGCCAGGCACTGTTCTCCAGACTTCCCAGGACATCCGTAGGCTGCAGGGCTTTCCTTCTGCTACCTTACATGGGCATAGGTGACTCTGTTGTAGGGATGACACCTCATCATCAAGCTACCTAAATATCTATAATCCCTGTTGTCTCCTAATATATCCCACTTTCTCAACTGGAGTGTGGGGAGCCTATCCTTTGCTTTTCAGAGGCATGTGGCTAGTGTAAACATATCCAAAATACAACATCTGCATATGCTCTTGAAACAGCATTGCTCTGTATTTAATGGTTGGGGTTATTTTGTAGAAAATACAGGCAGCATTAGGATGCAGAATCACTAGGTATTGCAGTACAGTTTCAATTACACATAGTTATTAAATGTGGAACTTTGGTCTGTGTCACATGATGCTTCTAAACTTGCAAGGTTCTAATAAGTCTTTCTCCTCTGCCCAAGGATATGTGTTTTGTGTCAGGAAGTGGCACTAATTGCTTGTAAGTGGGGAGAAAGCTAAATTGGCTGAAATATATCAATCAATATGAAAGCACCAGCTAAAACTATTAAGAGAGGTGCACTCCATCTTACACAGAGAGAAATTATATGACTATTGTGCAGCCCCAAGAGATGCAATGAAATGTTATTTATATTTGATTATTTCCTCCCTCTCCAAAGACATGATGTTGTGGATACTAATGTGAGTCATAGTTAACTTTCAGAATAACATTAATCCCTTTGTTCTTAATCAAGTCACACATGCTATGCTGATGGTCGAGATGATCAAAGGAATTATACTTCACGAGACCCTGAACTTGCTGCACTCCTTGCTTTTACAAAGGGAGAAATGGAATTGCATCAGAGCCACAGAAACTGCAGATTGCTCTAAAAAGACATATTTTACCAAAGCACTTTCTATGCCTAACAGCATGGTCTGTAGTGGACTTATTGTTAACATAGCTCTGGATATTTATAATCCTTCTGGAATAGGACAACATGATTCTGAGTGTTGTGTGGAGTTTGACAATAGGATTGCTACCAAAGGAAAGAGAACTGGTTCTGAACTGTGTTCTGAATTTCAATCTGCACACAATGAACTTTCACATGAAGGCTGAAGGGAAGTGAGAAATAACATGCTTTTGATAGTTGAGTTGAATTTCATGGAGCATTTTTTAAATCTTGTATTGATTAGTAACCAGTATCACTGAGATAAGTCATTTTTAAAGGAATGTCTAAGTGAATTTGTAGTAATGATTTATAGTAATGATCTAATCTGCTTTTAAGGCTCCATTCTTGGAATAAGAAATGTTTCTGTTTATTCAGCATAATGTTCTAAATTGAACAAGAGGACATATATCACAGTTTTTTTAATTCCATTTTTATCTCTGCCACTTAAGGTGTTGAAATTTGCAACATCTATGTTACTTATATATGTTACTTTGAAATACATTTTAGCATACAGGAGAGTATGATTTCCAGATGGATGTATGAAGTGTATATGTTCCACCTGGCATGCACTGCTGGGGATAAGGACTCTTGCTCGAAATAGCTTCCTGTACATACCATCTTTTCACATTATACTCACTTTTAGCAAGACTCTATCCCTGGGAACAAATGGTGGAAGGGCTGTTAAAGTCTCCTTATGCTGTGCAATATCACAGTTTCTCTGGCATAGCTGCTGCTGGATGAGCTGAAAGCCAAATCCGGTCAGTGTAACTGAGGAGAAAACATTTAAACTGTTCTCCCACTAAAAAACAAGGTGCTCTGAATTTGCTCTCCTGAGTGCATGTGCACTTTTCATAGCCACATCATACATGAGTCTTCCACTTAGTAAGGATGGGTTTTTTTATCCTGGTCTCCACTTCCTCTTCCAGGACAAGGCCCATCTGTTGAGGCTGTGCTGCTCACCCACTCACAGTTGTGAAAAGGACAGGCTTGCTACCAAGAAAACCAAAAAGGACAAATTAATACTTATGTCTCAGAGGTGGATTTGGTGTCCTTCTCCCTTTGCTATGCACCACTAGGCAGGATCAAAATCCACTTCTGTTTGCCTTCTGGGAACCTGCAGTACCTGGAGCTGTCAAAGGCACATCCTCCACTGCCTTCCTGAAAACCCTCTCTGCAAGGCAGATGGTGGGCTAGGAAGAAAAAGGAAACCTCATCTGCCACACAGGCCTTCATTTTTGGAGTTGGGAAGAGTCTGAAAGCTCCTTGACAAGTAGCTTAACAGACCTCCCCACTCATCTGCGACACTGGCCATGGCAAGGCTGTCACAGCAAAAAGCACTGCAGCTGATGCTTACCAGAGCCACAGGTTCAGAAAACCCAATTTGTCACATCTCTGATTTATTTTAGTGTGCAATTGAAATGAAAGATGCTGAACCATGAGGAACATTGTAGTCATAGTGATGATGAACAGCACAAGTGCACGTGAGCATGTATTTTATTAGAAAACTATTGCTGTACATGTTCATTATTTGCAGACCAGCTCCTGTAGGCAAAAAACTCTTCTAAAATATCACCCTCTTGGTGGTAGGGCTTTTTCTACATTATTTTAAGATTAAAAGGTTTCAATTTGAAAAATCTCCCCCCAACCAACATGTGTGTGGACTTGGCTTTATGTTTTTCAAAAGGTTAATACAACTACCCATTAGAAAAAAGCATCTGTTTCCCTTAAGTATTTGGATGCTGAGTTGAAAAGCAGCTTAAAAATATTTATGATACATAGCTACCAATCCCATCTAATTCTATCATATGCTCTTGGACATCTAAGAAGAAAACAATACAGATGGCTTGCTTCTGTTTTCTAAAGACTGTTGTAAGACAAATAGAAAAAGGCTCCTGCTAATTTACACCATCTCGGAGGAATGATATGTGAAATGCCTTCCCAAGAAAGGATTGGAAGTGAGATAAATTCTTAATAAACTAATTTTTATTTTTGGTTCAAAAAGTTCTTACTTCTATGGCTGGACAAATGAACATACATTTCTAATGTTGAAAAGGAGAAAGAAATAAAGTAATCCAGCACTACAACAGCATGATGTTGCTATTTCAAATGTCTTATTATCAGTTTGAGTTATCTGACTGAGATACAGCAAGAGCTTTGCTAAAGAGCAGATAATCTTTTTAATATTACAAAAATTCAATTAGACAAGGAAATTTAATATTAAGATAAATTTAACATGAAGTTATAAAAATAGGTACTTGTCATGTGCAGGGTCTAAGACTTATTTATAAATTTGTTGACTTATAAGATACGTGTCATCTAGAAAAAAAAAACCTGCTGCATTTGGACATAGTGTGCTGCCCCTGTCAATGTCCTGGCTAGATCCAGTCCAGAATCTACTAACTACAGTTTGTACATCCAGCTACTGCATACATTTTGCTATTAATACACAAACTACTTCAGAAAAGCTGGTCATAGAAGAGTAGGTACAAGGAAATGTAGGAATGACATCTGGAAGTTTGGGTAAGTCCTCAGACTAGGGTATGTTTGGCAATATTTTACTAAAACCTCCAAACACCCTGAAACCTAGAGGTGCCTTATGCTCCAGAGAGCCCAACATCCAGCAGTTTCCAGATTCTGGCTCTCTGGAAAATTTGTCTGCCTATTTTGATGTCTAAATGTCAATAGGTTGCCAAACTCTTCTTAAAAATCCAGTGTTTAGAGTCTGCTTCATTTATGATACATTTAAAGTAAAATCTCTGACAAAGACCATTCTAACTAGCAGAGAAATGCAACTTCTGTTGCAGCATCTTCCCACTACCCTTCAATTGCTCCTAACTTTGGTATACTAATTTATTCTGGGTAGCAATGTTCCAATTATTCTATCAGCACAACAACATTTTCTTTTGAAGTGAAACTGCAAGCTCTGTTGTGTTATTTTAAACTCTGCATGATAAGGCAAGAAGTAGTGAGGCCTTTATTTTTCCATTATAAAATGGCTTGTAGCAGTATTTAAGGAGCTGTGTTTTCCCCATGATTTATTGTTTGGCGCCAGCATTGGCCTTGAGTCAAAAAGCCAGGATCCCTTTTTTTGGGGATTTATGAAAACCAGAAAAGGGCAAGTTACCGACTGCCAGGCCCTGGCCCTTTCCATGTGTAATTTGTTTTATCCAACCTGAAAAACTGGCAAAACCTCTTAAAATGCCAAAAAAAAATCCCTTTTTATGCTGTTCCAGCATTTCAAGACAGCATTGCACATGGAAGAGGGAGAGATGCTGATCAACCAGTCACTCTTTTGCCCCTTCAAATCACCTTGCTTGAAGGGAGATGTGCCCAGAACTGACTGTGCAGTGTCCCTGCTCGCTTCACAGAGCCCACAGTTTCTCAAAGCCACATCTGTTGCTGGAGAGAGAAAAACTTGACAAGGAGTCACCAAGGTCAAGCAAGGTCACAAAACCTTGGCATTAGCAGACATTGCAGCCAGCAAGAGCAGATCTGTAAAGCAGCTGGTTCTGAGGACCTTCCCTCCCTGTAATATACATTTGAGGGTGTCTTCCTTCCTCCAGGTTAGAGTTGGTCACATGAGCACCACACCTACCACACCACACCTACTGTACCTTCCAGTTTACTTTTATGCAAAAGAGACGAAATTTGTGTGCTCAGGAACCCCTCCGTAATGTGAATCAAAACATGGCCATTAAGGAGGTCTTGGAGATGCACTCTGGGGCTGCGCTACTGATCCAGACTTAAGTAACAAGATAGGTATACTCAATGGAGAGTAAATGTCTGTGTTTCTGTGTGTGAAAGGTGTAATTTCTCTAGAGGGAGGTTTGCTGTGTTCTGTTCTATAGGGACCTGCGCTTCCAGAAGGAAGGTGATGAAAATCCAGTGCTGGGTGAAGAGCTGTGAATCTGGTGCATTGCTGTGGTTCCCAAGCTGAATTGAAGTGTGGGGGAGGTGTGAAGGAGAAATGAAGGCAGACTTACTGTTTACAAACAAAGGTTATCTCTTAAATAATACCAGACGGAACATTTGCTTTACTAATTGAATATTTATTAATAACACAGCATATGAACCCACAGAAAGCAAATGGCACAACTTCTGAGCTTTGCCCTCTGTTTCTAAGGCAATTGTAGAAATGGCATGGTGTAGTGCTATGTGTTTACAGAATACTGTTATTGATCACCGTACAATGTAGAATTGCATACCAGAGTTGTATCGGTTTATGTTTAAAGAGTTGTTCTACTAGGTCTGATCATCATGTTTCCATTGAAACCAAAGCCCAGATGATGGAAGTGTGAATATGTGCCAGCTGCAGCTGTGGCCAAACCATCCTTTGATTTTGAACTAACTGTTCCTGCACCCCTCATCCCAAGCTCTGTTCCTGAGAAGATCACACAGGCTCAACTCTGTCAGAAATGAACACTTGTCTAGAGAACTACCATTTATCAGTCACCATGAAAATCATATCTGAAGTGGAAGGTCCTTTTTACTTGAAGCAAAAGGTTTCACAGGCCAATACAACACCTCATAATGACTGTGGCTGATATTGTGGAATGCTGATTATGAAAATGCCTATGTGATGTACTCATAGTAAGTCAGATTGCAAAAAATAAGTAGATTTATTTTTGAAAGGTCTGCTCATACAGGCCCTGGATGACAGAAAGCCAGCCACACCCCTCCTACATGAACATTTCTTTTTCCATTTGTCTGTATCGTGTCGTCCTGGATCACTGGTTCCTTTCTTTCACTTTCCCTCTCTCTGCCCTTCAACTTTTTCAGTTGTTGGGCTCAGACACTGAAGTCTATTTATTATTTATCTTACCATGGCACTTTGGGAGAGAAGCAGAGCTTTTCATTCAAGCCCTTGAAAAACAACATAAAAGCATTTCAAGCAGAAATCAATCACTTGTTTTCACTGCTTTTGGGATGTTTTGGCCTTTCAGAGTTTCAGCAGAGCAGTTGTCACTGTAGTTTAGCAACTCTCCCTTCATGACAGCAGAATCTTATCTGAGCCAGTTTTAAACTGTGCTTAATTTTTCAGGTAGTACGTAACCACACAGACAAAAAAATTCTGATTTTGGTTTTGGCAAAATACCTATGGGATGATTACAAAATTCTGCAGGTGTGCAGGACAATCTTTCCCCCCGCCCTGCACTGATATGTTTAGTCTTTTCTCAGTCATGTGCCAGGCTATGACACAAACATCAACATTTCTCTGGTACCAGATTGTAAAAAGGCTTTTGAATTTGACTTTTCAGATCATATTTGAACTTTATTAGGCTCTTATACAGGAGCTGCATGAAGTTATTTAATACCTATATTAAGGTAACTTACTTAACTTGAATTTATCAACTTCAGGTAGTTTTGAGTTTTACTTATGGATTGCAGGCTACTTGGGCTATAACATGCAAGTTAAAAATACGGAAAGACCAGAGAACCGGAAAGAAATTGAAACTGAGTACAGAGTGCAGGTGCTCAGGTGCTGTCAGGAGGGGCTTTGGGGTCTCCGTGGTGAGTGGCCGGTGTTGCCCTGTGCGGGGCACAGTCCATTGCAGCTGGCTCCAATGGCCCCACCATATGGCACCCTGGGCCCTGCAGCCAAGGTGGCGGTGCCTTGAGGCAAGCATATTTTAAAAAGGGTAAAATGCTGCCTGGCAGTGAGGGGTGAGGAAAAATGTGAGAGAAACAGCCCTGAGGGGAGAGCTGAGGGGTTGGGAGTAGTTGCACCAAGTGCCTGACCAGAGGCTTCCCTGCACCCCCGGAGACCACAGTGGAGCAAGTATTTCCCTGCAGTCCATGGAGAGGACCATGCTGGAGCAGATATCCACCATGCAGCTCCTGCAGGACCCCACGTCACAGCAGGTGGATGTTTCCTGAAGGAACTGTGGCCTGTGGAGAATCCATGCTGGAGCAGCCGTATCCTGGAGGGCTGTAGCCCATGGGAAGGGCCCCATTTTGAAGCAGGGGTACAGTGGGAGGAGGAAGGAGTGGCAAAGAGGAACAGTTATGGACTGTCCTCAGCCCTCACTCCCCATCCTCCTGTACTACTTGGGGCTGGGGGGAAGAAAGAGAAGTCAGGGATGCGAAGTTGACCCTGGAAAGAAGGGGGGAGGGCATTGTAGCTTTTTTGTTGTTGTTGTTTGTCACCATCCTATTCTATTTTATTTGGCAATAAATTAAGTTAATCTCTCCCAAGTTGTCCATTTTACTTGTGATAACTGGTAAGTGATCTTCCTGTCCTTGTCTCAACACAAGAGTTATTTCAATCTAATTTTTTTCCCCATCCTGTTGAGTAGAGGGAGTGAAAGATCTGCTGTCTTGGTGGCTGACAGCCTGCCAAGGTCAACTCACCACAACCAGAAAGCATCCCTGTCTGACTAGAAGGGAGCAATCAGAAAATTTTAGGAAGCTGAGAGCTAAATCTTATGCTGTCATGAAACCTGATGACTTCTGAGTTCATGGGAGTTCGATGTTGCCTTGAGACTATGACTGGAAATACAGACATTCTGTATAACCCAGCCTCCAATATCTGCAGAGCACATACTGTATTTTAAGAAGAAATAGAGAATACTCTAAATTTACCAACAGAGGCTCAGTTGAAAGATTTAGTGTTTGTTATAATATGCATCGTGAAAAATCTTAGAAAACCTAAGGAAAAAAGCTTGCAAAAGCCTTTGGTAGGATCAGTCAGTTTCCGGCTGAACTGAACTTCAGGTAGGCTATTTCCGTTATTCTATGACAGAAAGGCTTAGTGGTGGCTGGCAAGCTTTTTGACTTTGTGTAAAATTCAAGAGCAATCCCCGTGCCAGGACTGTGTGGACATGGTGGCAGCTGGACAGAGCTGGAACAGAGGTTCCTCGGCTGCATACGGAAGGAAGCCAGCAAGAACCAGACCACTCAAGGACCCGTCTGCACAGCAAACCCACCACTGTTCCTCAGCAAACCATCTGGGAAGCCACTGGTTGCCTTCCATTAGTGACTTCACCTGGAATTTCTGCATCTCACTATCCCCAAGCAAGCTGTATATATCCTGTTATTGCTGCCCTTATTCCAGGGCCCCTGAAGGTTCAGATTTTAATTATCGCAAACACAGAATGTGTTTGCATCTGTTTGCTTATTTTATACTTAACAGCATTTCATCTATGCTGGAAACCTAACTTTTATATCGGTTGGATAGTTCTGAATCCTCAGTGCTGAGTCAGAAAAATTACAGTTCATATATATGTCATCATCAATTTTATCATGATCAAAGGAATTCAGACCCAGCTGGATTTTATGGCTTCTGTGACATACAAAATTATAATAAATCTGAAGTCAGTTTGTGCACATACTTTAAGAGAGTTACAGAGATATCTGAGGGTTCTAAGTCATAGGAGGTGCAATTTTCTTTAGCTCTTTCCATCTTCATATTTTGGAAACTGATATTTGTGTATAATTCTACTTAAATTAACCTTACCTCAGCCAAAACTAGCACAGCCTTTTATCCACTTTTATACGAAATGTCAATTGTCTCTGCCTCCAGTGAAGGTAAACAGGTATGAAATTTTCTGTAGACTGACACGACATGAAGAATCTCCTTCTGGTCTCATCTAAACCCAAGACATTTAGTCTGAAAATATAGATACATACTGTACTTTTTGTGAACTGATGCATAAAAATACATACTCTCTATTTAGGGAGATAATTCTATACTCCTTGCCACGTGAAAGTTGTGCAGATTTTGCAGCTACTGCTTAAAAACTAAGACAGAAGCCATCTTAACAAATGAAAAGGTAGTCCAAAATTAATAGAAAGTGTGTAAAGATTATTGATATCTGAGGTTAAATTTTGACTGTAACCAATTATTCCACAATAATAGTGGCCTTTCCACATACATATTTCAGGAAATCCTGTTAAGGGGGCAAGACCTAGTAAAGAAAATTTAAAAAAAAGCAAACCTCTAATATTTCTATTCTGGATCAGTATCAGTAGCTGGTGCCAGAAAATAACATTAAAATTAATTGTTCTCTAGTGAATTTCATTGGAAAGACAACTTCTATAAACATTTCCAGGTTTGGGTTTTTTTCTTTTTAATTATCATGAAATTCAGAATTTAAATACAGGAAATTTTATTGCATAGGTGTGCAAGTTGTTCCTGACTGTCATTTCAGCTACCTAAGTGAAAAGTCTGGCTTCTCAGGGCTCAGTTGGTAATTAGCACCAGAATTACACTCCAGTGTATAGCTACACTGGTAATTTACATCAACTCTGCAAACACTTTAAGATGCTGTTAAGCCATGCCTTGCCTTTTCTGTGTCACTTCTCAGTCATAATCCACATCATTTTTCTGGTTGTTGGAATTGTTTTCATCTCTGCAGATTGTTCTAGTTTGTTGTCTTGACGTCATCTCTGGTAATGGGCAGAGGAGAAGAAGTGGAATGCTAAGATCAAGTGGTACCTGGTATTACCAGTTTAACAGTCACGTGGTGCATGATAATTTGGCTTGACAATAAAGAAAGCTGTGTGGACACATGAAGGAAATATATCGTGGTAACTGCCCAGGGTCACGTTCCTACCCCAGAGTAAATGTGATATGCTTTTACAAAGAGACAAACCGCCTCTGGTTTACCATGAGGAAATAATGTGGACCAGGAATGGAACACTGGCATGGAACAGTTAATGCATAATAATTTATTTTCCTTCAGCAAGTTATTCCTGAATCTGTAGTTTTCCCTCTCAAGTACAGCAGCTGCCAATTCCCAAAAATATCTGTAAAATCCCATGTAGCAGCTGTCTCCATCCTGACACCTGCACTTCTGCATGGAATTATGGGGCAGAAGGCTTGAAATGAAAAGAATGGGCTTGCTGGAACATGGGAAGGGTAAGGAAACTAGAGTTTTGGATTTGTAAAATGGAAGAGGAGGCTATGAAGGTAAGAGTATATGGTAAAGAATAATATAGGACCCTTGGGTCTTGGAAATGGTGAAGTGGTAGCATGCAGTTGGAAAACAGAGTTCAGTGGGATGCACTGCAGAGTGGCAAGGACTGGTATGGCTTTTGATAGCCAGAGGGGTTGGAAATGGATACAAGAGCCTTACAGTTGGGATCAGAGCAGATGGTGTAACAGAGGGGGGTTGTCAGACATGTATGTAGAAGACTAATCAGCTGGACATCAAAGTAACTCAGAATCAGTCTGCTGTTCTACACACACATTGCTTCTAGAAGACAGATCTTACATCTCTGGACAAAAATGGAGAATTGCAGACCCATCCTGGTGTCTGGAATGCTGCTCTGCGAATCTGGGTCCTCCATGCGCTCTCCCATGCAGTGCAGCTCTGCAACCTTGCTACAAACTACTGTGGGATGGGACCTTCTTGCTCCCTTTTATCTGTACTTCTCACTGTTTAACCTTGCACAGAACAATTACATACCCACTGGGCCAAGGAGAATGTTCTGTCTATGGAAAAGACGAATTACACGCTGTCAGTCAGAGCAGGACACTAGATTCTACTCTTCCATATCTCTTCTGCAGACCATAAAATTTGTGGTGTTCCCTCAGGTTTCACATAAAAGAGAATGGACAACACCCTCTTTTACAGCCCTCTGAAATAAAAGGGTTTTTTCTACACTTTCTAATTTGTTACAGAAAGGGGTTACACACTTCACATAAAGTTTATGTGTTGGGTCAATTAAACCCTAAATCCCTGCAGTCCAGCATTAGGTGGCTAAATGGTAAGGACGGTGCTACTTAAGAGGTGTCCTTGTTTCCTCCTAGCTAGATGACATGACTCCTGGTCCTGATCTTAGACACCCATATCTCTTCAAGGAGAAGAAACACAGTATGTGGAATTGAGTATCTTACAAAATTTTCTAGCTGACAATTAGGTATGTTAGCAAGCAATGCTCAGTGGGCAGATGTCCTTGAACAGGTAGGCCACGTTGATCCATCATTATGTTGGACACCAAGTCCTGAGTCTTCCAGCTAAGAGTGGCTCTTTTTTACAGTCCACATGAGTTTCAGTCTCCATAACTGCTGCTGTACGAAAAATAGCACCAAATATTTCAGATTCATAGAAAACACTATTAGTACTTTAAAGAAGGAGAACCTTCACAATAAAAATGTAGTTATTAACATCTTAAAAGAAAAAGATTATATGCTTGAGAGAATTCAGTAGCCAGTTTTAACGCCTTTATTAAAACTCACAGCATGCTGAACTCACAGCTTAGGAAATTAGATCCCTGAGTGTTTACATACATTAGAATTTTTTGAATTAATATAAAGAATATTTTGTTTCCATGATAAATGATTAAAAACAAGATGGCAGATAGTGCAGTGAAACTGCTGAAACAACTGGGGATCACTTCAAGGGACTAATGTAGCCACCTTTTCAACTGCTTTACTCTGTAGTGATGGCAAGTGGGAAATTTCAAGGATCCATAAAACACAGAATACTTTTTTTAATTTTTCTTTTTTATAACCTTAACTTATATGCAAATCTACAGTTTTACATAGTGGCGTAGATTTCAGTCTAAGGTCTAACACCAAATGTCTCATTGTTACAGTTTCAGATTTTGTTA
>VWZG01008033.1:9429-25485 GCA_013396735.1 Grallaria varia | reverse complement strand
GAGATAACATCATTTTCTATATGAAGTGCATGATACTTGTTAGGAATTGAGGTTTTAAAAGACTAAAATTGACCTTCGGCATCTCTGGATTTGCCGAGGCAGTTGCTTTCAAGTAATTATTACTGATTGTTGGTGGCATTGGCTTTTTTTTATGTCTAGAGAACTACCAGAAAGTGCAGTGACAGCAAGAGTTCTTGCAGGGTGAGAATGTGCTTTCAATCTACAAAAACTGGATAGATGTCTTTCAAATAACAGGATTTTTTAGTATTTTTAATGATTTTAGTGATTGTTATTTTGGTTATGTAACATATATATATATATAGATATAGATATAATGCCATATTTAACAAGTCCTATGCATTTTCAGGGTTTTCTTTCCTGCTTTTTATTATAATAAGAATCATACCCCAAGCATTAGTCATCTCACAAGAGCAGGCTTACTACTCAGCAATTGCCTACATGTCCAGAGGCACCATTTCACGCCACCTTTTGTATCCCTTGAATTAGAAAATCTTCTGCAGATATATGTCAATATAAAAGGAATTATTATTTCCAAGTAAAAAATTACAAAGCCACCTAAAAACTTTTGCTCTTATTATGAAGGTTATTTGTTTTGTTTTTGCTTTGTTTAAAAGTGGAATTGTTATTTAAATATTGCTTTTTAAAATCAACTAACCATCTATCCAGTTAATTTTTGAAAATAAAGCCCTCAGACCATGCAATAGTTATGAGTGATAAATGAGTTTTGAATTTACAAACCCTATATTTTCATTATTGGTTAATAAGTTCCATATATAAAAAGTTTCAATAGTGTCTCAATCCAGGAATAAAATTCATATACTGTGTTGAAACAGTCCCTCAACACTCTAGATATAAGATAGAGATTTCTTAGGTTAATGAGCCATTTGCAAGGGCAAAAGCACAGCAAAAAAATAAAAACTAAAAAAAAAATTCAAATAGAATAAAACCTCATGTAACCATAAGACACAAAAATTGCCTGAATTATCTTTGTGAAATATGTATATTTCCAGAACAGTTTTGTCCAAATTAAAAAAAAAAAAAAAGTATTGTGCTTTGTATGATGTTTTGTGTAAAAGTTTCCAAGGACATTTAATAATAACATGAACTCTAATGACAAATATTTTGCAGTTGAAAAGCTCTCTACCATCCACTTTTGAAAAAGAGAATGTTGATATAGGAATTTTCTTTTGCATGAGCAATTTGCCCCTCTTTTGCAATCATACCTGAAGAGCTCCTTCAGCAATGCACTGAATTCCTGGACTCAACAGATCATATGAGGAAAGTGCTCTGCTCCTCTGGAAGGGTCCTTTTCCTCCCTTTTTGGGAGCAGGTGGTTGGAAAAGGGTACATGCTTTTACCCTAGAAGTTAAGCAATATAAACATAATAATTTACTCTTTCTGCCAATGTTTTAATATGTCTCAAGGGATCAGTTTCAGAGACCTATAATTTTAAGCAATATAGTTATGAAAGGTCATGAAATGTATTGAAATGTGGAAATATTGTAAAAGAACAGACTTGAAATCCAATATTGTGAACACCATTCTCATCCAGTAACTAGGTGAGAGGAAGGTATTTTAACAAAAGCAGGATAAGGGATTTCTAGGGTCCTATACATTATGACCCTTTTCACTCCCAAGTGTTTAAAGTGTCATACTCATTTTACTGAACCTATTTGTTCTTCCTGTACTTTTCTGAATTTTCTGTAATTAACACAGCACAAAACTGATCTTTCTCTGAAAATTTTAAACTTGATTAAAATCTGTGGAGGAAGATTTTTTTTCACAGAACTTCCCAAATGAAAAGGAAAGGTTAAAGGGTCATGACGATATTGCCAACTAATCTATATAAGTAAAATTGCTAAAAAGGCCAAGAAAATTCTTTCCATTGACCCACTGATGCAAATATTAGAAATGTGACAATAGCATCTCTAACCATAGCTGTAATGGTTATTAGTACCAGTTTTACTCTTTTGACTGTATTTCTGTGAATACTTCAGACAAGATCTATGTTCTGATATCCTTACTAGTTAGCATCATGTCTGTAATTTTGTATGATATTCATGTCTGACAAAACTTGCCTCTTTGAGAGTCTGCACTGTTCTACCAATGAAATTGAAACAATTGATAGAGTGAGGGGCAATGCATCCTACATGGTTATAATACAAAGAAGCATTTCAAGAAAACAAGAACCTGTGGAGGAGAGGACGTTTCACACTTTCCCTTTCCCTTCACTTTCCCTTTTCCTTTCATCTTCTCCTTCCCCTTCTGTTTCCCCTTTCCGTTCCCTTTTCTCTTTTCTCTTCTCCTCCCCTCCCTTTTCTCCTCCCCCTTCCTTCTACCTTCTTCACCTTCTTTATCTTTCCTCACCATTTCATGGTTTTCTGGTTTAGAGTTATCCTGAAGCACTAATATGGTTTATGATTCACAGCTCTTCTGTGACCCTGATGGTTAAAATGATCTCTATGTACTTTAGCTCTCTGTTATATAGTTATAAATCTTCGCTAAATTACATTTACAAAATATATGAGATATTTTTTGAGATCCTGGAGATGAAGGCCCCCTAGATGTGCCAAAAACTATGCAACTATCACCACTTAGCGCTGACTGAATTGTTGACCATATCCATAGAGGGATGTTTTGGGAACATATGCACCACTGTTGGTGATTTTGTATTAGTAAGATTTCCATGGATACAGACGTCTTGTCATTTTGTCTGGGTTTAGATAACACGTCAGTAAACTCCCAGTTGACACAGCAGCTTAGCATCCATTATAGTTTGTATCACATGTTATAAAAGGCAAATTTTGTTGAATGGAACAGTGACAGAAAACTAATGAAATCCTTACAGACTATGAATTAGATTCATGAATAAGATATTTCAACTGGGATAATTCCAGTTTTTTTCAGTCATCCATCTGCACTTGGATATTTTGGTTTTCAAGACTTTTCCAGTGGTCTGAGTAATCACTTTTCAAGCATGCCTGCCGTTACTGGTCAGAATTCATAAATTCATATTATCTTGCTTATATTTCAATGATATCCAGGTTGTGACCTTCAAGGTGGGTTTTTGAGAGCTATATGCTATGATGAAAATTCTTTAATGGGCTGAAGTCCACTGTGCAAAATAAGCAAAAACAACACTTGAAACTCCTTCTGGCTGAAGGAAAAGTCTAAGCTGGGGAAAAAACAATGTAGTTCGAGTCTGTGGGTCATGGTCTGGATCAGCATAGTATGTCACAAGGTTCTGGCACAGCTGCAAGGGCTCCTGCACGAGGTGGAGGAGTGGGGTCATTATTCACAACCCTTTCACACAGTTGTAACCCTGGTTCAGGCAGCCTTGTCAAGGAGGGCCTCGAGTGCAGACAGTAAAACTCTTTATGGGGTGTGTGTATATGTGTGTGCATGCATGCATGTGTGGGTGTATACTGAGGGAGATGCAGGGTCCTGTCGACTTTACCCCAGTAATGAATTAATCACATCATTGTCATTGTCATTGAGCAGGGAATAAAACCTCTTTCAAGGATAAGACTGACTTCCACAGTTTCTTGAGAATAAAACTGAGGATTTGATAGTCTCCTGAGACCATACAGAATCTTGTAGTAGTATCAGCAGGAAACCTACACAGAAAGGGAGAAGATAATTCTTGAAATGATCTTGGTATGTTTAATTGACGCAGCAATGCCACATTGAGCTTGGACTCGTGAAAAGTACCTGACTGTCCTCACGCCACTGTTATAGCCCATCTATCATCTCTTTATCCCTTCTTCCCTTGCAGTTCTGCTGTTACTGTCCATCTATTTTCTGTTTATCCATTCTTCCCCTGCAGTCCTTTCCTCTTTCTTTGGAATTCTTTTCTTCAGCCAGTCCTAAACTATAAACTTTAAAGCCCTCAATCATACCACGTTTCTTCTCTCATCTTTGCAATAGCTAGTATTATTGACTTTGAAGCTTTATAATTGTAACAATATTTCAGGAGAAAGAAGAGAAAGAAAGGTGGAGAGTTCAGCAAACAGGATCTGCTGTTCGCAGATAGAGGCAAACATCCTGGTTCTTCTTCTGTACTGTGNAAAAACCAATCAAACAAAAAACCCACAGAAACCTCCCAAGTTCCTGAGCCCACGTTTTTTCTTGAACCCCTTAGTTAACCTTGAATTCGGTTTGGGCTTGCATCACATCTGCAGTACTAACAGGAATAAGTCAGTATATTCAGAACAATTTGTACATATCATTACTTTGTCAAGGCTACTAGCTTGCTACATTTTCTTCCTTCACCCAGCACTAGAATGACCACAGGGCTGGAGTTGATGGGTAGGAGTGAAGTGGAATGACTAGGTCAAAGCAATGTTGTAAGTCTATATGTCTACATCCTTCATTGCAATGAACTTGTTTGCAGGTATGAAAGGAGTGTTTGGTTTAAAACCCATAGAGCTGCTTCTCTTTACTTCGCGTCATAGTAATAAGTCTTGCCCCTAGTAACATCACTCACTATACAGTCACCATCTTATATCCATGCCATCCATTAAGGGAAATTCTGCAGGATAAAAGAAATAAAACTGTTCAAGGAATAGATTTACTGTACACCAGGGCAATGAATTAAGAAGTCTCCAAACTCTCTAGTGTATTCTATATTTCCTGGCCATTTAGCACATGTCTTAGAAAACAAACAAGAAAGATCACTTTCTTCACCCCAACCTGTAGAGGCAAACTGAATCTAAAATAAAAATAGGATGCATAAATTCTTTTAAAAAATGCTGATGCAACATCCCTCTCCTGATTTTGTCTTTTCTTTCCGCTGCCTCCTAGCAAGAGAATGCATTCACTGAAAGTAGTTTATGATGCTGTGCATGTTAAAAGAAATACTATGCTCAAATTCCAGCGGTGTAAGTTCAGTTCCAGGCACTTTAATGGACTTCTTATGTGACACTGTACAAAGCGACATGGTGATAGACTTGATACAATAATCAGAATTCATTACTAACGTTAGGTTTTCATAAGGTTTGGCTTACAGTTTTGCAATATAGAACAAAGAAAGGGAAGTTTTCCACTTCCTTTGGTGCTGAACTACTCTGAAAACCAGGCTATACATTTTACAGAGCAAGTCATTAGAGTCTAATAACTTTGAGTGTTACCAGCACAAAACCTGGTCTCTTAGAAATCTGGCCTTGCCCTTTAGTGGCAAGGAGCCACTAAAGTGTCTTTAGTGTCTTAACTTGTCACTCCCAAAATGAGCTTCCATTTCACCTTCCATCCTCCTTTGTCTTTCTTTTGAAGTCTGTGAGAATCTGTTTTCAGCTAAATGCATGGGCTGTGCCTACTGCAATTCTTTCAGTTATTATTATTAGCGGTATCTGTAGTATTAATAATCAAGAAATTAGAAATCTATGATTCTAAAAGAAATTGAATAACATATATAAGCAGCTATCAAACACACTGATATACTGCTCTAGTTAATCATGTTACATACGTGAATATTTTAACCAGACATAAAATGCAGAATAATAGGAAAAGCTTCCACTGAATAGAAATAGGAAATATTTCTTTTAGTAATATTTAGAAATAGAAAATGCGTGTTGCATTGCCAGAGATTCTTTGACTTTTAAAATTTATTGACTTTTAAGAAAATCTGGGGGAATTCATTTACATTTTTCTTTAAAGACAGGTTTACATTGAACATTGCAACAATAGATAGAATCTCTACTGTAATCTCTAATCTCTAATGCAGGATTGTCCAAAATGTGTTTGCGGTTCATTTGATTTTCCAAAATACTCATGAAACATGAATTTTAAAATAGAAACCATCATTACTCATATTACAAATCTTCCTTTAGGATCTACATTTAAAATACTGGATTTTTTGAAGACAAAGAACTACCTTGCC
The DNA here is from genome assembly GCA_013396735.1 of Grallaria varia. Lineage (NCBI taxonomy): Eukaryota > Metazoa > Chordata > Aves > Passeriformes > Formicariidae > Grallaria > Grallaria varia. The sequence goes on along the minus strand of VWZG01008033.1, from coordinate 19,586 downwards.
AGTGAACATCACACAGTAGCAAAGTCAGTAAATCCTATGCTCTGAGCTGACTCTGATGTCATGCATTAAAGCCCTTGAACTCAAGATTTTGAAGAATTGTTTGACCTAGTCTGCTAAGTCCCTTGAGTTTTTTAGTTCTGTGATGCACCTTGTACTTTACCTCTTATGTTACATTGCTCAAATATGGGTTTTTTTCAGACCTAAACTTCTGAAAGAAAGATTGAACTAATTCCTCGCTTCCTTGTATATATATTCCTTATATTTACTGACATGCTAATTCACTTGAACACGAGGAAGTTTTAAGGACTTCAAATATATTAATTTGAGGTCTAGCACTGGACATAGGAGATTAGAACATCCTATGGGCGAATAATTCATTACATTCATTTTTCTTTTTTAAATTTTAGATTGCTTTGTTAGTCTGTTGTGCTCTCCTTTTGAGTTCCTTTCAGAAGATACTGGTATAATTGGAATAACAACTGTAACTCTGCTTCAGTATATAATGGTGAACTGCAGTAGTGAACCTCATAACTAAATTAACTCTGATTTGTGTAAAATGGTAGAAATAAGTCATGTTGCTGTGCTGATTTTGGACAAACCACCAGAGAATTAGAACTCTAAATAAATCACTCCCCTTTTGTGTTTTGTTTTTCTTTTTTCTGCTCCATCCCTTCTAATAATGAAGAGGCAATATGGAGAAATATAAGAAAAAAATAACAATTTACTGAAGGAAATAGCAGTAACTACAAATATAGAGAGGAAAAGAGTTTAAACTACTAAAGGTAAAGAAAATATTACCTGATCCCCTAGGACAGAAAGAAAACAAACCCAAAATGGTGGCTGTTACCACACTGGACCACATGGCTTGGGAAAACAAAGAAAACAATGTGGCAAAAGAGTTTCCATGATTTAACATTCTCCCCCAGCCAGAAAACAATGGAGAACGGGGCCAAAGTAAAACCTGGAAAGCTACTTCATCCAAAATTAATTATGCTGCCAGAACACTGGCTCAGGCAGTCGCAGCAACTGCAATAGTGCTGGTGGCAGCAGTGGCAGCAATTCGGTGGGCTCTGTGTCCTGAGTGGCAAAGCAGCAACTCTGGGGTTGCAGTGATTCAGGTGGTGGCAAGCAGTGGGGGCATGATGAAACAGCTCTGAAGTGGTTTGCGGCAGCAGCTAGAAATTGCAGAGTAGCTACTCTGGGGCTGGAAAATGACTTGGGCAGGGCAGCTTCTCCTCTCTCTCTAGATGGGCAAATGACAATGGTTTCCACGCTGTGGCTTTAAAAGGGGGCCCATCGATTCCCTTCTGCAACTCAGGCAAGGAAAAAACTGTTATTCCTCCAATACTTAAAGAAAGAGTCCATCAAAAATTATGAAATGGGACATAATACGTAGTTAGTCACACCCACCTAATGTTAAACCCCACCTTTTTTCCCCAAAACTCTCAGTTGCAATGAACATTTAAATCTGCAAAAAAATATTTTCACAGAGCATGAAAAAATTCAAAAGTGAAGATATTTAGTGATGAGAATAGCTAGCAAAATAGAGAATTACTTAAAAAAATACTTAAAGAATACCTTAAAAATAGTCACATAATCATCTAAATATGCTTTGAAGAAGAGAGTAGATGTCCATGTTTTACACTGTTAATTTGCAGTCCCATTACGTCAAATGATAGTTTCTGTATTATTAAATCCATGGTTTATCATTGACCCTTGAATAACTCATTTTTGAATGGGACAGAATTTTTTTAAAATCTCAATTAATAAGGTTTGGATAGGGGCACTCTTGGTTAGGTAAAAAGAAAAAGCCTGGTCCAGTGAGCAGTAGCAGATGGAACTAAGTCAAATTGCCACCACTCATGGTGTTCTCCAGTACAGTATTGAGGTCTGTCTTGTTCAACATCTCTATCAAGGATCTGATTGAGGGGATTGAGTGTAGCCTCAGTAAGCTCACAAGTTGGGTGGGAACACTGATCTTCTGAAGGGTAGGAAGGCCCTATAGAGAAATCTTGACAGATTGAATCAAGGGACTCTGAACAACTGAAGGAGGTTAAACAGGGTCCTGCACTTAGGTCACAAAACCCCCATGCAATGCCACAGGCTTGGGGCTGAGTGGCTTGAGATTTTCTCAGCAGAAAGGGATTTGCAAGTACTGACTGACAACCATCTGGATATGACCCAGCAGTGTGCCCAGGTGGTCAAGAAGGCCAATGACATCCTGGCCTGTATCAGCAATAATGTGGCCAGCAGGACTAGGGAAGTGATAGTCCCTTTGCAGTCGACACTGGTGAGGCCACAAATTAAGTATTGTGTTCCTTTTTACATCACTCACTACTAGAAAGATATAGAGGTGCTGGAGCAAATCCAGAGAAGGACAATGAAGATTATTAAGGGTCTAGAAAACACGCTGTGTGAGGAAGGGACAAAGGAGCTGGGGTTATTTAATGTGAAGTAAAGGAGGTTCAGGAAAGACCTCATTGCTCTACAATTATTTGAAAGAAGGTTGTAGTGAGGTAGGGGTCAGACTCTTTTGTTATATCTTAAGTGAAAGAACAAGAGGAAGTCGCCTGAAGTTGTGCCAGGGAAGATTCATATTAGATATTAGAAAAGAAAAATTTCACAGAAAATGTGCTTCGGCATTGGAATAAGTTTCCCAGAGAGATGATGGAGTCACCATGTGTTCAAGAAACGTCTGGACGTGGCACTTGGAAATACGGTTTAGGGGTCCTTATGTTGGCGTTAGTTTGATGGTTGTACTAGANCTTGATGATTCTGTGAATGTTCTGCAACTAGTTGAGTGTGCGAGTGTGGGCTTTTCTGCTGAACAAAGAGAGAGAGAGAGTGACAATGAATTTGCCTGATAATTTTTTTTTTTTTTTTTAAATATGGTGTTACAGAAAAAAGTATCTCTTACTGTCAAAGAAAACTCTTGATGTTTGTTGTTTAGTGTTCAGAATCATACAAACACAAAGGAAGAGACCTATGAAAGTGGGAGAAGAAACAGAAGATTCAATTCCTTCCTCTGAGGAGTTTTTAACTTCAACACAGTAAAGATCCCCAGTCATCACAGTATATGAGTCTCTGAGGTAGGGTGTTCTCAATTACACCCGTTCACATTCTATTTCTCTTTGAATGAATAATTAAATTGTGAACCAGGGAATAAAATCTGACTATCCCTGCTCCCAGATGAGAGTCTGAACCTCTGTGCTGGAGAACAATTCTTCCCTTTTCATGCCCACTAATAGTTTTTATGTAAAGTGTAATATGACATAAGGAGAAAATGAAAACATCCACTCTTATTGCAAGGCTTTGGAATACTTTCCAGGGAGGTAGAGAAAATCAGAGACAGTAACTGAGCCCTTCTTTAGCACAGCCAAGCTGATGAGATATCTATTGAAAGGTGTTAGAATGACAATCAAAGGCTCCAGTGGGGATTGTACACAATTGTACACCTATATCTTCTCAGGGTTTTTGCCTTTTCACTGCTTGTTATAAATCATTTAGTAAATGATAAGGGTCCACATAATAAAAAAAAATATTTAAAATAGTTTTCTGAATGATAAATTAGTTCTTGTATACCATGATCTTGCAATTATAGTCCTTCATGAGTTCTCTTGGTCCTTTCTGGATCTGCTCAGAGCTGCCTTTCATTTTTATCAGTGCTCTTGATGTTCATGAATCAAACTAATTTTAGTTTTTTTTTTCTAGCTGTCTTATTAGATCACAGAATCAACTGGGTTAGAAAAGACCTCTGAGATCATCAAGCCCAACCTTTGACCTAACACCACCTTGTCAACTAGACCATGGCACTCAGCGCCACAACCAGTCTCACCTTAAAAACCTCTAGGGATGGTGAATCTGCCATCTCCCTAGGCAGCCCATTCCAATGTCTGATCTCTCTCACTGTAAAGAATTTCTTCCTAATGTCTAACCTAAACCTCCCCTGGCACAGCTTAATACTGTACTCTCTTGTCCTACTGGTGGTTGCCTGGGAGAAGAGTCCAACCCTCACCTGTCTACAACCCTCTTTCAAGGTAGTTGTAGAGAGCAATAAGGTCTCCCTGAGCCTCCTCTTCTCCAGGTTAAACAACCTCAGCTTCCTCAGCTGCTTCTCATAGGACTTGTGCTTCAGTCCCTTCATTAGTCTCATTGCCCTACTCTGGACATGCTTCAGCACCTCAGTATCCTATCAATGTTCTAGTTTAGTAGACAAAGACTTGCATTTTCACTCAGATGTAATTTATTCTCTCATTTGGTATCAGAGACATATTTAACATTACCAGTATAAAATAAATGAACCAACCAAACCCCCCATTCTGCAGGCATATTTTGTGTCTTCTAATGATCCTTTATGTTTACCACCATCATGGGTGATATAAGCACTTTTCAAAAGATATTTTTTTCCACAGATAAATGATGCATCAGCAAACGTAGAGAGTTTTATCATATGAGTTCATTGAATGAGAATGAAAACTGAGTTGTAAAGGCAAAATATCTAGGCTGTGAAATAAATTGTATATTTTACTTCATTAAAAAAAAAATTCTATGTCAAAAAAGATCATTGGAAATAAGCTGTTTCTTATGTAGCCTACACAAAGTATTGTGTTTCTATGGTCAAGTTTTGGTAGTGGAGAGTCAGNCAACCCTCTTTCAAGGTAGTTGTAGAGAGCAATAAGGTCTCCCTGAGCCTCCTCTTCTCCAGGTTAAACAACCTCAGCTTCCTCAGCTGCTTCTCATAGGACTTGTGCTTCAGTCCCTTCATTAGTCTCATTGCCCTACTCTGGACATGCTTCAGCACCTCAGTATCCTATCAATGTTCTAGTTTAGTAGACAAAGACTTGCATTTTCACTCAGATGTAATTTATTCTCTCATTTGGTATCAGAGACATATTTAACATTACCAGTATAAAATAAATGAACCAACCAAACCCCCCATTCTGCAGGCATATTTTGTGTCTTCTAATGATCCTTTATGTTTACCACCATCATGGGTGATATAAGCACTTTTCAAAAGATATTTTTTTCCACAGATAAATGATGCATCAGCAAACGTAGAGAGTTTTATCATATGAGTTCATTGAATGAGAATGAAAACTGAGTTGTAAAGGCAAAATATCTAGGCTGTGAAATAAATTGTATATTTTACTTCATTAAAAAAAAAATTCTATGTCAANCCAGGTGCTGGATCTGAGGCTCCCCTGTAGCCCGTGGCGCACACCATGGTAAGGCAGCTGTGCCCCTGCAGCCCATGGAGGACCACAGGGGTTCAAAGACCCACCTGCAGCCTGTGGAGGACCCCATACTGGAGCAGGTGGATGCCTGAAGGAGGCTGTGACCCTGTGGGAGACCCAGGATGGAGCAGGGTTATGGCAGGGACCTGCAGCCCATGGAGAGAGGAGCCCACGCTGGAGCAGGTTTTCCTGGTAGGAGCTGTGGCCCTGTGGGGGACCCACATTGAAGCAGCCTGTGCCTGAGGTACTGCACCCTGTGGAACAATGACCTGTGTCACAGCAGTTTGGGAAGAACTATTGCCTGTGGGATGGACTCATACCGGAGAAATTCATGAAGGATTACCTTCTATGGGAGGAACCCCACACTGGAGGAGGGGAAGGACTCCTCTCCCTGAGCAGTGGCAGAAACATCAACTGACCATAACCACATTCTCATCTCCCTGCGTCGCTGGGGGGGAAGGAGGTAGAACTTGAGAAGAAGGAGGGGTGGGGGAGATGTTTTTATCATGTATTTCAGTCCTTATTATCCTGCTCTGATTTTTTCGGTAATAAATTAATATCCCGACTTGGAATCTGTTTTGCCCAAGACAATAATCATTAAGTGATCTCTCCCAGTCCTTATCTCAACCTGTGAAGCCCTTTTTATATTTTCCCTGCTCCGTCTAGTTGTGGAGAGTAGTGGGACAGTGACTTTGGTGGGTACCTCGTGTCCAGCCAGGGTCAATTCACTACACTGGTGTATTAAGTCTATGGCTGGAAGCGTTTTATAAAATACTTTCCAGTCTCAGTTACAAATCGTATGCCAGAATCCAAGAAGAGCTTTCTATCCTTCTCTTAGAGAAACTCTGTTCAGGCAGGGTGAAAGGGGTTCCAATGCTGAATCTCTTTTGAAAAGGAAACTTATAGTTAGTAGTTAGGGCTTTTCCTTTTCTCATTGAGGATGTGTAACACAAAATACACCTAGCAAAGGAATTATCTGGTTACATAAATAAATAGATCCTAGTTCAGAGTTGGGTCTTTACTATTTCTTTACTATTTGTAAAGAAATCAACACTTTTTGACTTTTTTGATATGAAGGTAGACGACACTGTGCTTTAAATAATTCAAAATAAAATCTAAACAAACAAAAACATGCAAAAAGGTCAAGCTTGAGAAATTATTATCATCGTCATCATCATCATGGCTAGGCTTCGCGAACGAAGATTTGGGAAGGGTTCTACCCACGCTTGCTGCAAGCGCGCTGATGGCTAAAGAGGCTGATGAGAGATAGGCAAGTCCGGTTGCAAAAGGCACAGCAGAAAGTCTCCATGGGCGGTGTTGGTGAGGCAGGGTTCTTTCTGCGTTGTCTTTTCTCCTCCAGACTGATTCTGTGTGTGTTCTCAAAGGAAGCAGCAGCGTTATGGATGGTGTAATTGAGAAATTATATTGCGTAACAAAACATGTCTGTTTAGAAAAGAAGCGTTTTACTAAAATATGTTGTCTACTGTTTTTTGTTATCATTCTACCACTAAGTAAACATAATTGTGAATTTTGTCTGGAGGTTTCTAAAATGTTGTCAGGAAATAAGAAATGAGCTGTTGTCATGCTATGGTGTAATACTTGTTTGTAAATAAAATGTGTCTGCACAATAAATAATACAACAAAATTCAGATGAAGTTTTTATTTTTTGTTGTTGTTTGTTTGAATTTTTTAATTGGGATCTTCAGTTATCTTTTTCATATGACAGAAATCTCTAATTTATAATAATTATTCCATTAGTTCTATGAAATTCGATCTTACAGAACATTGCAGTATAGAAGAGATTAAAGGGAGAGCATGGTAATTGTTCCAAAGAGAAAAACACTTTGTTCATGGAGTATATCATTTACGCTTAAGAAAAAGAAAAGAAAACAAAACAAAACAAAAAAACACCACATCAAAAACATTTTTTGTGGTATGGGTTTGTTTGGGGTTTTTTAAAATATTTTATCTGTGTCAAGCAGATTGTTAGCCAAGAGTCATTTTCCAGGTGATTTCTGCAGTCTATAAATAAAGAAACCATTTTTCCCCCTCAGCTTTGGATTTTCAAAACCCTAGAGTAATCCATTCCTTCCAAAGAAATATTTCTTTCAAATGACTGATGAATAAAGGCATCCATCATCTTCTAAGCAATTGACAACTGGATATTTTAACAGAAGCAATGCATAAAGCAGTATTATAGAAGGGCCGGACTGGTTCAGTATTTTATGCCACTAGTGATAATTAGATGTTACAGCTCAGTGTTGTGCTGAATTGTTCGACTCCAAAAAGTGTTTCACCAATAAAATAATTCCAGATGCATATCTCTCATGTGTCCAAATCATTGTCTGCACTTGCCCCTCCAGAAAGGAGAAATGGCATAAATAATCTAGGGAAGAGCTAATAGAATAAACTCAAGAGATTAGGAGCCATTTGCATTTCAGGTGGATTGCCACGGAAATAAATTTTTCTAAGTTCTTGCTGCTTGCAGTGCTCTTCTGGAAAATTTGGGAAGAGTGGTCTTGTCTATTCTTTCAGTAGAAACACAGCATGATTTTTCTTGAAATGAGATATATGCTAAACTATAAACTGACTGTATGTCTGTTGGATGAAATTTTTTATGTAGCATGTGAAGGAGGAATAACTTTTAGTGTGAGCTACTTACCTATGTCAGTTAAAAACTAAGAATGAAAGTATGTGATGATTATAGGAGCTAACCATACAGTCTCTATATGACCAAAAGCAAACATTCAGATGACTTTCCACCAAGTGTGCAAATTAATTAATTGTTTTATTCTCTCTTTTTGGCAGTTATGAGCATAACAGCAGTAATGAAAATACTGATTTTTTATAAAAGTGATTTCTGTGTTTCTATATTTCTGCTATGAAATATTTTATGCAGATTTAGAACACCTCACATTACCATAATCCATGTGATTTCAGAGGATGTTAAAACACCAAAACCATTTATGTCCCTTACGAGATTAACAGATTCCACCAAAATTCAGTTGCTTCTAGAACAAGAAAAAGTAGATTCATAGTATAAAACAATAATATAAGTTGCTTGGGACCTTGGCAAAAGATTTTGTTCTGAAGAAAACATTTAGTAAGAAGCTGCTTAGTTTTCTGAGATATTTCATGATTTATTGTTTATTGTGCAACATAGAAATTGTGAGATAAAATTTCCTACTGAGTGTGATTCAGTAATTTGTGAAAAATAACGTAGTTTCTGTGTATGTTTTTATTACCTTTCAGAAATCACTCACTTTCATGGCCATGACTTTTTTATCTGATTATTCAGGGAGGTTGTGCAATACTCATGGTTCAAGAATTATAGACTGGTTTGGGTTGGAAGGGACCTTTAAAATTCCAAACTCCCTTGCCAGGCACATGAACACTTTTTACTAGACCAGGTTTCTCAAGGCCGTCTCCAGCCTGTCCTCAAACATTCCAACTTCTCAGGCAATGTCTCACCAATGTCTCACCACCCTCACTGTAAAAAATGTGTTCCTTATAGCTGATCTAAGTCAATTCTATTTATTTTAAAACCATTACCCCTATTCCTTTCACTACAGAAACTGGTAAAAAGCCACTTCCCATCTTTCTTGTAAGCTTCCTTTTTATATTGAAAGACCACACAATATTTATATAGTCAAAGTTTGAACAACCTCAAATCTCTCAGCCTTTCTTCACAGGGGAGTTGTTCTGTATGTTTTCAAGGCCCTCATCTGGACCCTATCTGACACATTTGTGTTTTTTTCATGCTGAGCAACACAGAGATGGATGCAGTAGTCCAGGTGGGGTCTCACCAGTGCAGTGTGAAAAGGAAGAACCATCTCCCTTGACCTGCTGGCCACATTTCTTTTGCTGCATTTGGCTTTCAGGACTGCAAATGAACTTTGCTGCCTCATGTCTGATTTTTTGTTTATCAATACCGGCAGGTACTTCTCCATAGGGCTGCTCACAATCCATTCATATTCCAGTCTTTCCTGATACTGGGGATTTTCTCAACACACATACAAGACCTTTCATTTGATTTTATCCAGCTATCAAATTGTTCACTCACTTCTCAAATCTGTCCCTCTGCATGTCATCTCTCCCCTCTGGTACATCAGCTGCATCTCTGGTGCAATCCATAGACTTGTTGAGAATGCAAATACTGTCTATGTCCTTAATGAAGACATTGAAGAGTGCTGGCCCAACACAGACTGCTGAGACACAGATTGCAACTCTTTGGATATGGCCATTCAGTCAATTCCTTATCCATCTAATAGTTCATCCATCAAACCATGTCCTTCTAGTTTAGTGACAAAATGTGTGTGGCAACGAAAGCTTTACAGAAGTTCAGACACAGGACATCAGTAACTCTTTCCTTATTTACCATCTCTATAATTCCACACACCATCTTAGTCATACATGATTTGTCCTTCATGAACCCGTGTTAGCTGTTTCTAATCACACCTCTGTTTTCCATGGGCCTTGCCTTGCTTCTAAAAGGGTCTGTTCCATGATGTTGTGTGGCATAGAGGTGAGGCTGACTAATCAGTAGTTCCCAAGGTGCCGCATTATAACTTTTTTTATTAAGAGATGTTACGTTTCCCTTTTTCCAGACACTGGGAACTCATCTGATTGTTGTGACTTTTCTAATACAATGGAATATTCCTTTTCATAAAATTTTTTAAATATCTGGTGCTCCTTCTGGGTGTCAGTATCAAAAATCTAAAGGTAATTCTGTACTTGTTCTTCACAGGAAGGGAACCTGTAAGTATAATTGGAAGACAGAGTACTCCTCAAGTCCAGGTTTACTCCAATGGTAGTAGGTAGCTGTGTAATGTTGTACACTGTAAGCATGTTCTTCATCTGCCTGAACAGTTGTAGGAATAGGCGAGTTGTAAAGTTATTTTTTCCTTCCTTTTTTTTTTTTTT
>VWZG01008032.1:7019-36572 GCA_013396735.1 Grallaria varia | reverse complement strand
AAGGCGCGGGGGAGCTGGGAGTGTGCTAAGCTAAAAGCGAAATAAAAGCTTCGTTTCCGGATGCGAGCCGCCGGAGGGAGCTGTGTGAGCGTTAATGCGAGTTTTTGTCACCTTTTTTTTAATCGCTTTTATCAGTGTAATAGTGTTAATAATTCTGTTATTATAGGCTACAATAACAGCCGGTGTGTAATGCTCCTTTTGCTGCCGCCACACGCTGCTGACAACCCTGATAACACGTTTCTTTTGTCTGGTTGTTTTCTTTTTAAAAACACACCTCTTTAAATATTAATCACTGTAATGGGTGTCCGCGATTAATTGAAGGAGCCAATTAAAATACAAAAAAATAGTTTTTATTAGCAAGCGATAACAGAGCAAACAGCGCTGGGCGACTCGGAGAGACTGTGCTCTGCCAAAAGCTCACGCCATACTGAGGAAGAATCTCTTTATTTATACAATTTTTAACTCTTGTGTGCGTGAGCCGGTTATCTTCAGTGTATGTGTCTCTGCTGACAATTACCAGGCGGTCGTAAATTGCCTTTTGGAGGTCCTCGAAGTTGTTTTTAGGTGATGGATGTTTTCCTTCAAGTGTAAATTGTCAGGATGTCAGGATTACCCTAATTGTCTTGAGGTGGGAGAAGTCCCCCTCTCATACGTAAATCACCACGATGTGAAGTTTATTTTAACTGGATACCCATGGCCTTCGATAAGCAGAGGTCTCTTTACATTCCTGTGACTTTTGGATAAGCAGATGAATATCCTCTTTACTTACGATTTTATGAACAAAGTTAATTCATTCATTACAATCACTGGTGTAATCTCCCCGAGAGAGGCTTACAGAACTCCTTTATGTAGAGCAGGTATTGTTTATTGCGGTAAATTTCCTACTGTTTGATTAGTGGACACGTCAACATAATAAGGATGTTCCTGGTTTCATGAGGAATTGCTGCACGGATATCACACACTGCATCAATCTCCAGAGTTCAGGGAAATCTATTGTCTAATGTCACTCGCTTTGTGCCTACTCTCCTGCCTTCGAAATCCAGTAAGATGAATTACTACGTTTACTGCTTCGTTTAAGTTCCCTTTACGTCTTTGGCAGAGCAGAATCCTTCTGAAAACTCTGCTTTTGTTCATAGTGTTTGCAGGTTGGGTCTTCTCTTAAGTTCCTGCCTTTGTTTTTTTTTTTCCTCTCAGTGTGATGATGGATGATACGGCACACTCAGACCTGGAATATTTATGCTCGTACTTCAACAAGAAGATTTCAAATATTAAGAAGTATCTTCAATTAAGAACAATAGGTAAATGAGATTAAAAGTGGGGAGCTGTGGGGGCGGGGGGGTGGTTCAGTCTCTGCTCCCAGGGTACAAGGGACAGGAGGAGAGGGAATAACCTCAAACTGTGCCAGGGAAGGGTCAGGTTGGATGTTGGGAGAATTCCTTCGTGGGAAGGGCTGTCCAGCCCCAGCACAGGCTGCCCAGAGCTGGGGTGGAGTCCCCATCCCTGGAGGGATTTAAAATCCATGTGGATGTGGCACTTGGAGACATGGGTTAGTGGTGGCCTTGACAGTGCCGGTGGACCATTTGGGCTCAATGGTCTTAGAGGGCTTTTCCAAATTAAATGATTCCATGAGCTGTGTTGGCTGAGTGGAGTACGACAGTTTGACTTGCTGTTTCTCTTGGTGGTAGGATATGGTGGCTGGGGAGTGTGGACTTAGTAGATAATCACTGCTTGTGGAGGGGAGGGAACTGGGATTTTGGGATTTTGTTTCGTTGTAGGTTTTTTGATTTAATATTCTCTCTTTGACAGGGGAAGACCAATGGCTCACATCTGTTCTCCATAAAATAGCAAAAGACATTGTCATCTTGCGTGATCTCCTGAATGATATGGAAACTGAGATTAAACAGCAAGAAAAACTGAATAATTTGCTAAAAGTAATATTTTTTCTTGTTTATAACTAAAAGATTCAAAGGAATCATTGATAAATATATAGTTGTTTTTTTCTAGATCCCCAGTGATATGTTTGGATGCATGTTCTTAGAATAGTGACTGGGGCTTGGAACAGCCTTGGTGATGGTTTCTTAAGCAGTTCTCCAGCTCATGAACATTAAAAATTTTATTTTTCAAGGCTGATATGTGGAATCATAGAATCCCAGAATGGTTTGGGTTGGAAGAAACCTTAAAGATTGTCTTGTTCCACCCCCCTGCCATGGGAGACCTTCTACTGTCCCAGGTTGCTCCAAGCCCCATCCAGCCTGGTCTTGGACACTACAGGGATCCATGGGCAGCCACTGCTTCTCTGGGCAAGATCTGCCATGGCATCACCACCCACACAGGGAGGAATTTCTTTCTACTATCTAATCTAAACCTACCTTCCTTCATTTTAGGGCCATTAAAAGCATGTCTTTATCCCTGACTTTGAAAACATGTTTTTATCATAATAGATACTGTGATCTCAATAACAGTTCAACTTATACATCTTTACAGTACCTATGAAAACTGTTTAATTAGAATATTTTTTCTAGCATGTGTCTGCAGTGCTTTCAAGTGTTAAATCTTTCGGGAAAAGGCCATTTGGGGAATGTAGGTGACTTTGCTGTGGTATCTCTTCATCACTTCCGCCATTCCCCTGCTCAGACCTTGCTAGTTGTGTGTTGTTAAAGACTTACATTTGCTTGGTGAAATTTCTCAGGCACTTTGAGGGCAAGGACAGACACTCCTCACTCTGTTTTTCTGAGCTTTAATAGTTTCTCTTGGGAAATGATGGGGTAAAGAGGCAAGATGACAAGGAGAGAGCAAAGGACACCTCTTCATAAAGCTGAAAATTAATTTAGTATTGCCCTAATTTTACTTGCTTGACGTCAGTAGGTTCAGATTTCTGATGAAGTCTCACATTAATTTCAGGAGCTCCAGAAGGCTGCTGCGAGAGATAAAAACGAAGCGCAGCATCTCGCTGAACACATTCCTACCTACCTGCCTAAGCCAACTCAGCACTGGTATGTGGTACACGAGCATGGAGGTGTCAGTCTGCTCCTGGCAGTGTCCAGCGGCAGCATTGTACAGCTCTGCTCCTTTCACTCTACATTAACTCTGAAATTTTGTGAGCCAAGGTTGTTCTATCTGTCGATTCTAAAAAATCCATCAGGTAAAGTCCGTAAAATAACAAGTTGTTCCAAAGGAAGCTTCCAGTGGCGGGTGTGAAGCAGTAGAAAACTTCCAGAAAGTGCTTCTATAAATGTAAACACCCTTTACCTTTAAATCACGAACTGCAGTGCCATGGATTGAAGGGTGGGTTAGTGATCCAAATGTTGGGTCATTAGAACTGAAGTTCACCACTGCCCTTCCAAATATAGTTTTAAAAAAATTCCTCTGACTTAATCATTTTTCTGTGGGGCTTTGAATTGTGGTTGGGGCAGTTTTATTCTCCTGTCCCTGTAGCAATCTGGCATTTATTTCAGGTAGCCATGACATGCCCTGCCTTGGAGAGGGCTGTGGTCAGAAGCTGTTCAGAATCAAGTAGCTCAAGGGTGAGAATATCACACAAGTATGTGAAACAGCAGGTGTTTTTCAGAAGGCTTCTAAGACACTATGACTAAGTTTATCAGATCTTTCTCTGGCCTCTTGGAGTTGCTTTTTATTTATGAGCAATGTTAGTGTATGCCAGGTGGGGGTCTCTTCCACAGTCTTAACACATCTGGGGATCCCAGGACTTCTTTCCAGCCTTGTGCCATGTCAGAAGGCAATTCTTCAGTCTGTTTGAATTCAGTGCTTCCAATATGTGCCCTCAGTCTATCAGCTTTATACCTTGGTCTGATTCCTGATGCCAGAGAGGCCTCAGGCTGAAAACATTACAGGTGTATTCCAGCAAAGCAAAGGTTAAGAATGTGGAAATAGAGTTCCAGAAAAGAAAAATTAGCTGTAGTTGGTGTGTAGCAGTATTCTCATTGGTGTAGGTACTACTTTTATTGAAACTTAGATTAGTCTTAGTTGGTGGAGAGATGAGTTGTGCAGGAGCTTTTTCTGGTTGCAACTCTTTAGGCATGAACTCTCAGTTTAGGAAACAGACTCTCAAAATTTGTCTAGAGGTATCTCGTTCCTTTTCAGTTTGGATGTTGCTTTGTGTGTGTGTTTGAAAGGACTGAAGTCCTTCAGAAATTGCCACTGGGGTTCTGCCTTCCTGTCATAACTCACTTTCTTAATTTAGGAAACCCTTTGTCCTAGGTTTGCGTTGGCTTCTGGAAATTTAGATGCAAAAGAGACTTGTTTAGTGATTGTGCCACCTCTGATACCGAAAAGATTCTTTGGGATGTTAGTTTCCGTTTCAAGTCTTGTCCTGCTTGTGATCAAGAAGTTAGTTGTGATAGGACTTTAGCTGGTCCTTCCTGTCTTAGACAAAGCCATATATGTAAAACCAGCCAAGCTTTCCTGATAATTTTCTACAGGTTGTGCTCTGCCAGCTCACAACTGCTGTTCTGTCAGTGTCAGTGTTTTTCCCAGGGAATAGCTCATTATATGTTAATGCCATTTTTCAAAGCACACTTTCTCCTCTTGTCCCCCTCTTGTCACTTCTTGGCGTTCACCCTGTTGTGCAGTGGAGGGTCAAGGAAGTGCAAGACAGGACATAATTGATCAGAATCCACCACATCACTGTCAATGTATTTTCAGTCCTCTTCCACAAACCTTCCTTCGCCGACCTCCTCCATTTCTGTTCCCTTTTGTCCCCAAATATGTGGGGACTTGGGTGCTAATGGACTGTTGAGTAACTATCCTGAGATAGTGCTGAAAGCAGAGCAAGCACTTGAAGGCTGGTCAGTGAGGCCTTGAAATCCCCAGGAGAGGGAAAACACCCACACAGATGAATTGAACGATTCATGGCTTTAGCTATTGTTTCTCTCCTGTGTTCTTGTTTTTTTTTTTCTTGTTTACCAGAGGAATCTCACTGAAATAAAACACAAGTTCAATGTCTCTCAAGCCCTTTGTATCCCAGGTGTTTACTGAGAGCAGGTTCTCATTAAGCCAGAGCCAGATTTTGTAAACAAGCCTCAGTTCTGTCTTTTCATGGTCCAACTCATGGTGAACTGTGTCTGTACCACATCACTGCAGAAGTACAGGGACAAGGGATTGGGTGGAAACACGAAGTAAAAGCACCTGGGGATGAGGCAGTATGTAGAAAAGATTTGTTGCAGTAGAATAGATGCCAGGAGACTGGAGCGTGGGAGGAATGAAGTTTCAAGATGTGAACTCGCTTCCCTTTGTCCCTCTGTTTATCCTTCCATTCCAAACCCACCTCCAGCACCACTCAGGGTCCCCAACCTTCCCTTTCCCTCCTCTTTGTTGACATTCCCTGCTATCTCCGAGGATGCCAGGATCAGTTTTGTTGTTGCTGTTCAGATGTAAACAGATGTTTTTCAGATGTTTGCATCCGAGTAGGTTTAACTGTTATTGTCTGGGGTTTCAGAAAGGCTCTGCCTTGTGTCAGGAGCTGCTCCTGTCCCTGTGTCCCTGACCAGGCTGTTTGGGCGTCCAGCAGGTGGCACTCCCTGTCCCCTCCGTGACAGTTGTCTTCTTTGGGAATGGGACACTGAGCTTGAGGATGTCACATCAAGTGACACCTCAAATCCCAGCCCAGGGGTCAATGGATGGGGCAGTGCTGTGCCGTTCTCTGGCTGTGGGGCCCCATGCCAAACCAGAATCTCTTGTGGGAAGGTCAGATCAAAGTGGAGGATCAGTTCCCTGGGCCAGGTCAGCTCTGTACTGCTTCATTTAGTTCTATTGCACATCCAAGTGATGTCCATATGCTCCAACAGCCAAATGCATCCTCTTTGCTGTCCTCGTGCCAAGGAGCCTCTAGGTGGGTGGCTGGCAAATCACTAGTTTGAGACTCTAAGCTGGGCCTTTAGAGGAAGGATGAATTTTTAAAAAATAATGCTCTAATAACCACTCAAAGCAGGAAATTCTTTGACTTTGGGGATCTTGCCTAAAAAAAAAAAAAAAAATTCAAAAAAATCCCAGTCTGCTGGATGTTGTTGAATTTCTTTGCTTCAAAAGATTAATGGATGAGTCAGGCTTTCCAAGATTTGAACTTGTTTCAAAGAGCTCTGAAGTATTTCAAATCTGCAGCTCTGTGCTGTGGTTCATCTGATAAAAAGCCAGGCCTTGTGTTCTGTGAAATGTAATGGTACATTGAATTCTGAGCTGTGCCATGCTGCATTTGGACTGCTTCCAACTCACCTGCTAGCAGTCTGTGTAGCAGAGAAACCAAGAGCTGTAATGAAATCAGCTGAAGGATTCAGTCTGAAATGGAGTAGGCTTGCTGCATTTATTTTTCTTTTGTGAGATGTCATTAATTCATGTTCGTGCAGCCGAACAGATGGATTAGGATTTAGATCTATGAGTAAGCAGACTGGATAATGTAATGGAATTCTCTTTACTACTTACCTGCTATTTATACACTTGATATTCATTCATTTCACAGCATCATTATGCCAACTGTGAAACATGAAGAACAAACAAAAGTAGGACCTGAATTTGCCAAGAAACCTGCAAAAGAGAAAAAAGTCATTAAAGAAATAGCATTAATAACAGCAGAAGAATTTGCAGTTCTTCCTATGTAAGTAAGCGTGGCTCTGCCTACAGCCTGTTGTGTCAATTTGTGTGTCAGATTTGGGAAAGTGACCTCTGGGACTGACAACAAGAGAGGGTTTGAAATCTTAAATATTCCATGGGGTGAAACATCATGATAATAGCTCCAAATAGTTTAAATGCAGCACTAGCAAACCTGAAAATGAAATGAATAGAGCCTTCCCTTTTATTGGGAAGATCAGAACTAATCAGTTAAAACCCAAATCCCTTACCTGAAAAGTCATTGCAATTGTATGAACAGAAATGTATTAGCTAACAGATGAATTCTCATTTTGTTTAGAGAACTGACATTAAAAAAAAAGGACCAACATGTCATGAGATGGAAGGTTTGTTTACAGCCAGAAGGAAAAATAATCATAACCGCTGTTTTTATTTGACCCAATTATTAGTTTCTGGAAACTTTAATTCTTGATTTATCAGTCTATTTTTTTAGATAGCAGAGGAAATCAAACTTTTTACAAGGAAAAAGCAGTTTGCACTGAAATTATCAAATTTCTTCAATAGAAGGCTGTGGGTATTTTCCCCTAACATCAGGACCTGATTAATGTGGATATCCTTGTCTGAAGTCTGTCATGTACAAATAACTTTTCTTAAATGGCATTTTGGGGGCAAGGATAAATATTTCTGCAAAAAGGAGAAATTTCTGTTGATGAAGGCTAAATTGTTACTGAGATGCACTGTGTTTCCTGACAGTACCTGTTTCAATATGAAATATGTTTTTGAGTCTGTATTTACTTGAGGCTTTCCAATAGTTTTTCCTATTGCTTTCAAAATTTTCGGGTGAGTAATGTCCGTTTTCTTTCTTAAGCTGAAGGTTGAGCTAATGATAAAGGACTTCTGGTTACTTCTTATAAGAGCATGTACCTGATACTTCTATTCTGATGATCTCCTCTAGTATTTTGTGCATTTACTGCCTTGGGTAGTTCTCTCCTGATAAAATTGTGGAAGAGTAAAGCAAAACATGGGAATTTTTGTCTTTATCTCTGCTATGGCGAGAGAAGTAGACATAGTCCATTCCAGCTAAATATTGTTTTCAGTTCCAGTTAAAGCTATGGTCTTCCATGTCACAAGACAGGTAGTTGTGGCACTTGTGGACATGTGTTAGTGGTGGCCTTGGCAGTGCTGGGGGAAGGTTTGGACTTGATTATCTCAGAGGGCTTTTCCAACCTAAAGGATTCTGTGGTCATCCTTGAAGGTGGAAGGTTTTCCACTGCTGTTCGTGGACACAGAGGATGGAGACAGAGGCCAGATGGATTCTCTTCCTCTTCATTGCAGGTTTATAGAAAGCTTACATCTTGGACTGTGCTGGTGGAGCTCTGGAAATAATTTTATTCACATGAGAGAAGCATGTTTGTTCTGTGGAGGAAGATTTACATGAATTTACATAGATCTATTAATCTACCAGTATTACTGTTGCCTGGCAATGTTGTAGTACAAGATTGAGTACTTGAGATTTCACATCCTGTTTGATCAAAACTGAGAAGCAAATATTTGTGACCCATATTTTCTTACGGCCAACGTATTCTCTTGAAAGGATGAGGATTAGGTTCAGAGCAGGGTTCTGCAGGTCAGCAGAAGTTCTGATGTAGGATCACAGTTGGACTCAGTGGTCTTGAAGGTTCTTTCCAACCCAAACAATTGTATTATTCTATTCTGTCATCTCTTCCTACCTGCTGACAGTGCTAACAAGGGATGCTACTGCATTTTTATGCTGCTCTGGTCACGGAACTTCATGGCCGTGCTAAGCCTCACTGAGGGACTTAATAAAGCACAACTCTGCACATGCATCACACGTGCCTAAATCCCAGCTGGGTATCCTGGGGTTTGCATCCACCATTCCTCTCTCCCTTCCTACCCCAGCTGTGGGAGATAGTAACTGAAAAATCGAAGTGATTTTCACCTCTTTTGTACCATCAGGGCTATTAGAAAGGATTTACAGGCTTTAGCTGATTTCACAGTTCTGGAGCTGGGCAGCAGGTATTTTACAAAGGTACGTGCTATGTTAAGGGGCAGATGTGATCAAACAGAACACTTTGCACTGTAAGAGACTTGCAAATTATCTTACCCTTCAAATCTGTAGCAGAAAGGCCCTTTTTGGAGGAGGAGAAAGGAAAGTTCACAGTATCTGTCTCAGTTAACGTTGAGTTCAAGGCAAAGGAAAATGCTTGCTTTTTTCTGTGTCTAAAATTCCTACTGCTTTCTAAAATGTTCACTGCTTAAAATATTTTAGAATCTGCACATTCATTATAACTCTCGAGTTACACAAGATGAAAACTCGAGGGAATATGTTTCTTTTAGCCTAAGCATTTTTGAGGGAGCAGGTGGTGGCCATTAAGAGGTTTATCTCTTTTAGAGCTGTATATATGTGATATATTGATGTTCTTGTTTTTTTCTGAGGAACATAGCACTGCATTTTGGATTTCATACCTCTGGGAAAAAATGTTTCAAAAAAGGTCTTACGTGGATTGAAAAAAATGGGTTCACTTGTTTTGATTTTTTTTTTTTAAAAGATGATTTCTGAATTTTATTGCTTTTGAAATTGTGAAGCAGATTTTAAAGTTATTTTAAATCTAAATGGCTGGATTTGAAACTTCTCAAGTTTTCTTTTTTACGTTATTGTGTGCATGCACTGAAATAAATGTCAGCATTTACAGGTTTGCCAGCCATGGCTGGGTAGAAACATGAGAAGGCTGTGGAACAGTGGAGGTTTTATGATCCTTCGTTATGTGCAGAACAAAAATTCTGTTTGGTTTTGACAGAGTTTAATTTCAGACTTAAGCATCTTGGATGCCTGAGGGCCTCTCAAAGAGCCCTCAGTTCTTTGGTTTAGGCAACCCAATCCTGCTTCTCTGTTTCAGCCTCAGGATGAGCTGGGATGTATTCAGTGTAGGACTGTTGATAGTAGGAGCACAGGAAGTTAAATACGGGTATTTTTACACCTCTGATCTTAGCCTTCATAGCTCTGCATATTCCCCTGTGTCTGAGGGAGGCAGACAGAGCAGTAAGTAGCAGTTAATGCATACAGGCAAAGCCTTCCTGTGGTTGTGATGCTGTGCCTGCATCTCAGGGGTGGTAGTGCTGCTTTTTGTTCGTGTGCAAAGTAGACCGTTTTTATATTTATAAAATGGCTGCACCTCCAACTTTGAATTAATCAAAGTATCGAAAAAGTTGAAAACTGGCTGCAGGTAACTTAGTAAGTTGCAAGTCCAGTTTGAAATAATAGCAATTACTTTGTATTCAAGGAGGTTTTACACGCCACATGCAGACCTGGCAGCGAGGACTGTCTGTTACTGAAATCTGTCTTAATTTGGCAGTGGTGGAATGCCCACATTCTGGTTTGGAATATTGAACTTGTAGTTGATTTGCCACTTCGGCTTTAAATTCTTTGTGTGTTTTCCAAAGACTGAGTTTTTCTGTGCAGATTAAAACAAAGGAGGAACTTGCTGTTTGTTCATTTTTTAAGTCTTACTGTCCTACAGCTTTTAGCCACATGCTCTGCTGATCTAAAACTTCATTCTTAAAACGAATTGTAACGCTTTTCTCAATTCCTCACATCTGCAAACTGATACTGACTTGAGCACAAACAGCCAACTTTGGTTTTCTGTAGCAACAGAAGGACAGTCACAGAATAATTCAGCTTGCAAGGTTGGCCTCACTTTTACTGCCATGTTTTTGGGGGATTTTTTGTGTGTATTTTTCCGGTTTCCGATCTCATTTTTATATAATGGCCTCTCAGTTTGCAGCACTGTTCCTTTCCCTTAAAGGCATGCCTTTATATCCATAAGTACTGAATGGCCTTACTTGCAAATATCCCAGTGTTCCAGTTTTTCCACATCACTTTGGTTTTATCTTCTGTGCTTCCTGTACCTCTAGGCTGTTATCCACTGATCTTATTCGTCTAGTACTGGTTTTATGAAATGCTCTGAAAGTTCAAAAGTGGATGCTGCTGAGGCAGGACTGTGTACAGCTCAATAGGCTGCAGAGTGAAATACAGAAGACAGCACAAAACTGGTAGTTCTTAAAAAAACCCCCACCAAATAAAAGGATGTAAGATCGAACACAGATTATTTCTTGTGATAATATGAACCAAATTGTGCTCTCAGGCTAACACATTTCATTTCATGCCATGTTTTCTGCAAAGTTACTTGATTTTTTTGTGTTTGCAATTCAAGTAGTAAGCTGTAAAAAGAAACCATTTTGAAGGGCCTTTTACAGCTTAAACACTGGATATATTTTACTTCTTAATTTAGCTTTCTAATATTTCATTTTTCTGGTTTAGAATTTGTCATGGCTTTTTTACCTTCAAGATTGTTAAACAGTCAAGGAAATTAACAGAATTAACTACTACATTTATTCATTAACACAAAGCAGAAGAAACCGCCTCTAACTAGGAATGACTTGCTCAGTTAAGGCTGATGAAAGAGAAAAATAAACACAGAACTTTGCAGATTTCCGGTTACTGACTTTTATTTTTATTTGTAGGTATTTGAAAGGTCGTTTAACATATGATCAGATTAATGCAGTTGTTCAAGAGATAAACAAGGCCGTAGTGAGCAAGTACAAGATCATGCATCAGCCTTTGAAATCTATGAGTTTTGCAGTCAGAAATCTCTACCAGAGGTTCATGGATGAAGAAACTAAGGATACAAAAGGTATTTTTTTTTTTTTCTTCTTTTAGTATGTAATTTGTAAAACTTGGATGTTGCAGCACAAGTATAAAAATACTGGACTTTTTTTCCTGCATTTTTGACTGAAGAGTTATCCCATAACTGATTTGGTCACTTTTTTATGTTTTCACTGAAAATATGTCACTATCATGGTGTGTTGTGGCAGAAATTTTAAGTACCCAAAGATGTAGTTTGAAATCACAAGTTCTGGAAGCTCTGAGTTTGATAAACAAAACACATGAACAGTGTTTTCAGGTTTTAAGCTAGAATGGACATGAACTATTAAAAAT
The DNA here is from genome assembly GCA_013396735.1 of Grallaria varia. Classification (NCBI taxonomy): domain Eukaryota; kingdom Metazoa; phylum Chordata; class Aves; order Passeriformes; family Formicariidae; genus Grallaria; species Grallaria varia. Next base: position 24,976 of record VWZG01008032.1, on the reverse strand, counting down.
TGTTCTGAAGTTGGGAAATCTGAATTTGTGAAAGAGACAGGTCTATGCAGAAAAGCAAGTTGTACTTACAGGCTGGGTTTTCCAAAAATATGTGGCACAGTAAATCTCTGATATTAAAATCTCCTTTTTGACATTCCTTTCCTTTTGAGAACAAGTATGTAATTATTCCTGGAGGGGTGTACTGCACATGTCAGGCTTGGTGATGTCCTTACAATGGCCTCATGTTTCCAAGTTCAGACATAAAATGAACTTGGAGCAAACTCTCTTCTGTCTCATGGGAAAAAAAAAACAAACCTTTCTCTGACAACACCTTGGCACTCGCCTCTCGGTTTTTGGCCTGGACAGAATGTGAGAGCATTCTGCCCTGAGCATTCACTGGGTACTCAGGAGGCACTTTATGACAAACTACTTCTTGCTTTGGTTTTGTTGTTGTTTAAGACCCTCGGTGTTACAGTATGGTGATAACATCACCAACTTATGGATTCTAAGTGCAGCTTTTCTATAGGAAGGAATTCTGACGAGATGGCTGTGCCTGTCACTTTACTTGGAGACCTGCAGGATAAACATAGGATCATGGACTGGTTTAGGTTGGAAGGAGCCTTAAAGCTCATCTCATTCCATCCCCCTGCCATGGGCAGGCACAAATTCCACTATCCCAGGTTGCTCTGAGCCGCATCCAGCCTGGCCTTGGACACTTCCAGGGATCCACGGGGAGCCACAGCTTCTCTGGGAAACCAAGGAATCCTTCCCAATATGCCATCTTACCCTGCCCTGAGGGACTGGAAAGCCATTCTCCCTTTTCCTGTCCCTCCAGGCCCTTGTACCTCTCCAGCTCTCCTGGAGCCCCTTTAGGCACTGGCAGGGGCTCTCAGGTGTCCCTGGAGCCTTCTCTTCTCCAGGTGAGCCCCCCCAGCTCTCCCAACCTGGCTCCAGAGCAGAGGGGCTCCAGCCCTTGGAGTATCTCCATGGCCTTCTCTGGACTCGCTGCAGCAGCTCCACATCCTTCTGATATTGGGGTCCCAGGGCTGGACACATGACTCCAGGGCGGGTCTGACTTGTCATGCAAAGGTCAGTGTTTAAAGGAGTTTATTAAAATCATGCTTAACACATGCAGCTGGATAACTTCCTGTGACTGGCTTCTGATTTGGACTCTGATGGCTTGGTTTCTTTTTAGACATGGTTTGCCTCAGTTGAACAACAGCTTATATTAATTTGTGATTTCTTAAAATACTTGCTTCACCACTTTTAATTTACAGCATATTTTTGGTTCAACTATTCCTGTCCTTAGGACTACAGTAAGGAGTTTGAGCCCATGGTTACTGAGGACAGGCTAAACACTAGAAGTGCCCTCCTTGGTCTGGAATGCTGCTCAGTCTGCACCATCATCCACAGCAGCCTTGGCTGCAGTGAAGAAGCCTTTCTAGCAACTTGAGAAAGGTACAGGTAGTCAGAGAGAATTTTCTGCCAGGAATGTGGGGGGCTTTAAATCTGGAAGGCTGAGGTGCTTCATTGCTTCAACTACCTGAGAAAAAGTATTTTCTTGTTTATGTTAGAAAGCTCAGTTAGGAGACTAGGACATTCAGCATCTGGTAGAGTGTGTGTGTTTGTATGCTGGGTTGTTTTGTTTAGGAGTTTTTTTGTGCCTAATCATCTAGAAAGTCTAGAGAAAAGGTCTGGCAGGCTGTCAGACCGTTCTTATCTGGCCAGCAGAAAATGATTAAATGTCTTTATCCATTGCATTTTTCAGGATGAGGTTGTGCATTCATTGATTTGTTTGCTTAAATCTCTACTGTGAATGTCTCTCTGCTTAGGATTCCCAGAGTTTCCCAGCCTGGGCTCATTGCCAGCTGACCTGTTCTCTGATTTCAAGATGAGAAAAGGTACCGCCTGCTTTATCAGAGTATCTTCCATCCAGTAAGGTGATTCAGTTAGTTTAGCTGGTTGTTTAGTGCATGGACCAAACCACCACCCTTCATCCATGGTTTCTTCTTTAAAAAAGAAGTCCTGCTATACTAAGTGCTGCTGCCCTGAATTCTGGGTAAATATAAGAAGAACTCTTATTTTGTCAAAATTCAGGACATTCTGATGTTCCCCTGATAAAAAGATAAACCAGTATGCAGGTTATCACCAGATTCCTAACACTGTTTGGGTGTATTGCCCTGTTACTGGAACTTGGAGATGTTCTCTATCCAGTGGCACTTATATTTTAAGCGGTTATATAGGTTTTTTTCTTTTCCTAGTAAACAAACTTCGCATCTCTTACCTGTAGGGGAATTCAGTGGTGTTACAAGCTCTGAGACTGAAGCATAGTTCCTGTCTGGGAGAAGATCAATAAATTTTGACAGGTATTATCTCTGGAAGAGTCTACTTTCTATTAGGCACGTGTCACCAACTCTCAAAGTGGCCTAGTCTGTGAGAAAACAGGACCCGTTATTCTTCAGCTCTGGCTAAGGAAGATTTTGGGGAACATTATGGTTATAAACACTCTGAGACCTTAATTATTTACTGTCAGCTTCAGCTTTCCAGCTTGGATCAGCTGGTTTCTCTCCAGTTAAACTGGAAGGACTCTCCAATAACTTCAGTAGAGAAGCTCTTCTTTTGTTACTTTAGATGTCACTGCCTCTGCTTTGAAGAATAAATTGAGCAGGGAGAATGCTATCTTATTTTTCCAGGCTAAAATACCCCTATTCTTGTGTCTTCCTTCTCATTAGACTTGGAAAGCGCTTCCTTCTAACTCTTCTTTGTAAAGATAATTGGACATTTCCTTCTTACACCTCAATTAGCCCATTCCTGGTTTCAGGTTGCTTTTCTTTCTTACAGTTTTGTGGAGATACATGGTTAAAACCTTGTGCCATGTTCCAGGAAGCATTAAATAGACAGTCTTTTTACTAGGTCTATAATTACCTCCTATCGGAGCAGCGGATAAAGACTGAATATGAAATCACGGCCACGGAATATGACTATGGAGTGCTTAGAATTGTGGAATAATTTAGGTTGGAAAAGGCCTCTAAAAGATCACAAATTCCAACCCAGCACCACGTTCACCGCTAAACCATGTTTTCAAGTGCTACATCCTCATGTTTTTTGAACATTTCCAGAGGCAGTGACTCCACCACTGCACTGGGCAACCTGAACTGTAGTGAGAATTTCCTTTAGGATATAGTTATCAGCTACAAGAAGGGATAAGCTGCCATCTCTATCTGATGCAGGACCTTACTGTGCCATTTTCCTAGAGACACAGGGAGGATTCTGTTGCAAGTGGTAAGTCTTTTTCTTCCATTTTCTTCAGTAACGAAGGATTATTCTTTTCCAAATCTTACAGAAGTCAAGGGAATGGTGGGCTGCATAGCTCTGATGTATGCAGGGCTCTGTCCTTGTGTTTGCAAAGAGCCAGTTCCAGGACTTGAGTTCCTGCTGGGAGGCAGAGCTCACTGAGTGGGGGCCGTGTGTGATGCAGGGTGTCTGAACTTTATGGGAAGGCTGATAATTATCTTTCTGATGACAAATTTACAAAGTAGAACAAAGTTCCTGTGTGAGCCCATCCTGCTGCTGATTGTAGCTTTTCCATCAGTGTGTGGAATGGTTAAGAAAAGGTGGTGTTGTAGCTTGTGAGACGTTAAGTGTGTCATACAACAGAGTAATTTCTGTAGCAGAACCATTCTTTGTTTTCCAGGTGAATTTTTCGTTGTGGAGGCTGATATCAAGGAGTTCACCGTGCTGAAAGTGGACAAGCGCTTCCATAGCATCCTGAGCATCCTGAGACACTGCCACAGGGTGAGAGAAGTTCGTGGCTCCAGACTCGTCCGCTATGTCGTCTGCTAACGAGCTTCCCATGGTCTGCCTGCCCAAGAGAGAGACGTTCTGTCTGTGCTCACTCCCCTCCAGCTCTCTCACTTTCTGAAAGGCAGCAGTGAGGAAAGAGTGGCAATATCAAATGGCCTGGAAATATTTGAGTCCTGTTTCAAAAAGTTGAGGGGAACTACTGTCTTTCAGTAAATTACGAATTCAAACCAGAGAGGCAACTGGGCACAGGCAGTTCTGACCACATTTTCAGGTCAGCACATCAAAGGTAAATTCTCTGTATGTTAATAATTTTCCTCTTGTGTTTACAAATTGAAGACTGTGTTTAAGACTCTGTAGCTACTCAAAAAAAGCATTTGATTATTTTTATTTTCTCAATGCCTCTGTCCAATTTCCAGATTTCTTAATATTTCTTTTAATTATTCTAATTCTATGTTTTTGAGTTTTCTGCATCTCCTGAACATGTTTAATTGTTGTGATAAATATATACTCTGCAAGTATTCAAAACTGGTTGATAAGAAAGGCTGTCTTCTTTGTCTTCTATAAGCCTATATCTGTTTCTATCCCAACATCTCATCTAAAATGCTTCCTCTTGTACCTTGTCAGTGCTAAGACGAAATTTTATGAGCAAAATACATTGAATGAACTTTCAGCATTGTCAATAAAAGAAGGCTGGTGAGTTCCTAAGTGCCGGGTGTTTTATGTGTGTCTGTGTGTATAGTGGTTGGGTTTTGGTTTTTTTTGGTCTTTTGCTCTGGGATGTTGAGATCCAAGCCGAGGTCTCTAGTCTGCATCACACTGGAATATATTTCCTGTTCAGAGAAACACACAGCATTGCAGGATGTGCAAAGTAATTTTCCTGGGTGTCAGTTGAGTCCATCTGTTTTTTGCAAATGTTATTTTATATTATATGAAGTGTAGAGGTTTTGGTCCATGGGTCCAGTGGTCCGTTTTTGTGTTGTCTTCTGTTTTGTGTTGCCCAGGTCCATGTACTCTGAGGAGTCTTTCAAGATTCAGGACTTAGAACCTTCTATTTTGTAAAAAGAAACTTCTCACAAAGCAGTTGCACTGGCCTGCCTTTTATTTCATGTTTAGTTTTGACATTTCCAGGTGACCTTCTCCAGAGTGTCTTGCAGTTAACTTGTGTTTGCTTCCCCTCTCCTCTGTCCCTCCGACCCCACAGCTCTCAGCAGATCCCATGCGTGGGTGTCCCTGGAAGGAGGGAAGTCTTTTGGGTCTGGGACTATTCCAGTATTTACACCAGGTTGACTTTTCTGTTCTGCCACTGACTTTGTGATTATGTAACTCTAACTTTGAAAGTGTGTGGAAGAAGGAAGAAGAGCCTCGGCTGGGCCCAGAGGAACCATGTCCAAGGGGAAAGTGAGCACTTTGTAAGGAGAGAACTTAAGCATATGAGACAGTTATGGCAGCCTTGAAAAGGAACTTGGTGATGGGCAAACAAGCCTGAGAGACAGGTGTCTAATATTTCAATTAGTATGATAATTGGGGAATATGATCAAGGCCATGTTGGACAGGGCTTGGAGGAACTTGGTTGAATGCAAGGTGTCCCTGTCCAAGGCAAGAGGGTGGAATGAGATGATCTCTTAAGGTTCTTTCCAACCCAAACCATTCTAGGATTCCATGAGACCCTTTCTTAACTATGGAACCTTGCTGTTCTCAAAACATTTGATTCCTCGGTGAAACAAGATGAAATTATATGATGGTGTTCACCAAAACCTAATGGTTGTTTGCTGCTGACTGTGGAGTTTTTTTGAGCCTGGGATCCTAGAGATTGCCTTTGCCTTCTGTTGAATACTAAAAAGCAAACCCTGATAGTACTCATCATAACCTTGGTTTTGTCTCTTCTCTGTAAAGTCTTGACATTTTCATAAAAAGTTTTTTTTCTGTTCAGGTATCACTGAATGGGTTTTTTAATTTTAATTTTCTTAGTACTTGTTTTGGTCTGGGTAAGCTTGATTGCTGCATGAATTTTTTATTTTTTACCTCCTTATGTTTTGTTGTAGGGATTGCAATTTGTGCCTAATTAGATGTTGGTTAACAGCTTTCAGTCTGTTACTATGGAGTTTTTAATTTTCTGAACTATTTTCCCTCAGGCATTTTCTCACAAATGTGCTCATTATTTTAATTCCCTACCCTAACATTAAGTTTTCTTTTATTTTACTTCTCCCGAGGAAGCCTGCCCATGGATTGTGGTCACTTACTGTGCCTTTCTGCCTTTCTTCCTCCAAAAGTTCAGGCTGACTTGTGAGCTGGGAAATAGCAGTTCCCAGCTGTCCCAGGGGCTCGGTGAGCTCCTCTCTTTGAATGAGATTTTTGGTGTTTCCAAAGCATTTTGGGGAGAAAACATTGCCTCTGGGAGTTGCCTCAAAACATGGCTATTTTCTGTTGTATGTTTACTTACTTCTCTCTGGCCAGTGCCCCCTGTATCATTCACCAGCAGACAATGGGCAGTGGCACTGGATGCCAGGAGGTGTTTCAGGCAGCCCTGGGAGATGGTTTATTGCAACAATCCTCCCAAAATACAGCCAGCGTGCAGCTTCCCGGCACTGACTCGTGCTTTGCTGCTATCTTAGCTTCTGAAAACAAGGAGATAAAACTGAGGAAACACGAATTTAATTGCCTGATATACAAGAAAGGAATTGTTGTCTTCCCACAGCCTCAATCTACTCTCAAGACACAGCTCAGTTCATGGTTTCACTCTTGTTTCTCTCCACACCCTGGGCAGTGGGAGCGGTGAAGAACAGGGGAAGTGGTTGATCAATATGTATTTGGTGAGCAGAGTTACCTCCCGGGCTGGTCGAGATGAAACAGGGAACCCAAAGTTGGCAATAATTTGATGTGGTAAATGTCTTGGGCGGAGATGAAAGAAGAGTCTGTTAAATTTGTCCTTGATGGTCAGAAATCAAACTGACTCCTGTTGCCTTCTGCACAGCGTGGGGGTTGGAAGATGGGAGAGATGCTGTTTGACAGTGAGAGAGAAACATTGCACGAGTCTGACAGGAGAAGGACTGATGAGCCACTGGATTGTGTTGCTCTGGAGAGGAAAGGCATCACACATCCCAGGGGGAGTTGGGTTTTGTGACTGTCAGAGACCCATGCCTCTAAAGAGTTGAGACAAAACCAAGTTGCTTTTTTAAAATGCTCTGTATTCCCGTTGCTTTGCTATTTTGTTGGTTAAAAAAACCCCAAAACCCACATTTTTGTTCTTAATTCCTCTTTTGAAGAGGCACTAATGGAAATAATTATCTGTTGAAATCAATGCTCAGAGTGCTGGCACCCCTGAGTATTTAGCACTTCGTATTGTTTCAGGAGGCAGTGATTTCCATCTGTGAGAGCACATGTTCCCTTTCATAGTAGCCATGAGGAGGAAGAGAAAAGGAGCATTTCCTGTCATTCATGGGTCTTTACTTACAGGGAGCTGATACTGAGCAGGGCTGGTGAGTAACTGTGTAAGGGAACTGGGTGGTCAAGGTAATTAATATTGAGGTCTTTGACAAAGGAGTCTCTGAGCTGAGCTAAGTTTCTCTCCCATAGGTGATTTTATCAAATGACCCTCTGAATTGCTCTCTTAATTTTAAAAGTTTAAAACCTTTAGTCTAGGATGGTGCTTGCTGTGCCTCATGGGACTGAATAATCCAGACAAACCACAGTGGTTACAGTGACAGGTCCTCTTGCTTTCCCTTCCCTGTGAGATTTGGAATCTGTGTTTGTCACAAAGAGGATAGTATATATTTAAGCAGCCACAAAGCTTAATATCCTCATAATCAGCTTTAAATGCTAACCATTTCCATGGCAAAGTACTAAACAATGGTGGTTGCTTATTAAATGGTTGACTTTTTTCTTGTTTTTTTTAAATCTAACTTGTGTCACACAGAATTTTCTGGGAATTGGGATGCAATTAAAATACAGGAAACTTGTTTCAACACAACAGCTTTAATCATGGTGGGGTTTATGTATAGACAGAGGCAATTAAGCATTTTATATGTACAGACAGAAACATGGAACAAGTTTATTCCTACATGTGTTGCTTTCAAAGCTGAATAAAACTCAGTATTTTGGAAAGCTTTAGTTGAAACCAATTAAGTGTGTTTGTCCTTTGATGTATCAGGTCGTAGCCTCAGCTTCCTCAGGTGGAGAACTGCACTAGAAAATTGGTTTTCCCATTTCTTCAATTCTTCATGGATTTACTGAAGGCAGATAAACCAGTGGAAGATTGTAGGGTTCAACAGCAACACAATGGCTTGAATTTTTTTCTATTCCAGTTCAGTAGTGCATCTTCTTTAATTGATGTGAGATTAATAAGTGATGATGAGCCCAGGCCTTTACATCACTTTGTGAGCTGAAGCTGCTTAGACTCTCCTGGCATTATTTTAAGGTTGTTTCACACTCAGTAGAAGTTTTGTGGATTGATCCATTCTGAGGTTTGCCTTTTTTTTTTTTCTTTTCCTTTTTCCCAGATTTCAGGGGAAATTTGTTCCCACCTACCTCTGTGTGCTGGCCAGCCTCAGTCACTCATCCCTGCTGATGCAGCTTCTCTTGCCCTGTGCTGAGCAGCAGCGTTTCAACTATGAACTGATGTTTTACATTTGATATTTATGCAGCAGCTGAGAAACCTAAATAATTAAATGTCCCTGTGGCCCGAGCAGGAGTTGGATGAGCTTCTTTGTAGACATGAGCTCTGCTGGCTTGAAGGATTTTCTGGCATGGTGGTCCCTACCTGTGGGCTCATCCCTTCATAGAAACTGCCCCACTAATCGTTAATAATTCAGCTGTGGCTCAGCACATCAGATTCACCTTTGGGCAAGCCACGAGGTTGCTGCTCCCTGCAACCTGGTTTTTTTTTAAAGCAGCAAAATTATTCCTTTAGAACCTGAACTTTGCTTCTGGAGGATTCATTTTGGGGCAACAGCTACAACTCAGCGTGACAGTTGCTGTCAGATTTATTCAAACTATTAAAAGGTTTGATTTAATAATCCATATTTTCCTATTTGTCTTAATAGTCTATAGGTTTTTTGTGACTGGCTTTCAGCCATGTCACAGCTATGTGGGGATGTCAGGAATACTGGCAGAGTTGCTACAATACCCACTACGGTAGTGTAAGGGTGTTAAATCCCTGTCCAGTTACTCATGGATAATACCTGGATATCCCTTTCTTCTCAGTTACAGGTGATGTGATGAACTGTCCAGAAGTTTAGGGTGCTGTGTTGATGAATTTTCTTTTGATGAATTTTGTTAAAATCCCATTTCCAGACATCCCTGCTTCCCCATCTAAATGCTGCCTCCCCTTCTTGTGCCAGTCCTGGGATGATGACAGGCAGAGATATCCATGGGAAGGAGAAAACAAGGCAGGCTGGGAATGAGCTGGCCAGCAGTGGTAGGTCAGAGGAGGCCTGATGGTCACAGTAGAGCACAGATTAAAGTAGGGACTCATTTGTGTGGTTATTGCAAAGTAAGCCAGTAAATATATATAAAAACTGGGTTTTCCAAACTCTGTTAGAAATGGAAAGCAGTCAACCTCCTAATAACAGGTGTGGACTCAGCTTGGACCCATTCTCTCCGAGGTTCTGGTTGCCTCTTAGGACTAACTGAAGAGAAGCCAGAAGCTGGAAGTGAGGCTGACTAAAAAGATTTGATGAAAAGTAAAGAATTCGGGTTACTTAATGCAGAAAAAGATACAGAACCCTTAAGAGTGGGTTCAGGTTTACCCTCTTGGGGTATGAGGGTGATAAAACATGGGAGTGATGCACAACCACTGGAGCTGACTGTGCTCTACATTGCACTGAGCCTGGAGCAAGACCTCAAAGGACTCATCATCCATCCTCTCAGACGTGTGATCTCAGAGTCTACTAGTTCGGGCTGATTCTTCCTAGAATGGGCTTGTTCCTCCTTTGTAGTGGCTGTAGCATCCTGGACGTCCTGCCCTTCCCCTCTGCAAGATCTCAAGAGTAATTGCAACGGGAGAGAAAGACCTTTACCGCCTGTCTCTTCTCGGTGTGATCCAGTTGGTGTTTGCCTTGATGGCGATAATTACACAGAAGTATGTAATTGCAAGACAAATGTTTAATTAAGAGCAGGTTTGTTGCTTGTCTCTTGTCTGCTTCCATCTGGGAAGAGTGTGGTTGTGCTGGTTGTCTTGGCGGCCTGGATGGAACGGGGTCTGACGGGTCCGTTCTGCACCCTTGCAAAAGGGTAAAGAAATAAATGCAATTAAAAGACTAATGGGACCCTTCATTCCCTGCCACTGCCATGACAGCTTCTAATTTCTAAGTAATACTTTGCCCGAGACTGAAATCTTTTCATGGCACTCACTGTGGATAAACCAAGTTTATTTTATTAAAATACATAGTTTGGGATGGTGTGTCCTGACTGGTCGGAGCTCCAGGTGCCCTGTAAGGAAAACTGCTCTTCAAGATCATGTAGTTGTCTGCCTCCACATGAGCTTAAAGCAAAATTGCATTTTCTGTCTCTTCAGCAATGGCCAGTAATGTGTTCTGCAACATCCTAGGAGTCAGGTGGCTTTTAAACCCAAAAAACCCTAGGTTGCAGAGGTTCCATGTTTAAGCATGTCTGAATAAACTGGTTGTAAATTCTCAGCCTGTGCTGCCTCTTGGGAAGACTCATCATGGTGAAGGTGGCCCTGTAACCTGACTGCACAGGGAATTGGCATTAAAAATACTCCTCATAGCTGTCAAGTGCAGAGGGTGTTGAGGGCAGAGCTGCCTCCCTGCCTCACAGCAACAGCAGCGAGCATCAGCTGCTGAAATAACTTAAATACCTTTTCCCTCTGGGAAATCACATTGATCTTAATAGGGTTTTTTAATTAAATAATATACTGACTGTTACAAGCTGGAAATGTGTTGATTTTTGTGTTTACTGTTTGCAGCAGCGTTTCCTCCTGGCTGTCGCTTAGTTTGCTTATGGAGCGAGAGGCTCAGGATTGCTTCCCACTGGGAAACAGCCCCCAGGACCTGCCGATAGGATGGGATGTGGGAATATGTATATGAGCAGCTGGAGAAGTGCCAAGCCTACAGTGAACTGCTGGAAGGTGTTTTCAGAGGATAAATCCCAAACACAGTGCCAGGGCTTTCCTGGTGAGTCAGCCTCACTGAGCTCCTCACTCGTTCCCTCCAGGCAACTGGGAAATTTGGAAATGGCTGGAGTTTCACCGTTTCTTTCCCCTGCTGGTAATGAAGTGGGTAATTAGGCAGAACAGCAGCGATTTTGCTGATTCTTTAGAACCCAATGAACATAAAACCAGCATGCTTTACCCCGCACTGGCAAACCCCCACCCTCCCTGGGCAGGGCTGCACGCTGGTGCTTTGGGACAGAGGCTGGGAGATGCCATGGCAACATCTCAGGCAGGAGCTGGTTGGGTATGAACATACGCACACATGCCAATTAAAATTTAAACAGCCTTCCATGCGAGGAGTGAGCCCGTGTAGCAAGACCCCTTCTTTATGAATAAAATATAAGAGTATTGAAGGCATGTCTGTGCTGGTGGGCACCTGACTCCTGCCTGGCCCCATGACTGCTTGTCCTTCCCTCCTGGACAGGTTTGGAGGTTTTGAGATGCTTTGGCTGCTCCATCACCTGTGACATGCTCATGGGGCTTTCTGCCTGCTTTGAGATGAGCTGATCTCTCTGTCAAGTACCTGTATGAGACCCTTGGCATTTCCCGCCCCCTAATTGCCACTAATCACTTGACGTTATTAGCATTTTGTGCTGCAACATGAACCAGGAGGGATTTTCTTGTGATTATGCCTTAATGATAACGTCTGGAGTGGTTCCTAAACATGGCTTAGTGGTATTTATCCCTATCGTACAAAAGAAAGAAGAGTTGTGAGGGCATTAAAGTACTTCCCAAGGCCACACTGCAAGCTGATGGTTAAGACTGCAGCACAAAATACTTCATCCCTAGCTGCCAACTCCCCATCCCTGACTCCCACCTCCCCATCCCTGGCTGCCACCTCCCATGCTCCCCCAAGCTCTCACCTTGCAGATCCTTTTCCAAGAAGTGATGATTTTTGCTCTCTGACTTGTCAAGCTCCACATTAAAACCACTCAGCTTCACCTTTGCCCCTTCAGCTTAGGAAGTCCTGATGTTTCTGCCTTAGCAGAAAGAAACCTCTCCCAATATCCAACTTAAATCCAGCCATGGGTGAGAAAAACCTTTTGTCCTTGTGCCTGGCCTTGGAGACTGCTTAGTGCAAGCTCTGGTCCTGCGTTTTACCCTCTGCTCTAAGCCAGTCCTACTCTCCTTCCTTGTCTTGTCTCCTCATCCCAGGATGCTGCTGCCAGAACTTGGCAGGAATGCAACCTTCCCACTTTGCTCCATGGGATTTGGTGGCCCCATTTATAGGATCAAACATTACAAACCCAGTTTGTGGTCAAAGACACCACTCTGGAAGTGAATCCTTGAGCACCATTGTTCAGTTACCAATGGTTTGCAGTTTAATTTGGGTCCTTACCTGAGCACGCTGGATGTGCATTTTCTGTGATTCTATGTTTTCCGCTGTGTTTGACAGCTTTCCTGCTAATTGTTGCTTGAGGGTTTGAGCCGTCTGTACCCAGATGTGGGGAAGAAATGGGAAACGGAAAAAAATGAGAAATTTCACTATTTCTGTGACTCCCTGTCTCAAAATCCCATGCAGATGCTGCGGCAGGGATTCTTCCCCATGTGTAGCCATATGTGTCTGTGTTTCTCCCACCTGCACTTCAGATTTGCTACCTTGCATGTTGTTTTTCAGCCTGATAATTTTTTTTATTATTATTATTATTAACCTTGGGCATCTCTCCTGGAAACAGAATTCAGGAGAGATGCTCTCAAAAATTTTAGCAGCATCATGAGAAAACAGCAAAACAGCCTTTTGCTTAAAGCTGGAAGCACACAGCACAGAGGTGGGGCTTGAGGAGTGCAATTCTGCTGGGCTTTGTAGAGCCAACTTTTGGAGCAGATCAAGCTTAAAATGCAGGTTCTGGAAGGTTTTGCTCAGCTCACCGCTGGCACAAGCTGCTTTGATATCTCCCTTCACCTGCCTTCAGCTGGGATATTCTCATCCAGTCAAAGCTGGGGTCTAGGCTTCCCGGTGCAGGGAGAAGACAGGTTGCCTTGGAATTCTTCCCTTTGTGGCTGGGGAAGATAATTCCTATTTTTCCCACCTCTACAAAATGCCACTTCAAGGCACAAAGAGCGCAGAAGAGGTGACAAAGGGACAGTGAGATGGCTCCAGCAGCACTTCTTATCCTTTGCTTTCCCCTGGTTTTATTTGGTATCATCTAACCCTGGTGTGGGGTGATAAAGAAGATCTACCAGCTGCTCTTCCACCCCAAAAGCAGTGAGGAGAGGGGCTGAAACTCTGGCTCCTCTCTGCACCCGTGTCTGGGGGATGGTTCCTGGGAGGGGACCAAGGTGGTGGTGGCAGTGCTGGCTGCCAGGGGTGTTGTTGCAAAGATCATGAATCCTAATTATTCCTATTGTCTGACCTCAGGTGCAGGCAAGCGAATCTCCACGAAAAGGGTGCTTAGAAGTCTCCAGCTGGACCACTTCATTTAAAAAATGCACCATTGCATCAAACTTTACCCAGGTGCAGCCATTGAAGGGTCTTTTTTGCTTGGTGTGGCCACCAAATCCTCTGTGCTCTGACCCACCAGTGTGTCCTGGGCATCCAGGCCCTCAGTTCCTCCAGTTTGTTGGCTCCCCATTTGTACCCACAGCAGCTATCAGAAGTCTAGCCTGTATTTCAAGAAATCTGTTCCCCTAAAGCCTTAATTCATTTTCTTTCTTCTTGCTGGGCCTAATACCACTTGGATGGCTCGCTTACATGAATTAGCCTGATTAATGACAGACATAAAGCTCCTGCTCCTCAGCCTGTCCATCTTTTCCATGGGAGCATTTCCAGTCTTTTATTGTCCTCTGCTAAGGCCAGGCTTTAATCTCAGATGGTGGAGGCAGCAGCACACACAGAGACAGTACACAAATAACCAATGATGTTCCCCAGATGATGAGATAAGATACAATTTCCCTGGCTGAAAGCATCAGTGATGTCTGTTAGGGAATTGCTCTGCTGGGGAGCCTTGGGAATCCTCCTTGGAGCCACCACAGCTCTGCCCACAGCAGATTTTGCCTCTGGCCTGGCAGAGGTTGAGCATCATCTGCTGCTGCCCTGCCCAGGCTCCACTTGCTGTGAAAGGACTGGCTCCAGCAGAAACTCTGTCAGCTGGAGTCTCCTCCAGACCAAAGGCTCCAGTTGGCACCGCTGGCCCAGCTGGTTATTCTGGTTTTGCTCTTCAGCTGGAAACGTCTTGCAAGCTCGGGAGGACCAGAGAGGTTAAACTAGCACTTGGAAAGCCTTCAGGGCTCTGCATGTCCGTGTGAGCTGGGGCTGCTGCTTCCTTCAACTCATACAAAAGCAGCAGCCCTGTCTGATCCAGACCCTTTTCCAGTGATGCACCATGTCCCAGTGAGATCAGAGAGTCCTTGCCTTTTCCTGGGGACCACCAAGAGGAAAAGCATGGGCACAGGATCTGCAGGGGTAGAGCAGGGGTAGAGCCCAAAGACCAGCTTTCCTCTTGGGACAGTGAAACCTTTGCAGCCACCTACGAAAGGAGAAGATGGGAGAAACAGCACGTGTGCAGCAATGGCATTCCTGCTGTGACCCCCTGACCAGGGAGGGCACAGGGCTTGTTGGCTCATTCCAGCCACAAAAGCAGTGGCTGGAGCCCACTGAGAGAAGGCAGCAGGGAGATGTGAGCAGGGGGAGGGAGCAGTTGTCTCCATGTCTCTTTTGGGCAACTCCTCCCACAAAATCCAGCTCCAGGGACCTGTGGGGCAGGAGGTGATGGAGACATTGGAGTCCCTCAGCCACACTGCCCTGCCCTCTGTACCACGCCTGATTTTGGGGCTCAAGCCCTGTCTGTACACCTCCAGGGATGACCAGGGTGTGCCAGACTTGCCCAAGTCCATATGGCTGCAGGAGACACTGCTGTCAGGGAGGAGCAGGCACCTCATCAGCAGCCAAATTCTCCTGTGGTGCTGGTGACCTGCAGCCCATGATTACAGTGGTGCCACCGCCTGCCACGTGCCAGCATGCAGCAGCATTGCTTCCCACATCCCATCCCCGGGCTGTGTGGTGTCCCAGCCCAAGGGGAAGGGAGCACCCAGGATTCGGAGGTGCTCGTGGTCCAAAGGAGCGACAAAAGGCAGAGGGTCGGCAAAAGCTCACAAAGTTTGATTAGTAAATTACACACCTGGCCTGGAAATTGGGGTGTTACACAGCCAGTGTAGGCACATGGCAGTGGGTCTGGCCAAAGGAGTGGGGGGAAGGGAAAGGGAAAGAAAGGGAAAGGGAAAGGGAGAGGGAAAGGCAAGGGAAGGAAAGGCAAGGGAAGGCAAGGGAAGGCAAGGCAAGGAAAGGAAAGGAAAGGCAAGGCGAAAGGAAAGGAAAGAAAGGAAAGGAAAGGAAAGGAAAGGAAAGGAAAGGAAAGGAAAGGAAAGGAAAGGAAAGGAAAGGAAAGGAAAGGAAAGGAAAGGAAAGGGAAAGGAAAGGAAAGGAAAGGAAAGGAAAGGAAAGGAAAGGAAAGGGTCTCACTTTCTGTGCAAATTAGTTCTTAGTGCAGCCTGTTCTTTCAGACCTTTCTGGAGGTGGTTCAGGGGTTTGAGTGTCCTGGGTGGTCTTGATCCCCATTACAGTCCATGCCTACTTCTCAGCCTCATTCCTACCCCTGTGCTGTGCTGTGCTGATCTCCAGGAGCCAGAAAAAGGACATTTGTCCCATTAAAGTGCTGCCCTTGCCCTGTATGGCCCCTTCTCCTGGCAGGTCCTGTTCTTTCTCACAGTGTGTTATTCCCAGCAGTCCTTGGTTGGCTCCATAGCTATCTGCCTATGAGTATCTGGGACATCATCCCCTCCTGGGGCTCTACATTCTGCCCACAGGCCATTGCTGAGGCCACACTGAAACCCTGAGTACTGCAACCACTGTGTGATAAGGCGGGTGCTGCTACAGGGAAGGTTTGAGCAATTCTGGGCTAAAAAACTGTCTTATGAGCTGTTCTTCCCCAAACAGCCCTGCTGCCATCATAAGCAGGTTAGATGGAGAGTATTTTGCACCTTCTCAGCTTGTGGTGGAAGAGAGCAGCTCTGCATCACTGCCAACCTTGCCTTCATAAACTCCCAGTTAAGAGCCTCTGGAAAAGGCACAGAAGCACTAAATGAAAGGTCATTTCCCAAAATTCCTTGGGCATTATCTCAAATGTGCTTCCCGTGTGACGTCCACATGCTGCTCCCTGATAAACTGTGCTGGGCCAGGAGCCTTCTCTGCAAGGGGGTTGTCGTCAGCATTGGCTCCTTTGCATTCCCAGCTTTGGAGTGTTTGGTGTTGAGTTGTAAACTCAAGCTGGCCCCTTATGAAAAGGCTAAATGCAGCTAAATACTGCCCAGCTGCAGTATGTCATGGGACTGGAGAGGCCGGGATGTCAGACTTCCAAAACTTCCACCACTTCCAAAACACCTTTTTGAGCTTAAAAAACACTCTTTGCAATTAGAAAAGGCAATGCAGGGAAATGGCCAGCTTTGGGCTGGAGAGGGGAGTGTGAAAATTATCTTGCTGTGCACTTGGCCTTGGTGGTTTCTGGTGTTGGAATATTCCCAGTGCGTTTGATGTAGAACACAAAGGGCTGGAGGATGCCTCAGCTGGGCTGCTCTCGGAGGAGATAACATCTCCTGGCACAGACAGCACAGCCTCCCCTAACCTGGCTACTGAAGGTCACCTGAGAACTTCGCCTGCACGAGTTCAAACAGCTCCTTCATTATTACCATCCATCAGTCCCTCTGTCCTAGCTCAGTCCCTCAGATACCCACTGAGCCATCCTGCTTAATTGGGACCTCAGGGAAGCAGTTCCCATTCTGAAGCCTGCTCCATTTTAATTAATGGATAAAATAATCTATGAATTAATAGAGAGACTGTGACTAACCCCCATTTTTATTTCTCTTCTGCTTCCCATGCTTCTCCCAAGTAATGTGCAGCAAAGTTTTATGAAAGTCCATGCAAGGTATAACCTCGCTGTTTGTTTTCTGCAGGCTGGGTCCTGCAAACGAACAGGAATGCAAATACTGGGAGCTGCTAAAGCAGGGGAATAACCAGGTGAGCAGGTGAGTTCCTCCAGGGATAGCTCCTTTGTTACAGCTAAGCTGGGAGCCAGGTTTTGCCAGGGATTTGCTCCAAAGGCTGGGGGAACAGCAGTCTTGAGGTTGTCATCATCTGGGCATCATCTGGATTTGGCATGCTGGGGGCAGCCATGGCAAAGGAAAAGCATCTTTTAGAAAGAAAAACACCAGTTTTAAAGTAGTTCTGTTTGCTTACTTTCTCGTGGCTGGATTTCTGCTGTGGGGACAATCAGGAATGCAGCTGATCCGGGTACCTGCACCCAAAACTGTAGTGCTGTAGACCCTGTGTGGTGCCTTCCCGGGGTGCTTGGGCTCCCCTTGCCCATTACAGGTTGGGTGTCCATGGCTAAACCTGCCACACTGGGGTTTATGAGCAGGCAGAGGCGGTGCTTTTAATTAGAACTTTTATTAATGATCCAAGTGCTGGGATAAATGGCTTGTGGGGCAAGTGGAGAAGGAGACCGGGCAGGGAAAGGGAGGGCACCCTGGTGCCAGCACTAACTGCTCATGGCAAACCCAGTATGGGTGGGAGAGGAACTGGGAAACACCGTGGCAAAATTTGGGCTCTCTGAGGCCACCCCTGGAGCCATCAGCATGTAGAGCTGGGAGAGTCATGTCATCTCAGGAGCCTCCTGCCTCTGCTCCTGGATGTTCTCCATGTGTAAAGGCTGGTTATAGTGCAGGTAAAAATAACAGAAGGAGGTGAAAAACGATGGAAAATGTGGGTGAGCAGAGAATGGCTGCTCTGGTGGGATCCCCCTGTGCCAGGGTGTTTTGACAAGCTCCTTCCCAGGAATTCACAAAGGTGGCTGCCTACAACACGAGAGAGACTTCATCTTTTTTCTTTGCTTTGGCATTTTTAGGCCAGCTTAATAAGACATAAGGAAAAAGGTAACCCTCAAGGAAGTTGGTGCCAAGCTGGTGACACTTTGGGAAATCAAAAGCTTTGCTCTTGCCTATTTAGCTGCCAGTG
>VWZG01008030.1:9935-22252 GCA_013396735.1 Grallaria varia | reverse complement strand
AGAGTACAACAAATAACCAAATCTTCCATTTAGCTGAATTTTTAGGCAGCGTCCACATATTTTCAGTCATTCCCCTACTAGGATCTATCTTCTCTAGAAATTCTTCCTTATTAAATCTGAAGGGGAAATGAGGAGTGTTGAGAGTGGCTCCATGCCACTTCAGTGCTAATTTTTTTAGTTCAGTTGTAACATTACAGTGCTGGCATTAATTCCTGTTTTATGCTACCACCTGTAGCATCTACATTTGTTAACCTTTTCCATCTCTCCATTTTACTAGGAGCTGTTATGTACCTTTTCCTCTTAGTGACCTTTATGGCAGTGGAACTTTGTGGTAGAAAGGAGAGGATAAGGGCTCTGTACTATCTTTGCAGATGCTATCAACTCAGTATGCTGCGTCCTATGGAAGTTCCAGTACAGTAAATGTCTCCAAGTTGAAGTTAAACCTGTTTTTACAAATACAGATTTTCTAGACTTCTGATGACTGAAGTGGAAGGAACTGAAATATCCTTCTACTCAGGATATTTCTAATGTAATACCTCCGCCTAGGTCAGAGACAGCAGGTATGTAAAACATGATCTAAAAGCCTGACGTTTCATTTTCTATGTTGAAACCCTAGACTGGAAACTTCTCTAGGTCTGAAGGCTAGACAGGGGTAGAGCACATTGCATATAGTTGTTTACACAAGTTGCTCCTCTGTACCTGAAAACATTGTCCCAACTACAAGTGTTTCTCCCACAATATCTTTATCACTCTCTGGTGACTGCTAAAGGCAATGTTGTGGAGTGCTTCCCTCTGCAGGAACTCAAAATTTGAGAAGTCCACATTGCTGAAGTCCCAGATTCAGGGATGCTTCCTCCAGAAATACATAAGGCTGAAAGAGCCTAAGGGGCTTTGAATTATTGAGGTTTCGAGATCATCTTTTGTAAGCCTTTCAAGTTCTACAAAATCAGTTCTTCCTGCATTTTTGGCTGAGGCTTGTGGGAGCAGGGAGGACAGTATGCTAGGAAACACTTTAATTACCCTCACCCTTTAAAAAATAAAGTGTTTGCCAAAAATCATATAATAATTACTTTTTAGTACAGCTGTTGAAAAGATTATGTTTACACATCTTAAGAACTTCAGAAAATCTTCCATGCAAGATACTTATATTTCCTCTTTTTCTTTTTTCTATAATGCAATTTTAACTGCTCCTCCCACCTCTAGTCTGTTCAAGCTCACCATGTTTGAGAAGGAGCGAGTTGTCAGAAGATACATAAACTGTCAATTTTATGAAGGTGATAGAGATTTAGCAGGCAATTTGTGATTTTAAGAACTCTGTCATACTCTGTTTACTTTTGTATTTCAACAGAAATTATTGCAGAATTTTGTACCAACCAATATGGTTGGAACACCATGAAAACTAATTCAACTTCAACTTAAAGACAACAGAATGAAATACTGACTTGTGCATTCTTTTATCTGTACCCACAATACACGGGAGGTAGTTATTGGAAATTGGGTATGGGCAAAGACTATAGAAATGAAAGGCCAGCCATGAGAGAAGACCAGAGCAGATCCTGAGATATGTAATATGGCTTCAGCCTTAACTGGAAATGTGGGGGGTTTTTTCTGATGATATACATATCTTGAATCAAATTATTCAAGGTATCATTTGAGATGGTTTTAAAGCAGAACTTTAGAAAGTATCTATGGTACTATCAATTCAAGATAACATTGAAAATTAAGGCATGAAAAATATGAGCATTCACTTCAGTATGGCATTTGGCTACTGGATTTACCAAATATGTCAGTAGTGATTGTTATTCTGGACAACATGGTGACAAAAATCCTTCCATTTCTTTAAACTTTTGGCTTTTTCTTTCCACTTAGCACCTCAACTGAACAAAAAGTGAGCCACTGCAGCTACAGTGCACTAAAATTTGAGGTTTGATGTGTTCTGTCATGTCTCTCTTGTAATGAGAGATATCATGACATTTTTTGAATTGTCATTGAGGGAAAAAATAAAATTGCAAAATATATTAGCATGTTAACAGTCAAATGTAGGAAGTCCTCAAAGCAAACTAAGTCCATTAAGTTAATGTCAGCACTGCAACATGCATTTCTAAAGGGCATATGTTCATACCTTCTTCTTGCTTCCACATCTAAAATTTCACTCTAATATTCATGTTTGACACATGTTTGATCTAGAGACAGGCTTTTTTTCTTTCACCTTTAAATATTTAACTTAGTTCTATCATTGGAGAAAAATCCATTTGCTGTATGTCAGGGAACAAATTTAGAAAGTGCTTCTAGGCAAATTTAGCTTCCATCTCTCTTTGCCAAAACATGCGACGTGCCATGCAGCACAGTCCGTGAAGTTCTGCTGCACAGAGCACAGACACATGCCTTGTATGCCATTTCCCACGCATGTCCTTGGGATCCCTGTCCCAAGGGACTTTGTCCGGACAAACTGTCCACCAGTGATCTACGCACAAAGTGAGGGTGTCCCACGTAGAGCAAACTCAGCACAGCAATACAGCTTAGAGCCAGCTGTAAAAATATTCTAATGGAGCATGCTTGTGTCAAATGGATACATAACTTATATTTTATATATATATATATATGCATACTTATATATAATTTGCACTTGATGTCAGTGCATACTGAAGTGGATTCCCTGGGTTTGCTTTAGGCATATTTGTAGTTTTCAGACAAGCATGAGCAAGAAGTTGCATACTGGTGGATAGTTTCGTTTGTCCATTTTTAAAAAAAAAAGAATGAAACACTAATATTTCACAAATTATACACTGTGAAAAAAAGAGAGTGAAAGTTAAGGATGAGTATTTCAAAAGAATCAGAGTTTGATATATTTGTTCATTTCTTTTTAAGTCTTTCTTCTTCACAATGGATAAAGGGAAAGGGAAATGGTATTATTTATGGACTTAAATATAGAAAACAAAAATGCATTTTACAATTTGAAATATTGGTAGTTGTTGTGATTACATGAAATTTACAATGCTGACTATTGGAAATATACTTTCGTTATGCACAGAATTACTCTAAAATTCTTTGCTGTTTTTATTTTGGCTCCTTATTACTGTAAGAAGGACTAAGGCTAGTGGCAAAATAGATATTTTTTATAAAAAATGAAATCTCACTTAAAAATACTATACAGACATTTGTGAAAAAGTGGATCAAAGGTGGACAATTTTGTTTTAAAATATTTAAGCACAACTCTGTATTCCAGGCCAGTTTGCTTAGCCATTTTTCACCCATTGTTTGCTATGGAATTCGTGTTGTAGTAAATTGCATACATGAAACTTAGTTCTCTGAGATGGCATTCTTTTCCCTTAAAAATGTGTCATCAAAATTTGTCTAACAAATGCTAAATTGGTGCTGACTCAAACAACCTACATGCTTGCCAGTTTTACAGACCCACTCCAATGTCTTTCCTGATGTTTTTCCCAGCATATCAAAGAGAGCATGCCCACATTTCAAACCCAAGAGCAGGACATATCTCTAGATATTTGAGGAGCAACATATTGAGTCTTTCTCAAAAAAGAAAAAAATGTATTTATGATGGAAGAGAAGGAATGTTGCAAATAGTTTTGTTTTTTATGGTTCTATAATTTTCAGCAGATTACTCGTGACAGACCAACAAAAAATATTCAGTGTCATCCAAACTATTTCCTAGTGTCATAGAATCACAGAATATGCCAAATTGGAAGGGATCATCAAGTCCAGCTCCCTGCCCTACACAGGACATCCCCAAGAGTCACACCATGTGAATGGGAGTATTGTCCAAACGCTTCTTGAACTCTGCCACCTTTGGTGCTGTGATCACTTTCCTGGGGAGCTTGTTCCAGTGCCCAACCACCCTCTGGGAGAAAAACCTTTTTCTAAATCCAACCTAAACCTCCCCCAATTCATTTTCATGTTATTCTCTTGGGTCCTGTCACTGGTCATCACAGAGAAGAGATCAGAGCCTGCCCCTTCTCTTCCCCTCACAAGGAAGTTGTAACTGCAATGAGGTCTCCCCTCAATCTCCTCTTCTCCAGCTGAACAGACCAAGTGATCTCAGCCACTCCTCATATGGCTCCCCCTCAAGGCCCTTCACCATCCTTGTCCTCCTTTGGACACTAACAGCTTAATATCTTTCTTATATTGTGGCACCCAACACTGGCCACAATATCCAAGGTGAGGCCACCCCAGTGCAGAGCGGGACAATCCCCTCCCTCTGCTGGCTGGTGATGCTTTGCCTGATGCCCCCCAGGACACAGTTGGCCCTCCTGGATGTCAGGGCACTGCTGACTCAAAAGGTTTGATGCGCCAGAAGGTAATGTATCACTCTCTTATCACTGACATCGCCAATACTTGGCTTTAGGAAAACTCAGTGAAAAAAGACACATGTGGCTGCTTTTCTAAAGGCTTTTCCTGGTAGCATTTGATATTAGGATTTAGCAGAACAGTAGCCTGAACAATGTTGCTTTCATGAAGATACTTTCTTACACTGTCTTTTTTTTGCTAAACACTGAACTTTAATATGCATATTACCCACAGGAATTTATGCAAATCCTTATTGAAATTGGGGTTTTGTTTTGAAAATAGTAAACCTTTCAATTAAAAGTTCAAACCTCATCAGAAAATGTTTTCAGTAGGTTTACTGTCCAAAAGATAATTTATGCATTGTAGCAGTTAATCCCGAACTTCTCATTTTTCATGACATTTTTCATTCTTTCCTATCTTTATGTTCTTAAACCATAGAAAGAAACTCTTGTGGAACAGAAATTTTCCTTACATGGTTCTTGGTCCTCCTGGCTCTTACTCACACCTGCTCCTTTCATTCACTTTGTTGTGGGGTTAAGGGCTTCTACTGAAGGTCCTACCCCTCTCCCTTGAACCTCCTTCACTGTAGATATGACATTTTCTTAGATTCTAAGCAGCCACCTAGTATCAGGGTGTCCATCCAACTGTCCTCAGATGCATCAAACCATATTAGTGCTTCCAGTGGGAAGTCTAATAAGAAAAGGGAATGAATATTGTCTGGACAGGATTTTCTCAGGGTGCTCCATGTCTTTCTTTTCCTTCAAATCTGAGGTAGGACAGTACAGTCATTAAGTCACTGACAGCGATCACATACCCAGGTCCTGCTCAGTCACTGATTAATGAGTGCAGCTCCTCAGTGGAGCAAGCCTCAGCTATACGCTTCAGGAATTCACCAGCAAGATTATGTCACTTTTAACTTCCACTGGACCTAACTGGCATAGTAAGTGACTTAGATTAACTGTCTTGCTATGACTAGACATGAATTATTAGCATCATATGTTGCAGCCTCTGTAGAAGCACCAGCTGCAGACTGGCATCTACATCATGAGTGTGGCTGCATGTCCCACAGCTCTGACCCCTACAGATACAGACTGCAGTTCTGCAGGTCAATTTCTTCTCTTCTTGTTAGAGCTGGTCCGTAACATGAAAGGCTACATCACTCCTTTCCTTTTTCCTCAGTCATAAAAATGTGGCAGTCTGTCTGATATGAAACAACCAAAGTTTTTTATCTGGGAAAACATGGCAAACTGGCAAATCATGCCTGGCTGCCACCTACACCTGGCAAGAAGAGAGGTCTGGCTTAACTGTCTCCATAAATTCACTTTGTTGCACTGGAAATTTTACAGTGGAGTTTCACTGCGCAACTGATGAGGCAACATAAGTACTCAGCCATTCAGAGAACTCTTGTTTAAACAAGGTGTCTTCCAATCTGCACCACATCCTGCTTTTCAGATGTTGTCACTGAGGATTACACTGAGGTACATAAAAGCAAATCAGGTGATCAGATTAACCTCTAAGTGCTGCTGTGCTGAACTGCTATCCATTAATTAGACTATGCTAAGGCCCTCTTAGTAAGAATATCAGTTTTGTCTGTTTTTTTCCTATGATAACATTTTATTCTTTAAAAGCTTAAATTGGAAAATGCCTCTGACAGGCTAGTGGTGAGCTGCTGGAATTTATTAGAAAGATAAACAAATTTATGGATGGTAATATATAACTGTATGCTAAAGTAAGTATAAGAAAGACTGAGTCCAGTATTTAGCTAGTCTGTCTGTTTTATAGTCAGTAGTAAAAGAGACCAAACCTAGCCTGTTATACTCAACTCACAATGTTTATTTTTGTAGTAATAAATGTAATAAAATCTTATGGCAATAATAGTTTTCATTGGCTGAACAGTTTATCTCCCTGTAACTCTGTGTTGACAGAGTTACACTGTCCCTCAATATTCCCAAATGAAAGCTGTCAGCCAACATGAGTCCAATCAGTGACTTAGTAATGTCCCTAAACAGTTTCCACTCTCAGCTCAAGCTGCAGATTATTTACTTTAATATCCTGAATCTGTTATTCTTAACGTATGAGGAATATCATGGTCTGTGTACCAAAGTCAGACCTACAGATTTGCTGATGGAGCTGTTCCTTTGAGGATTTCACTTTTGCAGTTATCTTCTGTGGGTTGGGATATATCTCAGTAGCACCCAGGGTGGCAGTTTCAGTTATGCAGCCTGGATGATTTTTGTTCAAAATTTCAACAAAACTAAGACACTGTGAGTCAGCAGCAAAGCAGTGTAGAATTTTGTATGAAGTTTAACTGAGACCCACTCCCTCATATACTTCATCACCTTTGTTCCACTCTCACCTCCTTTCTTCTACACCTGATTTCAAGATGCCCTTGTCTGAGTGTCAAGCATTGGCAGTTTCGCAAGTATATTAGCTATGTGAGATACTAGCTGTACATGGGTGAGTACAAGTTTTAGTGAAATTCATCCCTCTGATCAAGCAGGAAAAGTGTTGTCAATATTCTTGTATTGAAACAGATTGCAAAGTGACACAGCCGTGTGACTCAGTAGTAGTTGTTATTTTCAAAGCATAACTTAATGCTAGTCAGGTTTGACTTATAAGCGAACAACCTTTAGATTGTCTTTCATCAGAATTTTGCAAGGCTTTGACGATTAATCTATGATGTTTGTAGTGAATGCTTAATAATATTTTCAATTTTTTTAAGTCTATTTTTTTCCAATGCCATTTTTTGTTCTGTGCTATACTAATCATAAAATTCTGTTAAGAAAATAAAGCTTTAACTGTAAGCACAATTTAGTGCCATCATTCTGCCAAGAATCCCTAAAAGAACTTGTCTCTTCCCTTAGTGTCAGGTGACAGCGTATTAAAGAAAAATAAACATTTCTGATTCTGTAGGTTTATGCATACAGAGTTATCATCAAATAAGGAGAAAGAAAGGAAAATATTTTTTAATCCAAATTAGAGGTTTAACTTTTCCCCAGTGTTGGACGTCGTGATGCCCCAATGCTCACTCATGTTTCCCACAATACAAGTGGCATTAGAGCCTTTTTATTTCTAGAGAATAAGTAGGACAGAAAAGCGTGCCTGCTATTTGGGACAAGGTTTTGTGTGTTTAACTACACCTTAGTGGAGAACATACTTCAACAGCACTGAATTTCTACAGACACTGTGAGATACCCTTGCAGAACTGGCAACAAGCAGAGTGCACCTTGGAGCCCACAAACTGCTAATAAAAATCCCCAGAGGGACCAGAGAGGGGACTGTCTTTCTACTTTAATCCTTCCCTGTGCTGGGCACCGAACAATGAAGGAGCATTATGGTGGCTGAATATGTTGCTGGTGGTGTATGATGTAGTACTGCACAGAAAGACAAAAGCTAGCTGAAATGCCCCAGTGAGATTAACACTGTTTGCAGTACATAAACTAAATTCCATCACCCAAACTCGGATGTTACTGTGCAGTGCCAGTTCTGCAACGTAGACTTTGACTACAAATTCTTACTGCAAAGTTAGAGCAGTTCTCCCTGAGATTAAAACCACCATAAATTGCTTCAGTGATTTAAGAATGAACATTGTAAAGAGTCAGGCAGTGACAGCTCAGTAGTTATGCGTGACAAATATGTAATCTCAATAAACGTCATTGGTTCAGAAGAGATTAGTGAACTCTGATTTTACTGAAGTTAGGGAGGGAAGTCTGTGTATAACTCCTGGAAACAGCAACCTAAGTGTTGAAAAGCAAATGCTGCTACATAGCAGGTTAGTTCTAACTCTATTACTACGTTATTACTAATGTTATTACTGCAGTAGGGACCTCAATCTATCCTTTCCTGTTTCTCAATACCATCAGGATTTTAAAAAATGCAGGTAAAAGTTGATTCTCAGATGAAATCACGAGAGGAGTTGTAGCTCTCCAGTGTTCACAGCAGGGAAGCCTTTCATAACTCTCTGCTTCCCTCCACTTGTAGCAAACATTCTCTGCCTTAAATTCACATCATGAGGAACTCTAAGGAAAAGAGTAAATCGATGTTTTTTATCCTCAATTGCGTCCTGTCACTTGTACTATAAATCTCTATTTATAATTCTTTGTTCACAGCAAGGGAAAAGAAAGTGTTATATCAATTAAAAAGCAGTTCATGGGCAATGACTCCCTTGGAAAACTGTAATACTGGCAAAACTGATTTCAGGCCCAGTTTAAACAAATCTCATGAAGTCTCCAGTTTTTCCATATCTACATGATGTCCCTAGTTTTGTTTTTCAAACTATGCCTTTAGACATACACTAAACCAGAAAACTAGCATATGTCATGTGAAATGATTGTTTTTCCTGTTAATCTTGTAGGCAAAAACTCTCTAGCAAATCCATATGAATTGAATGCATGAAATTCACACTTAGATATGTGTGTACATTAGCAGAGGAAAAGTGCACTAAAGCAAGCAAAAATAAAGAAAAAAAACACCATGTAAATTCTGTTTCAAAGCAATTCTGAAGAAAGAACAAGACTAGCAGTTTCTTTTGCTGGTCAGTGAGAGGAGCCTGTGTATTACAGCTCACTTGCTACACGCAAGGAGATAACAGAGTTGAATGTTATAGCTTCTGGGAGAAAGGGAGTGAACAAAATATGAAGCAGCCAGAGCAGACAGGAATGCAAACCTTCCTTTGATGTAATATTTAGTATCAGTCCTTTCAGTATAACAGAGCTGAATGTTACAGCCTCTGGGAGAAAGGAAGTGAACAAAATATGAACCAGCCAGAATGGATGGAAATACAAACCTTCCTTTGATGTAATATTTAGTATTAGTCCTTTCAGTTTTCGTTGCTGGGAGAGAATTAGCAAACATGCCATTAAGACCCAATGACAAATCACCCACAAGAAACCTGCATCTGCAGTTAGAAGAAAAAAACCCACATATATTAAAATTGTATATGTAAGCTATAGAAAAATTGAGACAAATAATAAGTACCACTTTTGTATTATATTTTTGGATTCACAAATTGAAATTTGCCATTTTAACTTCTTCCCTTATTTAGTACAGCCTTTTTAATCTACATACTTTCTGAGCTTTTAAACCACAAATGCTTAACACTTTGCGTAGCAGTTGAAGTTAAATTTCTAAGCAAATTTAAAGACATTTTCTTTGCAGATAAAGGAGAATCAAAATTGGTAGTTCATCTTAAATACAAACACTTATTAATTTTTTATAATTATCCCAGAGTTTTGTTGTCTATGTGAATATATGAGTGAGTAGATTACAAAAAAGACTTAAGTAGCTAAGAATGATTAGGAAATGTAGCCTCTAGCTGAAAATTCATACAATATCTGTTAGCAGAGATTTATATTCTGACAGTCATGAGTGTTTAAAATGACTTTTCAGTCTCCATGGAAACTCTTCACTGGGTTAGTTACTGCAGTCACAGCTTAGATATATAAACAAAAGCAGGGGTATGATGGCTGGAGTGGAAGTCTGGGTTTGTCTGCTGTTGTTAAAGGGGTTTTCATACTGTCTGCTGTAGTAAACCAGTCTTCCAGATCCACTGTGCTACTAAGAAAACAAAACCTAATCTTTTCCTCACATTTAAGTTAAGGTTTTAAAATTTAAACAGTTACTTTGGTGTCTTCAATTTTGCTTTCCCAAAGGAGAGAACTCCCAGGGCTCATATTTTCAACAAGTCTGGGATAAGTTACAAGCTGTTTTATACAACTATCTAAACTGCAAGCTTTGAGCTAACCCTTAATTTAATTCCAGATCTATTCTTGCAAAATTGAACTCTTTCCCAATAAAGTCGCACAACAAAAATCCAATCAGTGCCTACAAGTGCTGTCCTGTCAGCTTTATGTGAAATGTCCGAAGAGGCAGAAGGGAACCGTGGGAAGGGGGTGTCTTTAAGATACTGCAACGTGGTGCTGACCCACTCAGCAAACAGGGAGTACAGAGAGGATGAATGGTCTGAGGACGTGTCTCCTTTTCGGAGAGGGTGGCAAAATCCCAAATGAACAGAAAGAAAGTTCTTAAAGAGGGCATCTGAATAAAGGAATAGGTCCTTCAAGTCAGCCAAGGAGAAGCAAGGACTTTCGTAAAGAATAGTAGTTATGTTGAAGAATAGATATATTCTAGTGAAGGTGTGGAATGTAATCCAACACCCTTCAGAGCTTTCCTAAAGCCAGTTTCTGCAGTAGGTGAAGGACAGAAGCTCTTCCTGAGGGACACAGCACTCGCAGTGGAATGGGAATCACAGGTCTGTAAGAGATATCACAGGGACCTGTGGGAACCAGAATGTGCCATTAGTCAGAGGGAGCTGGGTGAGAGCTGTGGAATAAGGCAGCTTGGGCCATCCCTCACATCTTGAGCACCTATTTTCAGACTGTGATGGGCATGAAACAGGAGGGCTCACACAAAAAATCACTGGGGAATGGCTGCTGGAAGCTTGTCTTTATTAGGTATTTCTGTTGTTATCATCTTTATTTAATTCATACATCCCATCATGCTGATTTCCCTCCTTAATCTCTACTGCATCACTTTAAAAATAATTTCTCACTACTTTCTGGCAACTGTCCATATCCTCTTTTGGCATTCTTAGTTTTTCTCCCAAGTCCAGAACATCAGCATCTTCATGAGAGTCCACTTCCAAAATAGGGGTTTATCCAGTCCGCTCTTAATGAGTGAAAGTCTTCGTGGGAAGGGACAAAGGAGAAAGGGAAAAGGCTCTTGCTAGGAAGAAGTAGGACACTGCAGACTGAGAACACTTCATAAAGGAAAATGAAATTTGTAAAATATATTTAAACAAGTCTTGGAATTGTTCTGTTTTTATTTAGGGTATGATACCCACTTGTGAACACATGCATATTGCTGGAGAGTCTCTGACACAGATTTTTTGCATTTCAGTCTGAATTTTTATAATAAATTGTTCAGGTTGACTTTTCTGACTACAAAGGTTATCTTGAAAACTACGCAGCAAAAGACCGAAAAAGGGTGTTTCAATATTCATCTGGTATATTCATACCACAAAGCTGAAACTGATAATGGCAATTTTTTGTCCACAAAATCATTTCCTGAGTACTAATGGCTAGTATGCACTTTCAAAGCACACACAGCTCCAAACAGCAGAGAACTGTGTTATCCCAGAAGTGCAGGGATGGCTTGGAAAAGTGCAATTATGCCCACTTGTATGGGCAGCTCCCTGCTGTAAGAACATTGTCAGCTCTTTTCCCTGAACATGAATGGTAACCCACATTGCTTTCTGAAGGAAGAGTTTCAAGTACTGGAGTTCATCTCATGAGTTACTGAAAGGTGATGCAGGCAAAGGCTTATATTAAATAGCAGGTAGGTCAATTCAGTTTATGTTTCTATGAGGTGTGCAAAGTGAGGACAGCTGGACACTGTCTCCCCA
Organism: Grallaria varia; assembly: GCA_013396735.1. NCBI lineage: Eukaryota > Metazoa > Chordata > Aves > Passeriformes > Formicariidae > Grallaria > Grallaria varia. The sequence goes on along the minus strand of VWZG01008030.1, from coordinate 10,545 downwards.
GCTCCCCTGACCCATTAGACTATACAGAAGGAAATGTTTAAGTTTGTTTTTATGGCTTCCTGACTAAAACTTCCTCATATGCATCCAACTTATTCCCAGTCATGGGCAGACCTTGCTAGTTTCTGTTGGTGCCCAGCCAGCCAAGCAAACTGGGTAGCATTCTGAAGTGTCAAGTTGCACTGTGTATGCATGTTGGATTAAAATGTTACTGTAACATCCTACACATTGCATGGGTCCCTGTCACACCTTATTTCCTGCAGGTGGTTTTTCCTTTGTAAAGAAAAAGGTCGTCTGATACGCAGCAGTTGTCCCAAGATATGGTATATTGAAACTAGTTTCTACATTTCATTTCTTTCATAAAAATGTGGGAGAAAATTAAAAAAATTAAACTTTATAAGCTGCAAGACCTGCCAAGGCAGATTAAAATGCATGCCCGTTCTTAACAGAATACTCAAAAACCTGTGTTATTCCATAATGTATGTACGCATGATAGTATATTTCTATATTTCCTATGCGTATTCATCCTTTTAATAGTCCAGTGCAGTCAACATTGATCTCTCCTTGACTTCGACTGACTTGGACTAAAGGTCTTGATTTCATTTTTGTGAAA
>VWZG01008029.1:509021-707932 GCA_013396735.1 Grallaria varia | reverse complement strand
AAAAACAACAAACAAAAAAAAAAGGGGGTTGGGTGGAAAGGGGGAAGGGGGGCACAAACAATATTTTATTCAATCGATGTTTGAATAAAAATATTGTGTATCATAATCATACCAAAAGGAAACCTCTTGCAAAGAACGACATGAAGAAAACAAAAGAAAAACCCAATAACAAAAGGAAAAGAAAAGGCCACGGTGAAATAAGAACAAAAATAATGCAAAGATATAACTAGAGAAATATATAGATATATATTCAATACTCCAAAGGAAAATGAGAGTCAGTAGCAAACAGTTGCAACAGTCTTGATATCAAAATGTCCTCACTGAGTCAGGGGGCATGCACAGCACAGTGGGCAGAGCTGGGGAGGACGGGAGGATCCCCCCTCCCGGGGATGGGGACAGCCTGGCCTTGTCCCTGCAGGGACAGGGGGCTCCTGCCCATGGATGGAGGGAGTGGCAGGGGCCAGATCTGGAGCAGGGCTGGGGTCGAGCCACCGGGGTGGCTGAGGGGGAGAAATAGGGGGAACCGGAGGGGAGAGGGGAAGGGTCCGGTTCTCCCACGGGGGAGAGGGTCCCTGGGAGCAGCGTGGACCTGAGGTGGGAAAAAGGCTTGGGGGTCAGGGGAGAGAGAAAGAGAGAGAAAGGGGGGGCCAGGCTAACACACACGTACACAGATTAATTCCAAACAAAAATCAAAACTAACCGAAACCGAACTTATAAAAAGAATAAATGGCTTAACTAAAACCAAAGAATTGTAATAAATTAAAGAGATCCATGCAAACTTTCCCAGGCTCACAAATTAACTGGCTGCTACAGCATCATCCCTCATCCCCAGGAGGCAAACAGGCAGCACATCCCTGCCTGCACTGGCAGTGCCTGCCTGCAGCCCAGGGCTGGGGTTTTGGGGTGCAAGGCATAAGGACCAAACCCTGGCACCCCGGGACACCTCAGGCAGGCAGCTTGCTCTCCCTCTGTACACTCAGCTCTACTCATGCCTCTCTTATTTCTAACTTTTCTTTTTTTTTTCCTCTCACAGTGATCCCTATCTCTTTTCACAAGTCTTTGCTTCATGTTTCTCCCCCTGACAGCCACGGGCTGGTGTGGGGTGAGCGGGGGTGCAAGAGGGCAGTGGGGAGAGCCAGGGGCTACTTACACTTCACTTGCAGGATCTGGTCACTGAGGTTGGCCTGGATGTAGTAGGTGCTGTAGGGAGGCAGAACCAGCCCCAGGCTGTGGAGGAGGAGAGCAGACATGTGGGGTAAGGCTTTACACCCACCCAGAATCCTTGGCCAGCTCCCAGTCCCTGCCTGGCTTCCTCTGGCAGCAGCTCATCCCAGCCAACAGCAGGCAGCAGCCCCACTGGCCTCCTGCACAACCTGCTGCATCCTTTTCTTCAGGAACTGCAGCCAGCACTGTCCTGGAGCATCCAGGGTTGTCCTGAAAGTACTCAGGGGCATCCAGAGGCATCCCCAGAGCACCCAGGGTTGTCTTCAGAACACCCAGGGTCACCTTTGGAGCACACAGGACGGGTGGCACCCTAGGTCCCCCCAGCACACCTACTGCCATCCTGGGGTAGCCAGGTTCCTCCCCAGAGCACCCATGGCCATTCCCAGAACAGGGAGGGTCATCCTGGTGGCACCCAGGGCCATCCTGAGGGTACCCCTGAGCACAGAACGTGGCACACCTGTCCAGCCAGAGCTGAGATGGGCAGGATGTGCCAGCCCAGGAGCTAAGGGAGATGCATGTGGAAGAGTAACAGAACACTCCTGTGAAGGAGGGAGGCAGCAAGAGACACAGCCCTCAAAAGAAGGGACAAAACCTTCCCAGAGAGGAGAAACCAATGACAACCATTTTACAGGCACCAGGAATCAGGTGAGCCAGGAAGGAGAGGGACCCACCAGCCAGGAGTCTGGCACACAGGATGAGGGACAGGGGCGGGAAAGGAGGCGGCAGGAAGTGGTGCTGTGGCTGCTGAACCCTCAGGACAAGCTGACAGAGGGACCTGGGCTCCTCAGTGCCAGCTGCAGTGGCCAGTGGCCTTTGGTGACAGTGTTTGTGCTGGCTGTTGCCAGGGATAAGCAGGTGAGGGCCACATTCCTGACTTTCATCAGATCACACTGGCACCAGAGCCACTGGGGTCTGGACTCCCTCCCTAAAACACTCCTCCAGTTCATCCTGTCTGCACTGGGCAGCATGGTCTGAGCATCGCAGCAAGCACAGCAGAGGTGGTGGCATCCCAAACCACAGGTGTCAGGAGGAGGGTGGTGACTTTCTTCTGTTCAGTGTCGGTGGCACCTCGTGCTGATGGTGTCCCAGGGAAACCCAGGGAACGTGCCTATCACAGAGCAGAGCCATGGGATCACAGGGCCCCCAGCAGCACCTTTCACCTCGGGAGATGAACCTGCAGCCCCAGCCACAGCTGTGTCACCCCGTGTCATTGTCCCCTCCTGGACCATGCTGCTTGGCTCCAGAGGGGTGACACCATGGGGGACAGGACTGGCAGTGTTGGAAGGTGGCTGTGACCCTTGCCAGCTCCTCCCGAGCTGGGTGGTGAGCAGGAGGAGGATACAGTGGGCAACATCAGGACCACATGGCTCCTCACAGGATGAAGGCAATGTGATTCCACAGCACAGAAATGATGATGTCAGAGTCTCTTACATATCTGCTGGCCCCAACTGGTGCAAACGGGGTGGTAAATTCAGAGCTTTGCTCTCTTCTGCCTCTGCAGCCACTGCCTGTGCTGCAGGGTGGGCACAGGTCACTGTCACCCACCCCAGAGCAGGTGTGAGCCTCTGCATGAGCCACTGGCTGGGTAGGCAGGTGGTGGCACTGGTATGCCCAGTGCAGCCCTTTGCACCGCAGCCCTGCAGCCTATCTGGAGTGCTGTGTCCCAGCTCTGCAGTGCTGAACGCTGGCAGGCAGCGCTTTCAGGAGTGCCCTCCAGCACACGACTGGCTGTGTGCAATGGTGTGATTGCATTTGCAACCCTGCAGCCCATGGGACATGTCCGTGGTGGCCTTGGGGACGTCGGGAGCTGCAAGCACAAGCCCACAGCCCTGTGCTGGTGTGGGTCCAGCCGGTGCAGGGCAGTGACACTCACCTGTAGTTGGTGCTTTTGATGGGAGCCCATGTGTAGGTCCGGAACACCTCGTCGATGTATTGCTGTGGGTCAGAGGTAACCAGTCAGGCCTGCATGGTGCCAGGACCTGCTGGCACGGTGACATGGGGCCCTGGCTCTGAGCCCTGTGCCAGGCACAGCACATCACTGCTCGCTGCCAGTGTTGGGCACTCAGCACAGCAGTAGCTTTGGCTGTGACTCCCTTCCCCTGCAGCATTACCTCGTCCAGGGACTTGATGAGGGTCTTGATGAACCTCTGCCCGTCATTCCCATCAATCATGCTTCTCCGGATCTGGGGGACAAAGAGGAGGCAACTCAGGGCCACGGAGCCCAGCCATGCACCCATGGGCACCCGCCCCAGTGGGGTGGCACTGAGGACCCACGGTGGTGCAAGGGTGAGCAGCCTGGGGGGGGCTCATCATGCTGGCACCCAGGGGACAATGACCCAGCTCCTGTCCTCACTGTTTGCCAGGGCCCTTAGGATGAGGCACTCCTTAAGGCAGGTAGGAGGAGCTGAATGCCCTTTGCAACCACAGACTAGGGGGGCCCATATCCCAAAATCTGTCCCTGCTCCACTCACCTCCTCCTTGTTTTCATCCTCCAGCTCAGCATCCAGGAAGTCCAGTGTCACTGGCTCACGGAAGTTGATGATCTGCAAGGAGAAAGGGAGAGCCAGGGAAGGGCACAGGGCTCCCACAGGTGCCACTGAGTCCATACAAAGTCATCACAAACCCCAGAATTAGCTCCTAAGGCCCCCGTGAAGCCTTGGGACTCTCAGGGCCTGACTAATCCCCATGGCTGCTGCCCTGATGCGCCTCTCCTCACCTGGGGCTGCAGGTTGGGGTGCAGCAGGACGTAGCCGTTCAGGTCGATGGCGAAGACATAACCGTTTGCCCCCAGCTGTGAGAGGACAGGAGGAGGGATGCGGATGGTCAGTCAGCTCTGTGGCATGGCATGCTGTGCTGTGCTGTGCCATGCTGGTGTGATCACCCTCACCTCTTCAGGCAGAACTCACCCTGTGTCCCCCTGGGGCTCATCCTATCCTATCCATCTGTTTCTATTCTCAGGCCAACGAAATCTCTCACTCCTGTGGTGAGATTTTGGCTCTGGATTTCTCCCACTGCCCCTTTGCCCAGGCTAGTAAGGTTTATTCCCTGCTGACCCTGCAAGGATTTTGGCTCTGCTCTGGGTCCCAGAGCATCACCCAGCTATGATCCCTGCTCGCCTGCCTGCCCCAGTCCCTGCCTGCACTCTTGGCTCCTCCACCCTGCTCCCGTCAGTGCTGTTGGAGGTGTTATGGGGTGCTGGGGGCACAGCCTGGGGATCCCACACCAGGCTCAGGCAGGGCAGGGCAGGGGCAGAGGGAAAGGGGCCTCCACGCACGTTGTATCGCGGGGTCAGCCTCTTGATGTCGTTGAGAGCCACGTCGATCCCCATCACGCCCAGGATGAGCTGGTTCTGGAAGGAAGCGTAGGGAGAGAGGTGGGCGGGAGCAGAGCTGTCACCTGCCACCTCCAGCAAGGGGACAGGGAAACAGGAGGATGGACCTCTTCTCCCTCTGGGGTTGTGTGGGTGAGATTTGGATACTGCAGGAGTGCAGGGTGGGATGTGCCAGCCCCCCAGCAGTCCCCTATGGGACACTGCACCCCCCCAGGGTCTTGCAGCTGCCAGCTGTCTCCACTTAACCATGAGTGCTAGCCAAGGCCGTTTTGGGTCACAGGGATGGCAGTCACATGCAGTCTCACCCCAGAGAGGGGGTGCAGAGCAGGCAGCACTCCAAGGGGTGCCAGTGCCTCCCCACCCACGACCCACCCAGCATTGGGACATCTTCCCCACCCTGCAGCAGCCCCATACCAAGTGTCCCAGTGCAGCCAGGGTGGTGGCAGCCACAGCCTCCTACCTTCCTGTCACTGCTGTCCTCAGTCAGGTTGAACACTGGCAGCGTGCCTGTCACCACTAGGCCCAGCCCCTGCACAAGCACAGAAGGGTGTCCCATGGCCCCTCACCAGCCTCAGGACCAAGGGCTGGGGGTGGGCAGCAGAGGGGGGTTACCCCCCTGACAAGGGAGATGGAGGCATGTTCTGTGTGGGACCCTGGGGCTGGTGTCCTCACCCAATGTACCTCAGGGCTGTGCAGGACCCTGGGGCTGAGGGTCCCTCCCTGCACCTCAGGGCTGGGGGTCCTTACCAGGGCATCTTGGTAGACATTGGTCCACTGAACCTGCTTGGCTCGGTTCCCAGCCAGGACCATGGGTCTGCCCAGCACGTCCAGGTACTCCTGCAGGCACACAGGGCAAGAGAAAGGATGATGGCTCCAATGCAGTGACACCCCTGTCCCTACGCACACGCCAGGGTGCTTTGTGAGGCCCCCAGCTGTAGGCTGAGCTAGGGGAGGGGGCTTGCCAGCCACCAGACCCGGGGTACTGGCTCCAGCTAGGACCCCAACAAGCCCATCAAGGTGCAAACAAGGTGCTGCTCATCATTGGCTGTACACGGGCAGGGCAGAGGCTTCCCAGGCAGTGCCAGCCAGGGCTCTCCAGCTCCCAGCCATCCCCCAGGCTGGGCTTGCTCCATCACGCCTGGACCACAGGACTGCTGTCTGCACCAGCCTTTTGGGATCTTCTGCTGGGGCAGGTTTTCCTTACCCTGGCCCACCTTGGCAAGGCAGACCTCTGTGCAGGGAGGCAGGCCCTGAGGGGCTGCCCTGCTTGGGGACCCTCATCACCTGCCCACCATGGCACTTTGTGCGCACCTGATAAAGAAAAGGACCAGAGAAGGGGCACTGGGATGGGATGTGGGACAGACATCACTGGCTCTGCTGAATGAGCCCTGCCCACACTCAGCTCTGCTCTGTGCTGATTAATGCCTGATGTTTCATAATTAGTCACTCAAAAGGCAGCAGGTCCGTGGGGAGCCGCAGAAGATGAATTATTTCAATAGCGCAGGGCCTGGCTGAGGGCTCGGCTCACTGCCACGCTCCCTGCCAGCCTTTGGGCTCCCCACAGTAGGGCTGGGGCTGCCTGAACTTGCCCCCAGGTAGGGCAGCCCAGGGGGCAGCTCTGCCTGCCTGCCCCTCCCTGCCCGCCCACTCCCCATACCTGCGTGTTGATGCGGATGGCACCGATGGAGGGGATTTCAAAGTAGTAACCTTGGAAGAGAAAGAGAAATGCAGCCGCAGATCCAGCTGTCTGCTGTCCAGCAGTCTGGCTGTCCTGCTGTCCATCCCTCCAGGGCTGCAGCCAGTGCTTTGCCAGTAGCACCACGCACTGGAGCAGAGGGGTGAGCCCCGCAGCCTGCAGCCCCCCGTGCCTGTTGGGTGCCAGCCCCACTCACCTTTGTTGGCACAGGCCATCCACTGCAGCGGGGTCACATCGTAGTTGTGCTGCCCGACGGAGAAGGTGAAGACCCGCACCTGTGGCAGAGGTGAGGGCCATTTGCTGGGCACCCTAGTCTCCCAGTGCTCCCAGACCATGGCAACCTCCCCAGGGACAGCGTGGCATTGCCTGCCATGGCCTGCAGACTGTGCTGCCCACAGACAAGTGCAGGTGGATGGAAGACTCCTGGGAATGCTGGCTGTGCTAGTGGCAAGGGAGCCTCCTTCTCTCTGCCTGGCCCTGGCCAATCCTGTCCCTCAGCACTACTGCACTGGCCCAAGCCACCTACCCCAGTGGTCCTCATGCTGGGGCATTGCTGCTCCCAGAGGGGTCTGTGCTCTCCAAGGGTGCTACATGGATCAGAACCCCCAGCCCCATGGGTTTCCAGGTCCCGGGTGGCAACGGGGACCTTCCTGCTGGTTCATTTGCCTGCCAGCAGCCCTGTCCACATGGTTGGAGTGTGCTCCCCCCAGGGCCAGCATTCAGGGAGCCCACCAGCCTCACTCCCTCCCCAACATCCTGTGAGGTGCCTGGTCCTGCGCCTCCTGCACTCCAAGGTGAGAGCTGGCTATAAACCCATCACCAGGGCAGAGGTGCAGGAGCAGGCTGGTGGGGAGGGAGCATGGTGAGGAGGCAAATGAAGCAGAAGCCAGCAATAAAGCTGGAGCAGCTGTCTCCCTCCCTGGCGAATGGCCCCAGCCCGGCACATGAAGCCACAGCCCCTCACCGTCTTGTTAGGCCAGTTGTACTTCTCAAAGACGTCCTGCACCCGGTCCTCGCCGCCGTCCGTGAACATCATGATCATCTTGTTGCAGTTGGCACGTGTGATGTTGGACTGTGGGGCAGAGACAGCACCTGGGGCCGGACCCAGAGCCAGCGGCACCAGCCACGAGCCTGAATGTGGCCAGGAAGGCTGTCCCCAACCCATCTCTTTTCCCAGCACCTTTCCTGGGGGTGAGGGTGGCTGAGGTGAATGGGCAGGAGGAGGGACGCTGTCAGCTGGGGAATGATGGTGTGGCTATTGCTGCTTGGCACCCAGTAGCAGCATTCATCTTTATTTTGCCTCTGGCATGGCTGCTGGCTGGATCTGGCCCCTCTGCCAAGCCCTGCCAACTTTGAATAACCTAGAGGGGCAGCAGCTCCAGCAAAACCTTGGCTATGGCATGCTGGGTGGTGGGATGCCTTCCCCAGCATGAAGGAGGACAATGAGTTCTGTGCACACTGAAGCCCCAGGCACAGAGCAGCATCCAGGTACTCCGAGCTCTCCCTCTGCCCCCAGCACCCATGGGTTCACTCTGCTCCCCAGCTCAGCCCCCAGCTCACATTCTGCAGCTGGTCGAAGGCATACTCAAAGCCAGCCTTGTAGTCGGTCGTGCCCTTGGCCACCATCCCCTGCACATCCTCCTTGAACACCTTCTTGTTCCTGATGTTGGCCTGCACGAGGTGCTTGAAGCACGACACCGGCTTTGCCTTCTCGTTGAACTGTGAGGCAAAATAGAGGGGAGTGGGTCACAGAAAGGGGATGGGGCAGACCCCAGCAGGCACAAGCCACCCATCACGCTCAGCTCCTATGGGCAGCAGGCGGATGGAGCATCCCATGCCCCACATCCCAGGGAGGGCTGATGTTGAGAACAAAGCCTATCTTGGGCTAAATCCAGCACTGAGCTGCCCAGTGTGGGTGCTGGCAGTGGGTGCTGGCAGTGCAGGGCTCACCTGCACCCTCATTTCTGCAGGACCCCCTGGGTTTGTGCAAGCAGCCGTGCTGTGCCTCTCTGTGCTGTCATCAGGAGCAGGTGCTGCCTCATGGCTTCATTTGCTGGCAATTGGGCCCATTCATTAAGGGAACAGTGATCCAGCTAACTGAGCCAGGCCAGACACGTTAATTAGCACCCACGTGCCGGTGGCCAGACAGGGGAGGACCAGCATGGGCTGGGCACTCAGTGATCACAGATGCGGTGGCATAGCTGCTGTGCTGCGTGAGGTCACACGCTGGTGACATGGCCACGGGGCACAAAGTGTCACTGGCTGGTGATGGACAGGAGGTGGCTGGTTGGGATTGCCTTTGAAGCACCTCTGCCAAATACCCTGGGATGGGGGCAGGTTTTGTTTGCCACCACACACAGCTAAGCCCTGAGCAACCACTTCCTTGCTTATGTGCAGGTGGGTGGTTAAAAAGACAAAATATGATATTTCTCTCTGCAGGGTCCTTAGCCAGGTGAATCTGGGGGCAAAGGGCTCCCGTGGTTGGGAAGTGGGAGGTGCCTGGGGGACACAGCCCAGCTGCTCACCCAGTGGCACTCACCGAGGCCACATTGACATAGTCATCATCCGAGAGGGTGTCCAGCATCTCATAGACTGAGGTCTTCATCAGCTTGAGGGTGAGGCCACTCACACTGCCACTCCTAGCAGGAGACAGGGGTGCTGGGGGCTCAGCAGGGAGAGGGCACAGGGCTCCTCACCAGTGCTGTCCCACGCAGCTTCCCTGAGGCCACTGGTGGGACAGTGGCACCCTGGCAAGCTGTGTCCCCATCCTGGACTGGCTCAGCCCAGCCATGCCCCTCATCGTGTACTCACACGTCCACAATGATGACCATGTCCTTTGGGGAGGAGGCACCTTGGATGTACCTGTGGGATACAGAGGGAGGTCAGCAGGGTCGACCCATTTGGAGGGGGGACCCTGACCCTGCTGGCCTGTGCACCCAGGGCTGCGGTGACCTCGTGGTGAGGAGCAGGGAGAAGATGGCAGTGGGCAGGTGGGGGCAAGGCTGTGGCTTGGTGAGGCACGGCAGACAGCCAGCGACCTGCCGCTCCATACCCTACCAGCCTAATGAGCTCTAAATGCTAAACCCTTCCATCATAGCAGGCCCTTTTCTGTGTGCTGATTATGCTGACACACACATCCATATTAAGACGCTATTTACCCCCCGACAGCTTCAAAGGCCAGGCTGATTAGGTTATTTTTAGCTACGAGGAGTTAAAATAATACTACTACGTAAATCTTCCTCACTGAAAACAATTAGGGAACCCTTCAAAGCGCCCGGTCCTGCACCCAGCCCTGCTGTGCCATTCTGTGTGGGAGGGGACCAGCACATATCCCATCCCAGACACAGCCAGGCACCCCCAGCCTCCCCATCCCCTCCCATGGGGCCCGATCCTGCCGTGGCTAAGGTCCAAGGGAGCTCCATTATTGGCTGGATCAGCATCAGGCCCTATGTGAATTAATTAGTGTTATTAGTATCAATTACTCACCACTACTGGGGAGGAGTGGGGAAGGGGCAGGCTCTGATTGCTAATCCCAGGTCCTGACGTTCCCTAATTACACGTGATTACCCAGGCAGGATGCGGGATGCTGGCAGTGGGTGCAGCATCCCCAAAACGCCTTCCCCTGGTGCTGGGGTGCAGGACGGGCAGGCAGGTGGGGCCGGGGGGCTCGGTGCCTGCCCTGCCCCCGGGGCTGGGCTGTCGGTGCGGCACAGAGCCCAGCCAAGATGCTGCCTGTAATGGGTTGTGGCAGTGCATCCATCTCCGGCTGCCCGGCTCAGATGAATACCCTGGGCCCGGCGGGAGACGGCTGCGCTTAATGGTGCCATTCATCAAGGGAGGGCAAAGTGGGCGAGCCGCGCCGGTGGCCCCGTCCAGGCTGCGGGAAGGATGTGGCCCCTGGAGGGTGGATGGGACCCTAAAGGGCTGTCCTCAGGGCTGTGCTGCCCCCCAGCACCAAGGGCGCTGCTACTCCTCCGTGGCTGGCTGGGTAAGCGGGGGGTCAGCCTGGCTAGTGGGCACGGAGCTGGGCTCGGTAGCTCCCGCACACTTCAGCTGCCCCAAACAGCTTTCCAGCCCCACTCGGCAATAACCCGCACAGACACTCCAGCGGCGAACAGTTAATAATTAATGTGGAGCAATCAAAGACAATTAACCACAGTAGCAGGGACATTAATTTTCTGACAAGGAGAAGGGGCAGCTTCTGGTGTAGGCAGGGGGTGATCCCTTGGGATACAGGGCTCCCTGTGCCCACTCTCCTCTCCATGCCTGCATTTTTAGGCAGCAAGTATGGGCGGTTCACGGCTGTAACTCCTCCAGCTCCAGCTGCTGCCACACCAGCACCTCCACCTGGGCAAAGGGAGCCCACTCCATCCCCTCTCACTCGGTGTGGGCTAAATGGCTGCTCAGCCTGGTGCTGCCTGTCTGTTCCTCTCTCCATCCTCCCAGCTCACAGTTTCACAGCCATTTGTTTTCCCATTTGGATGGGAATTCTGGCCAGGACTCAGTGCAGGCAGCAGGCAGCCATGGCTGTAGTGAGAGGGCACTGGGTTGCTCTCCACACTTTCATCTGCACTGAAGGGCTTATATTTCCAGCCTCCTCTGGTTTCCCAGGAAGAAGGGAGGGGAGTGGGAGCCAAGAGCCACAGCTCAGATGCCCCTGTGTGTGTTATGGTGTCCCTTTGCCAGTGCCAGCCATGTGTGAAATGAAAAAGGGAGAGAGCTGGCTGTTCCCGGCCAGGACGCCTCTCCTCACCCAGCACCTCCTTACCAGGGCCGCCGGCGCACGTCGTAGAGGTCGATCTTATTGGGGGCTCTCCACGGGGTGGCTGTGGGGAGAAGGCAGGTGGTGAGCAATGCAGGGCAATCATGGGGTGGGGGACAGCACAGAGGGATGCCCAGCACTGAGGAAGCAGCAGGCTCCAGTGGGCAGCTCACACCAATGGGTTTTGGCACAGTACAGGTGCCAGGTGGCCCCCAGGGTGAGCACTGGGGAGTGCTCACCTGCATCTCACAGCAAGAAGGGCCCAGGCTACCCTTGGCCAACCCGCTGCCCCTCAACCACCCCCAGCCACGCACCAGGGTAGTAGCGGGTGACGCCGGTGGCGCTGCCGAAGACCTGCCAGAGCAGGGAGGGATCCTCCTTGCGGTTCTCAATGAAGACATCCTCCAGTGCCTGTGTCCAGTTCAGCTCATTGAGGATGACCGTGGCTGTGGGAGACAGAGCCGGGGTGGGCAGGTCAGTGGGGGGNACAGTGATTGCAGGGAGGGAGGGAGGGGTGTGTCCCCTCTACCCCTTTGCATGTAGGAGCTCACAGGAGCTTTGCAGCTTCTCCCACATCCCCCTGACTCCCTCGATCCCAGAGGGCTCCAGCATCACCCTGCTGTTCCTTGTCCCCAGAGAAACGAGCCAACCTTCAGGGCTCCAAAGAACACTCACTGTCCCCATCTGCTCTGGGGCAGACACAGCCATCACTTGGGGACAGCTGGCTTGTCATCTCACCCCTGTCCCAGCAGAACACCCTGTGCCAGACCCACTCCCCGGGGACAGCCACCAGCTGGGAAACCCGGAGCTTGTGTCCCCACAGGGCATGCAGAGCCTCCTGGGCCCTGCTCTGCATTCCCGCTGGCCCTGCACCTGACACAAAAGCAATTAAGATGCCGGCAAACAGCAGTTTTAAATTATTCAGCTATTAAAGCAAAAGATAAGCTGCCGGCAGCCCAAGCCTGTGATTAATCAAGAGGGGCTGGTGGATCGCAGGGAGGGGGGGGCCAGTGTGGCACAGAAGGTACAAGGCTGGTCGACTGGTGGAGAGGTTGTGGTGGCGCCTCCCTGTTGTTCACAGGGGGACCCCAAATGCTGTGGTTGCCCCAAGCCCTGGGCAGGTTGGGGGAGTCCCACTGTGTTCACCCATGCTGGGTGGCCCCAGGACTGCAGCACAGAGAAGCCAGAGGTGGGTGCCACTGCAGGAGTGAACATCTAGCAGCACCCTGAGACCAGGCACTGCTCCCTCCTGGGGGACCTTCAGTGCATTTTTGAGGTGTAAGAGGTACCAGGAGCACCTTGTCTTCTCGGCACTGGGCAAAACAACCCAATGTGCAGGGAAGCCAGCATGTGTTTGAGGAGTATATTTAGCTCTTCTAAGGCTTCCTCCCACACTTGTCCCTCCTGGAAACATCGTCATCACCTGTTCAAGCCTTCTCTGTGGTCCTCAGGCACTGGCAGGATGTGGGCAGGTTTCACTCAGGGTGAATCCTGGATCCCTCTATCCCAGCACCACTGCTGAAGATTTCTCCCTCCCTCAGGCAGCTGTGCCTTCAAATCATGATTTAGTCCATCCATATCTCCCCATCCATTTCTCAGCACTGTGCCCACACAGAGTGCTGTTATCTGAGCACTTAGGATGATTTCTTGTTTGGCTGTGCCACAGGACATGGTTTTTCCCAGGAGAAGGGGCCACGAGCAGGCTGCCAGGCTCTTACCTGCCTGTAGCAGCCCTGGGCAGTGCAGCCAGCCTCAGCTGGGCACTGACACGTCCATGATAGCCCTGGCAACACCTGCACACCCAGCCCCTCTGGGCCCATCAGCCACACCGGGTTTGTACGGAATGCAGATCCTATACCCTCCCTGCACCCAAACACAGCCCTTACGTTATCTCTGAACACGAATGCAGCCTCTGTACCTTCCCTGGGCATGAATGGAGCCCTTCTACCATTCCTGTGAACAAACACAGCCCCTATACCCTCCCTGCACACAACACCTACACTCTCCCCGTGCACAGAGTGATGAGCTCACTGGATGGAGGCTGGGTCCGTGGTCGGGACAGCTCCTGTCCCACCTAGCTGAGGCCAGGGCTGCCAGCCCCGCTGGTGACATCCCCGTCCCTGTCCCTACCTCGTCCCTGTCCCCATCAGGGTGAGCCCAGCCCAGCCCCGCCCCTCCCGCGAGCGATTGCAGATTTAATTAAAAATGGCACAGTAAATAAAACACATATAGGATGCAATTTGTGTGTGTAGTGAGGGGTGACGGCGGCGGGCGTCTCCGCAGTGGTTTAATTAGCGTGCCAGGCAGCGATAGCGCCTCTCCGCCGGGTCCCACCGGGAGATGCTCCCCGCCCACCGCTCTGGCAAGGGAGGGCACACGGATGGCTCCGTGCCCTCACCCCAAACCACCCTCTGTGGGGCAGCAGCTCCGCGCCCTTCCCTGCACCCTGGACTTCCAGAGCACCCTGGTATGGCCTCATCCCTGTGCCCACACCCAGCGGTGTCCGTGGCTGCAGCCCCTTTGCCTGTCCGGTGAGGAGCACTGCGAGGGTGTCCCCGCACTGTGACCTTCCCCCCGTCTCACTGCCCCATCCCCTCTCCAGCATCCCTCTTGGAGCGGCTGTGAGTGCCTGCAGCACGTCAATCTCCAGTTTGCCCATCCCGAGTGGGGTGATGGACGTGGCCGTGGCGGGGCTCCAGCCGTGGTGTCGGCTGAGGAGGGATGAATATTTCATCCTGCGCAGCCCACCCGGCTCGCATGATGCGCTTCATTAGCTGCCTGCCCCGCGTTAGCTGGGTAATAAAACTAATTGCAAATTTCTAATTTGCCACCGCTGCCAATGGTGAAATCATTGCACCGCGGCGGCGCTGAGCGCAGCCGTGCCCGGAACGAGCCCGTGTGCCGGGGACAAACGCCCGGGGCAGGACCGTGAGCTCAGCCCCCGTCAGCACCATCAGCGCCCAGCACACCGCGGCGAGCGCCGCCGAAACGAGGAGCTGTGGGCATGGTGGTGCCCGGGGTGCCCACCACAGCAGGGTCTGGAGCTGGGCATAGGGTGCGGCCAGCGGGTGCTGGAGGATGCCCTCCAGCTGGAAGCAGTCCCAGCTCGGTGCAGAGCAGCCACTAGAGGGAAATGGAGACCGACTGTCACCATGTGCCACGGCAGCAGGGCGAGGTGCTGGAGAAATCAGAAAGCTCAAGGACTGTGCCACCGCTCCGCGGAGATTCACGCTGGTGTGGCACTTCCCATCCCGTCCGTCCATCCATCCATCCCTGGATGCTCCCGGGCTGGCCCACCTGCCCCGTCGCCCTTTCTGGAGCAGCTCTGGGGGCACGGCCACACGGCGGGCACGGCCCTGTTGACACACCCTACGCACTCCTGGCAGCAAGGGCTGTCCCGGGGTGGCATCGCACTATCCTGCAGTCACTTTTTGTTTGCCTTCTTGCATGACTGCAGCCGTTTTCTCTCCCTTTTCACATCCTCAGTGCCAAGCAGCCCCAAGCCAGTGAGGAACCATCCCTGCTTCCAGTGCCCAGCCCTGTCCTGCTCCATCCTATGAGCAGGTAGATGCTGTCTCTGTCCTTGCTCCTGTGCAGAGCTGCTGCATCCCTCTCCAGTACCTGCCTGGAACCTCCTCAACCTTTGCTGGGCTCTTCTGCAGGGAGACACCTTCCCCATCCCTTCCCCAATAACTCCTAACCCTCAATCTGGTTCTTTGGCCTGTGCTGAGCTCTTGAGAGTCCCTGGGGAGGGACACATTGTCACCTCTGTCCTGACATGGTGACTCTGCTATTTTCAGTGCCCCCCCTGTCTGGGAGTCAGCCTGCCCAGCCAAGATCCAGTTGAGGTCCCTGGGGCCGCAATATTCCAAGCAGGAGAGATGGATGCCAACCAGGCAACATGGAGTGGAGCGGGTGAGGAGGGGCACTCACAGCCTTTGTAGATGTCCGTGGGGATCTGCACGGCAGCGTACGAATAGTTAACCTTGGTCTTGAAGTTGTCATCGTCGGTGAACTCCAGCTTCAAGGAGTTGGACTTCTCTCTCTCGATCTCTTCTCCATCAGGATCATCCTGGGGAAGGAGCAGAGCACATGGGGGTCACTCAAACTTCCACCCTGGATGCATGCTGGGAATGTTGCCACCCAACGCCCATCACCAAATGTACCCTGGTGGAAACCAGCCATGCTGGCTGTCATGTGGATTTGGCCTGCAGTCTGTGCCAGTGCCAGTGGCACAGGGGAGCAGGTGACAGAACCGGGTGGGCACGAAGGCAAGCGCTGGTTACCCTTACGCCTCTCCAGCTTTGGGAGCATGGCAGGTATTAAATCAGACAAAAGAAAAAAAACCAAACCAACAAAAAACCAACAAAAACCCAAATCAAAAAAGAGCCTTGAAAATCAATTAGCAGCAAAAGGCAACTATCAAAGAGCAAATTAAAACGGAGTGCAGCTTAGCGCTCTGTCAATAAGCAATGCAAACAATATTTAATTATGGTGGAGAGAAGGCAAATTCCCCACTGCCGATGCTGGAATACACTCCCTTGCCTTCATAACCTTCCTCTACATTCTCCAGCCCTGCTGCCAACATGGCACTGAGAGTAAAATCCCTCGGAAAGGTAGGCAGGGCTGATCTGGTGCAGGCAGAACAGCTGGGTGGTTGCAGGCTGGGGACAGGGTGGGAGCTGAGCCACGGGGCCATGTGGGGAAGAGGGAGGATGGGATGGTGGGGGAAATTGCCTCTTCCATCCCATCAGGAAC
The DNA here is from genome assembly GCA_013396735.1 of Grallaria varia. Taxonomy (NCBI): domain Eukaryota; kingdom Metazoa; phylum Chordata; class Aves; order Passeriformes; family Formicariidae; genus Grallaria; species Grallaria varia. Next base: position 692,161 of record VWZG01008029.1, on the reverse strand, counting down.
AAAGAAACCCAGGAGAAGGTGCTGGCTCTGAGCTGCCCATCCTTGCCATGAGCCCAACATCTGGGGAAGGCTGTCTGCAGCTGGCTGTGAGATGCACGGGGTGAGAAGATGGAAGAGGAGGGTGCTGCAGCACCTTTCTGCCCCTGGAACGACATCCCTGCTCAGGCAGGGATGCCGAGCTGCCTCTCCCATCACCGGGCTGGGACAGGCAACACAGGGGCAGGGACATGCCAAGCCCAAGCTAGGGAGTGGGATGACACTCCCTGGGTCCAGCTGCAGCAGTGAAAGGGGTGGGGGTAGCTGTGGCAGAGCAGGAGTGTAATTTGGCTGCTGAGCTGCCTGGTGATGGAGCAAATTCCCTCCAGAAGGCATCTCAGTGCCTCTCTTTCTGTGCCTCCCCGTGCAGTGCCTGTCTCAGAGCCTGTGCAAGGCTGGCTGATTGTGGTAGCAGAGATCAGCCCCGCAGAAACCACAGCGGACGTGACTGGAAGTGCGAGCAGCTCCAGGCAGGGCTCGCGCGGTGCCGTGCCTGGGATGGACACCTGGAGGGATGTGCCACACTGTCCAGCAGTGAAGAACCCCAGCACCGAGGGCAGAAGGTGACAGTCCCATCCTGCTGTCCTTGATGACCCAGTGCGAGCAGATTTCCCACCAGCCAGGCTCCTCTTGACAAAACCCAGGGGACAAAAGACCTGAATGTCTCATGGGAAAAGCTGTACATTTAAAGGAAAACTATGTATTTGGGAAATAAACTGTGAAGCTTGTTTAACACCCATCCTGGTCTCCTCCTTGTTTCCCCTTCACAGATGACATGGTTAAATGTCACCTCCCCTGCACTAGCTCCAGCCGGCCACCAAGGGGGTGACATTCCCGTGACATTGAGAGGGGTGGCCAAACCATTCGCCACAGCTCGGGAGAATAACAGGATTGATATGCAGGGTTTGGGATTTAATTCCGGCCAGTGGATTGCAAGTGTAAACACGCTGCCCAGCTGATCCCAGTGCGGGGGCTCCAGCTGCCCAGAAAGATGCTGAACTCAATCACAGCTGCAGTAGCCAAGTGAGAGGCAGGCAGGGACCATTCCCAACTCCCCTGAGCCATGTTGCCAATATCAAAATCCAGATTATGCTCTCACTTTCAATTCGTAAATGTAGAGGAAAGGCACAAAACTGAGTGCTGGTCCCCCTGCAAAGCGGAGCTGCAATCCCGGCTGTGTGCCGGGCCGTGGGCTATCTGGAGAGTGGATTCAGCCCCAAACCTGCCCTCGATGGGGGGCTCAGGTCTTTAGGGGAAAGCAATGCACACAAAACAGTTCATCCCTGCAATCTCTGTGAGCACCAGACAGCGATTAGAGGCGCCTGCTGAAAACAGGCTTTGGGATAAAGCTGTGGCCCGAGGGCACCCACAGCACCAAAACCTGCTTTGACACTAAACCCTTGCTTGCCTTAGCCCAGCAACGTCCTGGTGACAGCTCCCCATCCCTTGCCATCTCAGAGCAGCAGGCACCCTGCCACAGCCTACCTGCTGCCCCTGCCACCACCAGCAGCTGGAAAATCCAACCTTCCCTCTTTCCCCCCACCCAGCGTGGTTATTCCCCACTTCACTGGAGCTGGAACTACTGTATATAATTACCACTCCTCTGTTTATCATTATTCCGTGGTATCACCCACTTCTGAGGGGCTAATTTGTATGCTGCCAGGTTCGGCGCTGTCTGGCTGCTCTCATTCATGGAGCCATAAAGAGGCACATGGAGAGATCTTGGGGACAAATATACAGCTGTCTATATGTGGGGCACCTCATGCATCGCTGACACCTATATGGCAAACAGAGCCGCAGAAAGAGCTGATGTTATCCAAGCTACACCTGCCCTTTATCCATAAATCTCCCGACCTCAATTGAATTACTTCTGTTTAAGCCAGGCTGAGTTTGGCCCCTGAAAAGGGGTAATTTCCAGCCACATGAAGGCAGGCGAAACTGTCACCAGCTCAGGCAGTGAGGGAACATCTTGGTGCTAGGCTGGGGCACAAGGAGCCACCTTAGGAAAGTTGAGGGAAGACACTTTGCATTAAATTTAAATTAGAGCGAAGTAGATGATTCAAGTTCTCCTGAATGTATACCAGTTTAACTGCGAGCGTCTCGGCAGGCCCCCAGCCAGATTTTGCAGCATTTCTCATCATTACATTTCAAAAGAACTTGAAAACATCTATTTATCTGTTACAGTATGTACAACGTAACACAAATAGCTGCTACAGTTTGAATATATTATTTGCTACACACCATTAGAAATCGACTGCACGGCAATATATCAATATGATACGTATTTACTGCTTCAGCAAGAAGTCATCACGCACTGAGAGCTTTTGCTATCTCCAGTGCCTTAGCAGCTGGGTTTTCAGTCACGTTTTCTTGAGTCTCCCAAAATGACAGACAGCGGACAAAACCCAGAGATGCCCCAACACCTGGTGAGCGCTGGTGGCACCACCCAACAGGAGGCTTCCAGGCTCTCAGCAAGTATGTGCCCTCCATCACCACCCAGACTGGTGCTGGCTGAGCAGAGCCCGCCTGCCCGTGGGCACAAGGATTGTCAGGGGTCCCCAGGGTTTGGAGCTGCGGATGGAGCCGGAGATGTGACCTGGCGCAGCAGCGATGCCTCGTCCCAGCAGCTCTTGCAGATGCAAACGCCCCTGTTCATTGCTCATCTCCATGGGAACGAGCCATCACAGCTAATGATGTCTGCTTAAATGGCAGCCCCGGTGACAAGCGCAGGGCCAATCCTGCCACAGCACCCCAACAGCATCCCTGCACCCCGACAGTATCCCTGCACCCCGACAGCATCCCTGCACCCCAACACCATCCCTGCACCCCGACAGCATCCCTGCACCCCAACAGCATCCCTGCACCCCAACACCATCCCTGCACCCTGACAGCATCCCTGCACCCCGACAGCATCCCTGCACCCCAACAGCATCCCTGCACCCCGACAGCATCCCTGCATCCTGACACAATCCCTGCACCCCGACACCATCCCTGCACCCCATGTCCTGCCCCACACACGCCCAATGGAGAACATCTCTTGCTAAAATCCCAGCACATCCCTTTCAATCTCCCAGGGGCACCCATCCATGCTAAGTCTGGAAAGGCCAGCGAAATATTCATACCAACACGCTGTGATTCTACTAATAATGGATATAAATGCCAGCCCCCAACACATGGTTGAGAAACTCCAGGCCTGTGCAGAAGAGTCTTTCTCCTTAAATATATCAGTTTTTCCTGAAATGCGGTAATTTAATGCCAAGGAGGGACACGGTGTGTTCTCCAGCTGCATTCCTGCTTTTATAGCAGCCCAGGTTATAAATAACAATCAGCCTCTCCCGCCAGCCTGCTCCCCTAACCCCCTTCGCTTTTTTTAATCTTTGCCAAAGGTACTGTTTAGAGATCTTTCTAGACCATTTATTTTTAAATTACCAGCCAGAGGAGAGAAGTTAAAAAAAAAAGAAAAAAGGAAAAAAAGCAAAAGAAAGAAACTTCTGGGGCTGATAGCTTATCAGGAGGAAATCCAAATGTCACATTAGTTGAGAAAGTTGGAAGATTAAATTTTCCAACACCCTTCATCTGCTGCTGCTGACATTTAGGGGCTTTTTCTTCCCTCTCCTCCCTCTCCTTTCTGCATCTACCAAGCCGGGTGAGCAGCAAGTGGTCAGCCCCTTCCTCCCCCACACTGGAGGGGCTGAGGCTGGCACGGAGCCTCCCACCATCAGCCCCTCACTCTCAGCCCCCGCTGGGACCTCGAGAGGGTGGGTGGGTGCCAGAGGGCTGATCTTGGGATCAGGATACCTTCACAGAGCTGTGCTGCTTTCACCTGAGTACAGGACATCCCACGTGATTTTGGCCTCAGCTGTGACTTGGGCATCATCTCCTTGCATGAACACAGCACAAAATATGGAAAATTACTTTTTTTTCTGTGTTGTTCTGCCTGTGACACCCAATTGAGACCATCTGCTGATTTAAACACTTCTCACCACATAAACCCCATAGCCCTTGCGGATGGGGAAAAGTGAAAACCTCACTTCTGCAAACATTTGAGAGCCTTTGGGACCCCTGGGAAAATTTTCTGATGTTCCTATTTGTTAAAAAACACTTGGAAATCCAAAGTGTGTTCAGGGAGATAGCAAAATGAAAAGGAAGCTCATTTCCTTCTCACTGCAGTTAAAGTCGGTGTAAAGCTTGTGAATAAGTCCCAGATGAGGAGAGCAGGCATTGTACATCAGCACCAACTCCAGCTCGGCTATGTCCTGCTCCATTTAAATAGAAAAATTGAAGCTAAATAAAGAAAGGATGGAAAAAGCACTATTAAGTTCCATTCAGGCCCTCTGGTATCATCTCCCTCCTTTTTTATTTCATCATCATCTTCCTTTCTCCCCATTATTTTTGCTTGAATTAAATTTGCTGGGATTTCTCTGGCAAGGAAACAACAGCATGGGTAGGCAAATGCCCTTCCTGCCAAACCCACATCTCTCATGGGACACCCCCAGTTTTGCCCTTTTGCTCGGTATCTCCCCAGGGAAGGACTGAAGCTGATGTGGCTGATGATGGGTTTGCAGAGCTGTTCCTCCCTGGGGAAGGACCAGGGAGCTGAGCCCTGCAGTCCCCAGGGACACCATGCCACAGTTCATGGCTTCTACCCAGGGCCCCATGTGCTGGGAGGGCTCTGTGGACACAGTTCTGAGGTTGAGACGCCTTCTGTTTCCTAGTCCTAACGTGACCAGGATGCCCTCCTCACTTGCAGAAATGATAATCCCACAGCTAACAACCAGGAGCTGCTAACTTGGATCACTGCTGCTGACACCGGCTGGGTGTGGGCAGCCTGTGCTGGTCAGGGGAACAGTGATGGCAAAACCCCAGCCCTGCCCAATGGATGCATTAGTCCTGCTCCTCATCCCCCGGGCTGGAAGTTGCCTGGCTGTCCCCAGGCTGTCTCCTCCTGCCTCATCCACCAGCCAGTTTTTCCTTCACTTCTATCCAAAATCCGCTTTAATGTATTTTAAGCCCATTAGCTCCATCCTCTCCAGAGCAGCCATGGCAAGCAGGATCCTCCTCTCCCTTCTGTGGCAGCTTCCCCCAGGCTTGGGAGGGACAGAAGACATGCTCTGCTCTGAACGAGTGGGACTGTGAGCAGGCAGACCTGCTGAGGAGAGCAAGAGCCCTCTGCTTTGGTCATAGCACCTGCCTGACCTGTCTGCCCCACCTCCCAGACTCTCCACAGCTGGCTTCCTTTGCCAAGGAGCTCTCTTGTTGTCACTATGTGAAGACAATGGCAGTGGCAGATTGTCAGTAACTCTACTTCGAAGGCATCCATGCTCCACTCCAGCCTACCCCTGGCCCTACTCTGGGGCATCATCTTCAAGGTGGGCTGAGAGGAGAGGCAGAGGTCGGCTCAAGGCACGTCGCTCAAGCTGGTGGTACCCCAACAAGCTCAGATCCTCCCCTCCATTCTCCATGGGGCCCCCTAAAGGCTCTCAGCATCATCAGAGCATTATTTTTGGATGAGGTTTGCAAGTGGTTTGCTGCCAACACCACGTGCTGGCTCCTCCCCTGCTTCTCTGTTACTGTCCCCAGATGGCACATCTGCTGCCAGCTCTGCCTTGGGAGAAGGACCACTCCTGGTGCACCAGCACTGGCTGGGGCTGTCCCCAAGGCTGCACCCTGCTGTGCTGGGGGCTCCTGGTCAGCTCCAAGGACACTGTGATGCACCTGCTCCCCAGCAGCCCCACACCATGAGCATCACTGACCTGATGAGCCCCCTTTTCCCAAGGATCCCACAGCACAATGTAGGACCTGGGTGATCTGTCACCTGCCAGCAAAGTGGGGTGTCCCAGGGCAAAGTGGCGTGCTGTGGTGCAGCAGTCATTGCTGGTGGAGCTCCCTGTGCCCATGGCACAACATCTGAGTGAAGTCACCATCGCTGTCACCACGTGGAGGAGCCGGCAAATGCCAGCTCCCTTGGGAGCACCGGGAGAGCGGAGCTGTTGGGACTGTAGTTAAAGCACTGATTGCCAGAAATCACAGGACGGCTGTGCTGGGAGGGGGGCAGAGAATTAAATTCCGTCTCCAATTAAAGGTTTGCTCTTCATTTGAATTTCAGATGCCAGCTTTAATTTTAGAAACTTTTGCAGGCAGCAGAGCGACCTGCCCACCTGCCTGCTGCCAGGCCTGGCGCTGGTGGACAGACGCCACCAGGGCTCAGCTGGGGGGACATGGCTGTGCACCAGGACTCTCTGCCCACCACAGAGTCTCACTACACTGTAAGGAATGCTGTGCCGTGCTCCCTGGTATGGTGTTGGGACAGCCCAGCAAGGGGCTCAGCACCGGGCCGGGGTGGTGACTGTGCCAGGGGTGCCACAGCGATGGTACTCACATATTCGGTGTCAGCCTTGGAGTCATAGTACTCGATGTCTTCCTCCTGCAGAGAAAAGGGAGAGCTGAGTTAGCGCCAGGCAAGGACAGGGTTGGCAGAGCAGTCCCTCTTGCTTATTCGTCCCCTCAGCCCCTCCGTGACACTGCTGGCAGCCATCACATTGCTGGGGACTGAACCCTGCCCACCCCACGCTGTCCCTGGGATATGTCAGGATCTCACATCCCCCGTGGCCACCCTGCAAGGACTGAACATTGCCTGCCATGCTTCCCTGCGCTCACGGCTGCAGCCGAGACACAGCAGGCGTGGTGCAGGGCTATGCACAGCCCCCATCACAGCCAGCAGCCCTGTGACAGTGCCACCAGTGTGACTGTGGCCTCTGCACTGCCACCGGGGGCGAGTCGGTGCCGTGTCCCCACAGGCAGGATGCTTTGATCCTGTTGCAAGCATCAGGAGCTGCAGGAGAGCCAGGTACGGGCATGTGGCAGGCGGTGGCCCTGCAGCGAGCCGGGTTCCCTCCCTGTGCTGCAGAAACAAGGAGAAGAGTGTCCTTGCTTCCACAGAGAAATACACGTCGTTAATTTGAGGTATTTAGAGCCTATTTAAGCAGAAAGATCTGCTTGTATTCCTCTTCCCCGAGAATCAGGACGTGAGACAGCTGATAAAATTCCTGAAGAGGCAATTGGGAGAGCAGCGATGCTGTCACAACAGCATTCCGTGTGCCATCAGAAAGGGTAATTAAAGGGCACTCGTCGGCTCTTCCCGGCGTGCCGGGACCGAGCGCGATGCCGGCACAGCGGCAGCGTCGCGGGGCTGACACGTCTGCCACTCAATCAGCCGCCGCCAGAAGAGCCTTCCTCCAGCACGTGCTTTGGGGTGATTACTGCTGTTATGATCTGACGAGGAAAGGGACCTGAACCCAGAACAGAAACACAGCCCAAACCTTCGTGGCGCTGCCTGCATAGCTGTCGTGCCCGCTGATGCTGCTCTGCTGCTGCCTCTGCGGCACCCAGCCTGGGCACAGCCTTGTGCCAGGGCTGGTGGCACTGTGACACCCAGTCCGGCCACGGGCTCGTGCTGGTGGCACCGTCACACTCAGCCCAGCCTGGCCATGGGCTTGTGCTGCAAAAAGGGACCAGTAGGTCCAAGCAGCTCTCCAGGCAGTTGGGACTGCTCGCTCCACCGTGCCAGCCCCACTGGGAGCTGGCGGTCACTAACCCCTCACCAGCATCACCCTCTAGGCACAAACCTGCCCCTCCAGCGTGGTTTGCAGTGGCTGCACCAGGCTTGCTAAGGCACAAGACCACCAAGAGGTGGGAAAGCTCCTGGGAATGCTGATCTTGGGGACCAGCCAATGTTCCCCCAGAAGGGAGACTGCACAGGGCAGTTTCAGCATCCTCCTGGGCTTCCTCGGGCTCTGTGACTCTCATCACTGCGATAAGACAGCACTGAGAGGGGAAAGTGGAAAAAAAAATAGAATTGACGCAGCATCTTCCAATTTCTGGTATTAAAAAGCCCAGTCATTAAAGGAACGCACTTATTAATTATCTGTGATTTGTTGTGAAATGGTGAGGGGTTTACAACAACAAGAAAAAGGGAAAAAAAATTAATTTCTCTTCGGCTGCCCTCCGTGCTCCGCTCCCGGCCCCACTCACGCCCCTGCCCTCGCCGCAGCCGCCTCTCCCCCGGTCCGCGGCCATCTGCACTTCCTAATTAAAGGAACCCCCGGGAGACCCGTAACACAAACGAGCTAATTTCATGTTTAATGATCTTTAATCAGGAGCGAGTGTGACTAACAACAGCCATCCAGAAGGTGCTTTGTTATTCATTTTAGCTTCCATTGGCTCCCCGGCAAAGCTCGACTCCCCTCCCACCCGCGGTGGCCCCCGCCGTGGAGGAGAGGGCGAGCGGTGATGCTCGGGGGGGAGAGCCGGTACCCTGGTCCTGCTTTCACCCGCTGCGGCGGCGCTGTCATGGCACAGGGAGCACATCTCCCTCCCACCGATTGCCCTCGGGATCACAGAGCCCTTGCCATGCGCTCTGATGATCCCAGGAACAAGCTGGGTGAGATCTCAGCGCCGCTCCACACTGGAGCTGAGGTTTCCACGAGTGGGCCAGCCTGCATCAGAGTGGCCCTGGTCCTGTGACGTTCCCTGATGCCAGATTTCACAATCCTTGCCACAAGCCTGCTGATGCTGGGGGCAGTTCAGGGGCTCCAAGGGAGCCCGTGGGAGCTGGCAGGGCATCTGTGTCCTTGCCACCTGGAGGCTGGTGGAGCCCAGGAGAATTTATGCCAGAAAGGAGGGACAGAGCCCTCAGAGATGCTCTGAAGAGATGACATGGGTCTCCCAAGAGGCAACAAAGGCTCCTACAATTTCCTCTTCCTAATATTTGTTTTTTAAACCACATTTGCCTTCTTCACATAATCCTTTCCTCCTCCTCATCTATTCCAAATTACATTCAGCACCAGGTCTGTGTAAATAGCACTGATATTTCTAGAGCCTTTCAGAATAAACACCAATAAAGAAAACAAGGGGGCAAAGATGTCGAGGGATTTCAGGGCAAAATATTGTCCCCATCTCTTGCAAAGGAGCCAGCAGGAAGCACTCCCTTGTTCTCCTTGCAGGGGAGGCAGATGAGTGGCTGCTCCATCATGTGTTAACCACTGCCCATTTTCTTGCCCCTAATTGCCAAATGGCACCTGCACAATAGCACGGCATGGCCACGCTGCTAGTGGGGAAGTGCGGGGTTATTTCAGCTCCTAAACCCTCCGTGCAAGACTCTGGGAGTTCAGTGCAATCACAGACTAATCTGCAAATGTCCCCGAAGCCACTGCGCAGGCTTCTCCAGCAAAGGCACCGAGGAACCATCGTGCCTGCGCCAAACCCTTGTGGTTCTGTGTCACTGGGCAGCTCCTGGCCAAGGCTCAGCCCAGGCGGGACCTCCTGGATGAGGTCCTGGGGATGCTGTGTGCCAGAGTCTCCCTGGGGACCCTGGGTTCTGCCTGAGCCCCTTAAGCCCTCCCTATCAGCCCCATGGTCCCCACCTTCACTGATTTTACACCAAAATGCCAAGCAAAAAGCTAATTAACAAAGCCAGGCTGTGGGCTTCTGGAGAGCTGCGAGCTGGAGCCTTGCCAGCAGCACAGGGGAGGACCCTGCTTTGGGCGCAGGTTCTCCCTTGCCACGTACCAACAGACCAGGTTTGAGAGAAAGCCCAGGACAAGGAGGGGCACAGGGGAGTCCCAGGTGGGTGAGGGGCACTCCACCCTGACACCACTCCCCCCACCCTCCCAGCCCTCTTCAAGCATTCAAATAGGTCCTTTTCTGCCCAAAACAATTACAGCAACTAAAAATAACACTCGAAAGGTCAGTGCTCTGCTATCTCGCTGCAGCCTGGAGATGTCAGGATGGAGGGGTGCTGGCCCAAATCTCCAAGTCAGCAGTCTAATGAGGTGGCAATCAACCCATATCATACACAGTGCCCTAAAAAAGCCTCAGAAGGAGCTGTTGGTGACACACCAGCTCCCTACTCCAGCCTGTCCAGCTGGAGCAGCTGGCAGAGACACTGCAGAGGGGCCATGACTTGCTCTCTCCTGTAGAGCTTTATTACAAGATCACCTGAGCTGGCTAATCCTTCTCCCGAGGTTCTGTAGGATCCGTGGTGCCCCTCAGGATCACTCACTGTCATCCTGTGAGGGTCACCCTGCTGACTGCATGCCCTGGGATGCTGCAGCTCCCCGGGGCAGTTTTGCAGGCAGATCCTGCTGCAGTGCACTGATTTTGGTCCATCTCAGCCCTCTGGCTGTGGGTTTCATTTCTCTGAGGGGCACGCGTGATCCCTGTGGTTAGGAAATCACTTTCAAGATTTAATTGGCTGTGGAAGAGCCCAATCCTGCAGCAGTTTGCCTCCGGGCAGTTAGAAGGAATTGGGAGGGTAGTGGGGAAGACAAGCAGGATCCCAAGCTGGCATTGCAGGTGGCAGGACCAACATCCCAAACCACAGCATGGCAATGTGGAGACAAGCCAGGTGGGCAGAGCTGTGCCTGCTCAGACCTGTGGGCCATTCAGTGGGTGGGGAGAGCAAGCAGAAATTGATGTGCCCACACAGCACTAGTGGATCTGCCCACGAGCCCACCTTTCCTCTGCCATCAGCACTTACAGTGGACAGTGAATATTTAGGGATTTCTTCATGTCCCTGAACCATTAAGCACCCAGAAATAGCAACAGCTTCTGCTTATAGTTGCACCTTTCATACAGAAGACATCCTGCAGTGTGTCACAGGGCTCCCGCTGCACCGGCAGCACCTGCAGCCTCACATCTCCATTATGGATGGAGGGGATGGGCAGGGACAGTGTGTTCCCACCACAGCATCGCCCTGCCAAGCGCTCCTTCAGGAGGAGTGGGATGGGACACTGGCTGATGGCTGTCTCTGGGCACTGGTCTTTGCTGGCCAGTGTGCCCCATCTGGCAGTGGGGCTGAAGGTCTCAGCCAGCTAAGTGCTCAGCCTCAGGTGTCCCAACCCTGCCACAGGCACAGCAGCCTCCTGGCTGGGGAACAAGGCAAAGAAAGTACCTGCTACACCTGCCATGGGGTGGTGTGAGGACCATAGCCATAAACAGGCTCCCAGAGGGGCTGTATGCATTCCTGAGAGAAATTCCTACCTGCAATCACATCCACACCTGACTGTGGCTGGTAGGGGCTGAACCTTGATTTCCACTGGGCTAGGGCTATCCTTGTCCATGTGCATCATGATGAATCCTTCCCCAGTCCCTCGAAGAGGAAAATATTCATGGTTAGCCTCAGCCACCACAGGCTGTTGATGGACCCAGGAGTGGTCTGCCGGTGACTGTGCCTCTCCTGCAGTTCTCACCTTGTGAATTCCCTGCATCCCATCCACCATCAGAGACCATATGTGTTACCCAGGACAGGTGGTGGAAACAGTCATCATAATCTGCCTTGGCATATTTTTTCTTTTTTTTTAAAGCAATTTCCTTCCTCTGCCTCTCTGACAGAGCTAGGGAAATATTTAAGTGACCTGTCAACCCTTTTTTCATCTCCCTGAGAAGATGCTTTATCTGATCACACCTCACCAGTTATTCTTCTTTACATGGCATCTCCTGTCCGCTCCTGCTCCTCCGAGGCTGCCTCAAATGAGATGTGGCTGCCTCTCTCCTCCACCGTACCCAACTGTCACGGGGATGCCAGCACACACATACAGAGCTTGGTGGGTGCTGGAGACCCCCTGCCCTTCCAGGAATGGGATGGGATGGGATGGGATGGGATGGGATGGGATGGGAGGAAGGCCAACAACCACTACACTGAACCATTGCAGCCATGTGGTGCAATGGGTGACCCAGCCCTCTCAAGAGAGCCCTTGGAGAGCCCCCTGAAGCCCCATCCTTGCTTTTTAAGAGGGGACAGCACCAACATAGGCTTCTTGTGAATGATTTTGTTGTTCTGCTTTTCAGCCAGACGATCTCTACAGCAGCAAGGTTGGTGCTATAGCACAGCAATTCTCCAAGCGTAATGAAAGCTGACATTATATCAAACACAATAAAGACTCTCAGTTGATGGAGATCATTCCTGAACACACAAACCCATTAAACTGAAAAAAAAAAAATATCAATTCTACACACTCGCCAGCCAAAAGAAAATGTGATTTGTTATCTAAAAGGGGGTTATAAACACAGCTTCAATGAACTTTCTGTGCTGTAATGAAAACTGGGTTTGAAATGGCAAGACGACTGCAAATTAGAGTATTTGATTTTATTTTCTAACTTTTTAGGTAAACCTTCTACAAGGGCAAGTGCAAGGTTACGGCGACAATCTTTCTGTTCTCGTCCGATAAGTAGGATCTGTAATTAAAGGAGGAGAAAAATGAAAGGGGGATAAGGAGCTGGTGTTCGCCCTTCTGATGCTGCTTTGAACACAAAGCCCTGCCTGCATCGCTGTGGCCAATCCATGGGAGCAGCTGCTGGAGCCCATGTGAAGCATGGCATGGCACAGACATGCACGGTGGTGGTGCCGGATGGAGCAGCCGGTTGGCAGAATGCTGCCCGTGGAGGGACGCTGCACCCAGGGCTGTATGGCCACAGCACCCACGTCCTCCTGCTTTATCCCTCACCTTTCCTGGGCGGTCAGGAATGCAATCTCTGTTATTCCTCCTGTCCGTCCCCATTTAGCAAAAAGCGATCCCCTTTTCCCTGGAGTTTCGTTTCTAATGGAGCTTGAAATTATCTGGGCTTTGTTATTTCTTGCATGCTTGCAGGCGGGGGTTATGGATGGAGGCAGTGGGGTGGGGCTGCCTGGTACCTGTGATCCCTCTGTCCACTCCACAAATGCCACTGCACCCCAAAACCACCCCTGTCGCACCCAGCGGTTCAATCCTGTCCCCTGCAGCTCCTACATCCACAGCTCAATGCGTGGCTATTTTTCTTTTCCAAGGAGAAAGTGCCTGCTGGGCTCTTACCCTTCAAACCACCCTTTCCAGCACCTGAAAGGTGGGGAGAGGTGGGAGGCAGGGGGGTGGCAGGGAGAGGAAGAGGGGAGCTTCCCAGTATGCTGATGGAAAATGCAGTGAGGAAGGAGACTGGGAGAAAAACAACAGTAATAAACATTTTATGAAGCAGAAAATGGCTTATAAAGAAGTCAACTTTTAAAGGCAATTTATATAATCCTGCCAGGCGCACATAAATGTGGGGATGGATCTCTGCAGCGTCAGAGTGTCCCTTAAAGGCACAAAAAGCTCTGGAAGCCCCAGCAGACTGACACACAGTGATGACAATGCCCTGGGATGCATTTTGTGGCTGATGGCACAGATCTGCACCTTCAGCAGTGTCCCCTGGGTCAGCATGGCCCCTGCTCCCACATACCAGCACTGCCGAGACCCTGCTGGTGCTGCTGGGATGGGGCTGAAGGTCTGGAAAAGAATCCAAGGCACCGGAAAACCCAGGAGGAGAGCCAAGCATGAAGGTGGAGAGGAGCTGGAAGAATGTGGAGCTGGCTGGCATGTGGATGTCTGACAGGCAGTGTGGCAGCTTGTCAGTGAGGATGGATACAAAGAACTGCAGCAAAATACTCAATATGACCTCCCAGTGTTTTTATAGGTACATGTTGAAGGTCTCTCAGTCAAGCAGGGTGGCAAACAGAAGATGGAAACCTGGAAAACAGCTTTGTGGTGTGGGCTGCATCTCCAGCACCTGTTTTCTGTGGGGGATGGTCTGCATGGAGGGCTCAGCACCACAGCCAGGGGACAGGACTGGAGACATCCGGAGCGGGGAGACAGCCCTGATGTGGCTTAAGGGAGAGACCCTCATTGCTTTGCACGGAGTGGAGCCAGCCTGTCCCAGTGGACCTCTGGATGCAAGCCTGTAGGCCAGAGGATTCTCACTGGGAAAATTTATTGGCCAGGCCACTGCAAACTGGGAATTTTCTGTGGTCTCTTATTATACCAGTGGCAGGCAGTTTCAGTGCCCTGTGGTGGGAGTCCACCCCGTGGGCTCAACGGGACCCAGTTCTTGCCTTTCCAAGGCTCTGCCAGACTTATCTGGTGGGTGAACAAGCATCCCTGAGAGACCCTTGCTGTGCAGGCAGGGAAGGGCACAGCCTCTCCTCACTCCAAATCGTCAAATGTGGTACAACGGCCCCGCACTACAGCCTGCCTCGCTGCCCCCATCCCTGCCCAGTGTGCCACCTCGAGCTGCCACCAAGCCCAGGGTGAAACAAGCTAGAGGGAACACGTGAGGGGTGCCCCAGATGCCACTGTATGGGTGACCCTGGGGCCAAGGCTACATTTGGCCAAAGAAAGGGCTCTGATACCCAGAGAAGACCTGGGGACACACAGGGACATGACCCCACCTTGGCATGGCAGGGTGACATGGGGGTCCTGAGAGTGGATAAGCACAGGGAGCAGTGATGAGGCAGGAGAGGATGAGGGGACGGTTTGGGGAACAGGGAGGGACTTTGCAAAGCCCCTGAGGTGTGAGACTGCACTCAACCCTGTCAGAAAGGCCAGCATGGCAGGCGCGTGGCTGGGAACACCAAGACACAGCGAAGAAAAAGAAACTTTCCCTGTGGAGATGGGTCCTGAGTGATCGCTGGTAGCAGCCTCAGCCACTGAGGCTCCTGCTCCTGTTTCATTTTCTCCCGGACTTCCATAGCAACCCATCTGCAGTGAGGTTTAATGGGGCTGCCATTAGCACTAATGCAGCGCAAACACCCAGCATCTGCCGGCGCCTTTGGATGGAAACACAAAAATAACCATACTCGCCACAATCTGTCATCGACTCCGGCGCGGGGTTAGGACGCGACATGCTGGGAGAGGAGGGGAGAGCTGCAGCCAGAAGGAACGAGCCGCTGGGTGGGAAGGGAGGAGAGGAGAAGCTGAGGATGCTGCACTGCCACATTCCCTGCCCGCTGCCCGTGCCAGCACCAGCACCGAGCCGGAGGGAGCCGCAGAGCTGGTGTCAGTCGTGCCAGCACACAGGCCTGACCCTGCCTGGGCATTTTATGGATGAAGGACAGAAAAAAGAGGTTCAACCCCGGCAGTGGGAGAACATATACACAGCATTTCCATGCCTCTGCTCTGCCTGGGAGCCAGGGCTGGTGCAGGCAGGGCCGATGCCCAGCACCCTGGGAGCTGTGCACAGAGCTGGACCAGTCCATCAAGTGTCCCAGGCAGGCCTGGGCTGTCCTGATAAAGCTCTGCGGTGACGCATCACTGCACATTGTTTCTGGGTGACTCGCTCCTAATTACCTTGATTAAGTGGTTGCAAACAGTGCTATTAAAAATATTTTTTTCCACAAAGTGGATTTCTGAAAGGTTTGTGCTGTGAATGGCAAAATGAGCCAAGAGCTCCCCAGCGCTACAGCCTTTCCCATCATGTTTTGTATCCTGTTATTCCTCTGGCAGTGGAAGGCAGCCAGGTCTGGATACAGAAGGAGCACTTTGGGGCTGTGGAGGGCCCCTGCAGCAGGATCCCATCCCTGCAGCCCAGGGGATTAAGCAGAAGCCCTGAAAATGCAGTGACCTTGTGTGAGTTCTGCCTGCCCTGCCCATGTCCTAGTCACAAGCTCTGGGTGCCAGCCCAGCACAGGGTACACAGGGCCACCACGATGTCCCTGGGGAGCCCACAGCCAAGCTTTGGGTGGTGCTCAGAGATGAGCTGCCCTGGGGCTTCTGATCCTGAAGGACACACAGGACTGGGCCAACATTAGGGATGGAGACGGGAGCCCATGGGAGGTGCCTGCAGCTGTCCCAGCACTGTTCTCAGCTTTCCCCAGGAGCTCTGAGTCCACAACCAAGGACTTGGCAAGGCACCGGCACTGCCATCAGCCAGTGCCTGTACCAAACGTCTTAACCTCCCCTCCACTGGCCTCCTGGGAAGAGGTGACAGTAATTCAGCAGTGCTCTTGTGCAGAAAGGTCTGGGTGACTGATGGTGACAATGACAACTGTCTGCTGGGCAGGAGGGCAAATGGGGACACCTCACCTCTCCTGAGTGAGGCTGTTTCTGTTAATGACAGGATGACCCCTGTGAGCTCAGCTTTCTCCTCAGGTGCCCATGGGACACAAAATCAGCCACAAGTGTCCATCCCATGCTGGCCACAAATGAAAGCCAAGCAGGTCAACCCCTTGTCTTCTCTTCTGCTCCTCCTGCCTCTTTCTCTCCACATGAAACCCTGGTGACCATCATCTATGGCAGGAGGGTCTGAGTGAGCAGCATCAGCTCAGACAGAGAAATACCCCCCAAAACACACCAGCAAGGCCTGGCAGCAGGGCTGTCCCCAGGCTGTCCCCCAGTGACTACAGGGGCCAGACAGGATCTGGCCCAACCCAGGGGAAGGGGCTGGGTAGCTCAGGAGTCTTTTTTTTTTCAGACTCCGTTTGCACTGGGAGAAAAACAATCTTTCCTTCCTTTTGTATTATGGTTATAATTTGAGAGCATTTCCAGACAGAATCCTTCAGGTTCCCGCTGAGTGCTATCACCGCCAGAATTACAAAGTCAAATGTAATCATTAAACCCGCGTCTTCCCTCTCCCAGCCCAGATTGCTCCTTCCCCCAGAAACAGCCCCCACCACAACTGCCAGCATGTGCCACGGATGAGCCACCGCTGCCATCGCCCCACGTGAACCCCCTCTCACAGCACCAAACCCGCTGGCTGCCGGAGATGGAGGGGGTAAGACTCTCCCCAGCCCCCACACCCGCAGCATGGAGCTGTCAGTTTGACCTTCACCTCCTGCCTTCTCTTCATGGTATGTGCAGGCAGAGGTGAGGCTGGAAATGAGCTCAAAATCACTTCATTTGCTCTCATTAGTGGTGGCAGGTGCTGTGGCCGGGGCCGCCTGCGCGCTGAGCGGCACTGCACGGCCAAGGGGGACAGGAACAGGGGCACGGAGGGATGGGACAATGACTCCTGTGCCAGGAGTCATCCCTGAGGAGCTCGGCATCCAGGAATGGCTGGGGTGCACATGGAGCCTTACCCGGATGTTGTCCTGCCAGTGGTGAGCCTTCTGGAATTTCTCTGCCGCATTGGCAAGTCTCTGCAAAGCAAACAGGAGAGAAGTGAGCCCAGGGGAAAGGAAGAGAATACAGGCATTGCCCACTTCAACCCAGGACCATGGACGCAGCCCCAGCACCCAGCATCCCTGTGTGGGGGATCCTGCGGGACCCTGCCACCCTCCTGCCACCCAGGCAAGGGGGCTGGAGGAGGGAGTGCAGACAGCACCCTGAAGAAGGACATCCCAGGCACAGGGAGCCATTTTCCCCCTGCTTGCTCCCTGCTTTTCTGGAGCAAGCCATTGTGTCCAGAGAAGTCATTGCCACTTGAACATAACCAGGGCTGACCCACTGCAGCTTGGTGGCTGTTGACATCCCACCAGAGCAGGGCAGGTTCTCCTTGCACAGGGCAAGGGCTGAACCCAGGTGCCTGTGCTGATGGCCCCCAGCTCTGTGCAGAGCAGAGCAGACCCTTCAAAAATGCTTCAAAACCTTCCGGAAATGTCCCAGTGCTGGGGCCCAGAGGTGCATAGTGCTGCCCATGCTGGGGTAGCCAAAGGAAGCAGGACTCTCCAGGAACGGGATGGGGTGATGCTCAGCACTGGGGCAGCCTCACTGGGTGCTCATCCATGAGACTCCTCACCAGCACAGAGGGCACAGCCCCTGGGGTACTGGCAGTGCTGGGAAGAAGCTGCAACTGGCCTTTCATGGAGCCAAAGGGAACAAACAGGGCAAGAGCTCCGGGCTTTCCACAGGATCCACTCCACATCACTAAGCAAATAAAGCCAAGAGCAAAACAAGCACATTTTCCTCCATCCCTTGACCAGCTCCAGGCACCCAGGGATGTGGGACCTGCCTAGGGAGCTGCCTGCTTGGGGCTGTACAACCTGATCAGCACCAAGGCCCATCTAGAGACAGCACAGGTCCCCGAGCCAGCCCACAGAGCCCTGTGTGCTGAACACCCTCACCACCACTCACAGGGGCATGGGGTATATCTCTGCAGCCTTGCAGCACCCAGCAAAGCCCTCCTGCTTCCCACCACCCATCAGCTTTACAGTGGTCTCAGGGAATACACACCTCAAGGTCTCAGCTCCAGGGGCTAATCAGTACAGGGATAACTGGCCACAAGGCTTGTGAGGCTGCTGCACCCCAGGAGAGCTCCCTAGACACTTAGTGGAGTTGTATCAGGTGAAGATGTGCTTTACAGCACATGCTGCTGCATCGCTTGCTCCTTATTTCCCTGCATCCCCAGTGGGATGGACACGGTCTGCTTGATGCAAGGGATGCCAGCAGCCAAAGCATGGGGAGAGAGGCAAACCCTGGCTGTTTTCAGGCACTGAATTGGCTGGGAGGAGGAGGAAGGAGCTCTGACAATGGAGTGACATCTTGGATCAAATGACAACCCCAAATCATCTGGACAGCGCCACAGGTTCACATAATGCCCATAAGATTCCCAGTGCTACTTTCATGCTGTGATCCACAACTCCCAGGGTGATAAAGCACTCCTTTGTTCATTGGGAATGTGGCATGCTGGTGGGAGCTCATGGGGCTGGTAGTGAAGTCCAGATACATCCTTGGGAATTTATTTCCCCAGGGCCCCTTCCTGGCTAGAAGAGCCCACACACACATGCACACACACACACACACACACACACACACAGCCCTGGGCACAGCCACACGTCACTGTCACCAGTTCCTCCAGTGCTCCTGTCAGCACATGGAGTGCAAAATGCCTCAGCCCTTCCAAATGGATGCTCAGGGGAAAGGAAGTCCCCAGGTGCCACAGCATCTCCTTCACCTGTCCCTGTTGCCTGCAGGAGAGTGGCAGCCCCACCCCTGGCAGTGTGGCCGGAGCAGGGCCATGGCAGTGGATGCTGTATTTTTGTGAGCGTGGCAAAGCACAGGCACTCAAAAGTGAGGTGATGAGTGGTGAAAGGCATCATAGATCTGCCCCTTCCCAGCCTGAGAATGCAGCTTGTTTTTATCAGATGCAGGGAAACACAAATCCATCACTGCATAATCTTGGTGTGCACTGGTCGAAACTTTCCTGTTTAATCTTTCCTCTTTCTCTTAATCTTGATTTCCCAATCAAAGTGCTTGCTTTCAATGGCCAGCATCCAAGGGGAAAGATCAGCTAGCAGCTGAACATTGAAGCAAAATCCTTATGGCTCCAGTGGCAGAGGGAAGGGAATGGGAGACAATGCGTGGTTGGACAGAAAAGCCAAGTGATGGGAATTTTCAGGGCAGTTTTGCAGGGTCTCACCTGCACAGCCACGTCTCTGCTTCTCCTGGAGCTGCCTAGAAAAGCCGTGGCCCAATTCTGCTCCTCATCCCCCCATGCTTTTGTGCTCTGTTTATATATTGAGATGGCTGATTAAAGACAAGCATTTATTCTGAGTTGCGTTTAAGGCAGTGGTGATGAAATATGCATTTCTCTATACTTGATAAGAACGTGTTTGTTTATTATGGGCTGGGGTAAGATTTATGGACATCTTTAACTATTCATCGCCTTGTGTGAGGTGCCTGGAGGGCTGCAAATGGTGCAGTAAGGGATGGCTACGCCCAGGAACAACACTTCAATAGAAGATATTTTTCCTCTGGAGAATGTCAATTTGTCAAAGTCAATCCAGACACAACTTTGGTTTCAAAAAAAAAAAAAAAAGAAATCCAGATGTTCTTGTTTGATAAATAGCACATTGCAGGGATGGGGAGGGGCCCACAGTGGGATGGCACAGTCATAGCAGGGTTCTGTGCTGGCTCCTGGCTGTCACTGGACACCCAACCCTGGAAAAGTGCCTCCAGAGAATCCCAGCTGTTGCTTCTGCAGCATTTTTCTTGCTAAAGAGATTTTGATCTCATGACCAAGATGGTGACTGGGAGGAGAGAGGGACCATGGGGGCAACCATCCATCCCTCCTCTGCAGCAGGGGATCCTCTGCCCGTCTCCATCCATGTGCAGGGACAGGCCTGGAGCGATGCCATGGCGGGGGCTCCCTTGGGAGCAGTCCCATCCTGTCACACCCCTGACTGGTGCTAGAGGGGACCCTATCCAGTCTCCACCCAGAGACAGGCTGCTGACATGAATGGGATGGGTGATCACTGGTTTCAGAACCTTCCAAAACTGGGAGCAAGGATGAGGCCCCTGAGGGGATTATTTGGGACAGAAGGACCTGGAATTGTGTGTTAGGGCAGGGAAGATGTTCGTGCTCCCGCAACCCCCCCATCCAACATCTCCCCAGGGAAGGTGAGGGGTCTGCCTGGAGCCACACACTGCTGCAGGACATCCCCATTAATGCCACATGAGTTCATCATGAATAATGTTATTGTGATCGATACAGCTCAAGGATTATTTCTAATCCTTAATAATGATTAAACCATTATTTTTCAAGTGTTACAGATCAATCAGTCCAGCTCAAGGTGCACTGTGTGCAGGGACTGTGAGATGCCCAGGATGCAGGCAGTGCACCAGAGAGCCTGGTGGAGTACATGGCAACCACCAAAACCTCCTGGAGTTGCAGACCTGGAGTTGTCAACTATGTGGTTCCAATAGCAAGAAAAATTAGAGGAATTACCAAAAATAAAGCACAGGTAAGAAATACCTGCAAATTTCCAGGAGGCTCTGATGCAGGGACTGCCCTGGCACTTTAAAGAGCACAGTTCTTTCCCCAGAAGTCACCCAGGGCTAAGGACAGGAGATTTAGAGGCTGAAAACACTGAATTGAAATGACTCTGAAGGTCATGAAAGGCCAGCAGGAGATTTGCAAGGGATTGGTGTCTGGAGATCTCAACGGCAGGGTCTGTGAGGGGGAAGGTGCTATGCGGGCTTTATCGTGCCCTGGCCTCGTTTGTATTCCGTGTGCTGCTCCTCTCTGCCTCACTGCTCACCAAGGCACATCTATCCGGAGCTCCCTGCTCAGCACACAGCCTCAGCTGGGATTAAGGAACCTCATGGACACCATGGACTCGGGATGGGCAGGTGGAAGCAAATGTGGCACAGCTGGGTGCATGCCCTCCCTCCCAAAAGCTGTGCAGGAAAGGAAAAGGGGGACAGGGTGGGTGACCTTCCCCAAGGATGGCACCTCCAGACATGCAGCTGCTGCTTTTCCCCTGCTTTGCTCCAGGATCTCAGCCCAGTCACCCACAAGCTCACTCACCCCACCCATGGGCGCTCACCCACAGCAGCACCAGTTGGGGGCAATTGTTCTGATGCCCTGGAGCTGTTGGGAGTGTGCTGGTAGGAGAAGCATTGGGGCTGGCACAGGCAAGGACCACAACCGCCTCTCTGGTCAGAGAGGACTGTCCCTGCTGTTGGCATCCCCACTGCCTGAGGAGCCAGCACACAGAGGGGTGATGCTCACCTCCTCCTTGCCACCCCTTCTTCCCCCAGCACAACTGGGGCTCTCCTTCATTGCTCCAATATTTTTGCACAGAGTCTTTCCAAGGGAAATGGGTCCAATGATGTGCTAAATCTCTCCTCTCAGCCCCCCCATGGCAGTAAGCATGCCCTGGCTGCTCCCACCCCAGGCAGATCAGTGGGTTTAACTTGGGAGGCAGCGGAGCAGAGCCCAGAGCGGCACAGGGAGGCCAAAGGCTAAGGCTGGGTTTATAAAACGGGATTATGGCAAACACCTGCAAGAGGAGACCAAGCAGGGCTGTGTAACGGCACCGATGCCACCCATATGTCCCCAGACTCCACGCAGGCCCCCCATGCCTGTGTCCATGCTGGGGGACGTTCCTTGGGGACCCGGGGATGGTGTTCCCAGCTTCTCCCTGCAGCAGGTGTGGAAGGACCCAGCGATGGCCCATCACGCAGCAGCTGTGTGTGCCCAGGGATATTTGCTCTGAGGGAGAGCTGCTCCTGCTAAGCTTTCATTTAACTCCCTCAGTGAGACTGTTATCACCCTCATCTCAGCGCCTTCCCCAGCGCCGTGAAGTGTGTTAACCTCCTGCACCTGAGCACACAGCCGGAGGGGGAGATCTTGGCTGGAGATTCAAACAGCCCTGGGCTACCAGGCTGGAGAGTGCCATGAGCACCAGGCCATCCAGTCCTCCTCCCACTTCGTGAAAGGTTAAGGCGAGAGGGTGAAAACCAAAAACACATGACAAAGCTGAGGAACCCAAGCCCCAGGTAGGAACATCCCCCAGGAGCTGGCTTTGCAACTCTTCCTCCTCCACGATGAAGAAATGAGGATGGCACAAGCCCTCTCCTTTGGCACCAACCCTTCCTCCATGGACGAGGTGCCCTGAAACCACACCTGTCACTACTGAGCATCCGGAGAGGGGAAAGCCCATTCCACGTTTCACATGCCTCTGTCCTTTCTGCCTGTGTGCATCAGGGCAGAGGGCCCCCTCTCGTGGTCCCACCCAGCTCCAGGGTGACTCCACCTCAGCTCGCCCTCTCTCGTCCCCAGCCCATCCTCTCCCCATTCACAGAATTCACCCCTAAGCAAACCCTACCGACAGCGCACACACCACCATCAAAAAGTGATCAGCTGGCGACAAAAGACAACAACCCCCTTATATACACATAGGGAATATAAATCTTGAGTAAACACTGTAAAGCAGCGAAGCATCTCATCCTGTAATAATCTCCGAGACAGTTGATCCCAGGGCTCTTATTACCCCTGCAGCCGTCATCCAAAATCCAGTCGGCAGCAGGCTCAGCCACGGCTGAGTATTGATCAAGGAGGCAGCTTCAAATATGCTGCAGCGTTTTTCTTTCAAAGCACTAACTTGTTTGTCAATAATTCCCTTGGCTGTGCGGAAGGAAAGGGGTAGACAGAGCCCATCTCTCTTCCTCTCGTGCCTGGATCCAGCCTGTGCACGAGGGAGGACGGAGCTGGAGCCAGCACTGGCTGCTCATATTCTCCTGCTCATGGGAGGGCAAATAAAGCCCCAGTGACTAGCAAAGAGCAGGTGGTGAATCCTCCAAGGGCTTCCAGACCCCGGTGCTGTACCAGCTGGTGCTCACTGCTGGGGTCTGGCAGGGTGGTGAGTGGGGATGCCTCTGCAGAGTCAGCCCTGGCAGCACTGAGGGTCACAAGTCCAAACCTGGAGCTAAACTAGAGCCAGAGCTGCTTCAGACCCCACAGAGGGCAGTGGCACAGCCAGCACCCAGCCCTGGGGGCCTGGGATGAGCTCCAGAGCCACAACTTTCATAATTTTACTGACCACCTCACTAACTCATGGCTCTGTAGGCCAGCAGCACATGGCTCTTGTTGTCCTGCCAGCATCATTCCCTGCTCCTTCTTCCCCAGAGCCACAATTTTTACTGATAGAAAACACCATCACCATCCTAACGATCACGGGGAGGGGAGGAGTGAAACATCCCAAGAGCAGAGGTACCCCTGTGTTTGCAGATGGGGGGGAGGAAAGGGATAGCACAGTTTCTCAGGGTGTTTCTCCTACCCCAAAATATCACTCAGGCCTCCAGAAGAGCTTAACTTCTCACAAACAGCAAAGCACCAAGGGCAAAAGGACAGTGCAGAGAACCAGGCATCCTGCGGCATGAGCCATGCCTGGCACTCTCTTCAACTCTTCTCCCCCTTGGAGAAAAGCCTCTCTCTGTCACCCTTCTCCTGCCCTCCACAAGGATGGACACTTGCTTTCCAAAATCACAAGCAGAGGAGCAGCTCTGCCCCCACTCCCCGTCGCCCCAACTGCTCCCCAGGAGGGGAGGAGAAGGGCAGGGGTGCTGTGCCCTGTGAACCCATGGGGACACCTGCCCTATGGACCAGCAATAGCAAAACCTCAGCTCAGCTGCTCAGTCCCTGCTCAGCTCCTGTTTTCACCAATACAATGTCAAACAACCACTACCCCATCGCTCCTGGGAGAGGAAGGGCATGCACCACGGTGCAGGATCTGTCTCCACCTCCTCCAGCATTGAGACAAGAGCTGTGGGATGCAGGATGGAGGGAAGCGGCAGGCACAAGTGCAGGCAGTCTTGGTCTCTCTCACCATCCCCTTCCCCAGCGGGAGTGTCTGTCCACACTGGCACTGCTGCTTCCTGCCTCCTCCTGCCTTTCACGCTGGATCTCTGGCAGCAAACTTTGTTCCCACATTAGAGATGATTTTAAACTGTCCTGCTAAATGCCACCATGCTCAAGTCCTGCTGGAATGTGCTTCTGCCCAGCTTTGGGACGCAAGTGGTCCCTTGGGAAGCCAAACCAGGCACACTTGCGTCCTCTGTTCAGGATCTGAGAAAAACCATTTTCCTCCATCCCCTTTGCTGACACTATTTGAAGTCATGGTAGCCTTCTGCATCTTCTGTAGTTGATGGAGAGGAAAGCAGAGACCTCTCCTCTGAGATCCCAGTATTCATCCAGAGGAAGAGCCAAGCAGGAGCACTCTGCTGCCCTGGGGCACCACAGCTCTCCATGCTGTCCATGCCCAGCAGTTTTAAATCATACTCATTTCACACCTCTTGCTCTCTTCTGGAGCATCAGCTCACAAGATGAGCAGGGCAGAGAAAGCCCAGTCTGTTCCTGATGGAAGTTCTTATCACTCTCAAAGTAGTCAGACTGGCTAAGGTCTAACTGGTCTCATATTGCCTAATCAAAATCCTGGCCCCCAAGGAAGAAAGTCTCTCTTGGGACAAAGCTGGAATATTGACAGCTGCCTTCCAGGAGGTGCTGAAGGGCTGGGGTATGTCAGCAGCATCCCAGAGGGGTGATGGATACAAACCCCCTGTGAAACATGGCTCTACTGCTGGGACAGAACATGTCCCAGCAGAGTCAGGGCTGCCCATCCCAGTTCGAGCCCCTTGATAAGTGTAGCACTGCTGCCCTGAGCAGGCTGCCAGGCACACACCAGAGCTAAAAGCCTGGCAAGTGCCCCTACCCACAGCTCTTGTCACTGGCCACTTTGGGGACAGCTAAACCAGGGTCCTGCAGTGTGCTTGGAGACAGCAGCATGGCAGGGACAGGGCAGGCAAGCTACTGGGCACAAACACAGCATCTTGGCACAGCACAGCGGGTCTGCCAGAGCCCTGGAAGGGCTTGGGGACTCTCCTGCTGGGTGACAAGCAGCTGCTTGCTGCACAATAAGGTTCCAGATGACCAGAAATAATTCAGGTCAAGATGCATTTGCTGGAAGGTCAGAGCTGGGGAAATGTGACAGCAGGCAATTCACCAGGCTGGGGAGGAGGAGATGGTGCTGTCCTGGGCTTCTTCCAGTTCCCTCTTCCCCTGTACCAGTGTGCTGTGGCTCCCATGGAATGGGCGAGCAGTGGGCTTGGCAGACTGGAGGGACGTGGCTCCTGCTGAGAATTTTGGGAGATGGCACCTTATGGTACAAGGTCCCAGGGCATGCTCAGCTTCTGCAGTGCTGAGAGGGTCCTTAGTGAACGTTGCAGTTGCTCCAGCCCCATCTCCTCCCAGATAAACTCCAAACATTCAATCCAATGGTGCTCTCTAAACCATGCTCAAATAACCTGTGGAGCTCCTGTTATGATCATCAAGAAGGACTTGTCACAGCTCAAAATCCATTACAATAACCACAAGGCGTTTCAGCAACAATTATAAAAGATAGTTTCACTTAAAAATCAATTTTACTTAGAGTTTGGGGGAAAAGGGTTTTTTTAAAATAAAGGAAAAAAAAAAAAAAAAAAGAAGTGATACAGCTTTTCACTTGGGCAGGAGGAGGAGGAATTTGCCTGGCCAGGTCTTAGTGGCCAGAGTCTTCAAAGAACAAAAATATATCCTTCCTTATCATTATCCTCCCTTATATTGGAGAAAAAAGTCCAATGTGAAGATGAGAAGAAGTTCAAGGAGTGGCTCCCCCTTCCCTGCAGTGCTCTGCTTGGTGCCAACAACAGAGAAACTCCTGTAGGATGCAGGAGGGCATCCCTGAGAACCCAAAATGCAGCCCACCTCCCGGCGGGCCCCCCCTCCCTGCTCCACGAGGACAAGGCCTTTTGTGCCTTTGAAATCCTCCCCTTTAGCTCTTTGCCTTTCATTCAAGAGGAGGCTGTTGAAAGTTTGTACTGGAAACCACTTACAATTGATTTATTTTAAGGCATCACCTCTTGCTGTGCTGTGATGTGCGAGCTTTAAAAAGCACCTCGTTTATTATCTGCTGCCGCGCGGGGATTTCCGTGCGGTGCCATCACAGCACAGCCAGAGCTCCTCCCTTATCAAGTTTGTATGGTAAGGCAGATTTTCATGCAGAAATTCCCCTAAGAAAGCCCTAAAATATCACCACCCCACGACCCCAGCAAGTCTCAAGAGGAGCCCCAAAAACTTCCTCAATTGAAACCCTTTGGGGACACGTGGCATCTTTGTCATGTCCCCCAGTGCCACCAACCACCCTCCCACAGCCTGAGAGGGGTCAGACATGCTGAGCAGTAACTCAGGCCCTCACTGTCACAGCAACAGAAATGCAACCAGAGCAGTTTACACTGTCAGTTTAAAACACCAAAGAAAACCAACTGCAGTGCAAAGACTCACGTAAAGGACTTCTAGTGGTGTTTGGCTCTAAAAACAAGCACCATAGCTGGAATCAGCTGTAATAGAATTTTCCTTGTGAGCTTCAATCCTCTGTTATCATCTTAATTTCTTTCTTTCCTTCTTTCTTTCCTTCTCATGGTCCTTTTGTAAGGAGAACACTCTCATTGCCCGCAGCAAATCTGGGCAAGGCTCCTGCCTGGCAGTTGTGATGCCCAGAAAACTAATAAAGCCCCTCTAACAACAGCTCAGCTCCCTTCCCTCTGCTTCAACAAGTGTGATTGCCTTCCATTCTTACAGCAAATAAAGAGCCACCCAAGTCAAGGAGAGGGACTCAAACCTCATGTCCCAAAACCAGGACAACTTACTGCTACACTCATTTCTTGGGCTTTACTAATTCTGTCTGAGATATGTCCTCACTGCAGAACCAGCCCCCTGAGGAGCCTCTCCCTTCCCTTGGGCACATGGGTCCAGCATGGCTGGAGACCCCACAGCCCATCCTTGGGGGTCTGTGTTTGTGGGGAGGAATCCTTTCCAGCTCAGGTTTTCCCTGTGGCAATGCTGGGCTGCTGCAGCAGCTCCTCAAGGGCAGCATCGCTGCTGGGAGCCCTTCCCTCTGTCCTGCTCCAGGAATGTGCTTCGCTGTTTCTCTTCAACCCAAAATTCAAGGCAACTCGACACTTTATGTTTTAAAGTCTGAGGTGGGGGAGGAGAAAGCGTGGAAGAGCTTCCCTAAGGGAAAAGCTATCAACTGGAACAAGTTTTCAACAACTACACGTTTCTTGACCTTTTCCACAGCCATATCTTTAATGTTTCATGGACAGATTTGATAAAAAGAAAAAAAATTAATAAAATAGATTTCATTTTTAAAAAAAGGTCAGGACATGTGTTGCAGGGAAAAACTCATTTAGGTCCCTACCTGCAGCCTCGTGGATGCCGGGGAGCCCTCCCCTGCCTCCCACCCAGGGCGTTCCAGCCCAGCCATCCAACTCCATGCCTTCCTTTTCATGGCATTCAGGGTCTGATACCTTCTAGATTTTTTTTCCCTGCCAGACATGGAATCAGGAACCATGAGCATTTGGAGAAAATGACAAATGCTTGAGAGCCACAAATATTTGACGGGATGCTGCCCATGTCACCTGGAGAGGCAGCAAGTGAGCTCAAGTGTGGAGAAGATGCTTGTCCAGGCTCCAGCACAGATCTTCTACCTGAAGCTGCTCAACCTTGGGCCCAAAGTTCTCCTCTAACATTTAGGTAGATGTTGAGCCTGTTGCCATGCCTGAGCCATGCCCAGCAGAATGACCAGCCTTTGCACTCTCTTGTTCAACATGATGGCATTCTCATGGCTCTTGCACTCACCCCATGGATATCCCCCCTTATCCCTGTCTGTGGAAACGAACATGAGTCCCATCTGCTGTTTTTGAGCTTGGACTTGTCTAGAGCAAGCAAAGCAAAATGAATTCTCCAAGCACAGAGCCAATTCTTGCTGATCAAGATGTTTTAAAGAATAAATGGTATTTAATAGCAGCTCCTTCCTGGCTGGCCCAGTGGACTGTTCCCAGAGACTCAGAGACAAAAGCAGCCCGGATGGCACTAAGGACATTTGTATTATTAAGCCCAATCTGCAATTAGAGCAGACTTCTGTCTAACTTCGGCCTCTTTTCACCATTTCCTCATTTTTTTTTTTATTCACTAAGAACAAAATATTATTCATCAAAGTTTGCAAAAAAATTGCAAATGACTGCGATAACATCATACTAAGTTATTAAGTGGTGACAATGGGGGACAATTACAGTATATAGTCCATTATACAGCACTGCCGTCGGGATGAATCAAAGTAAAACACACGGTGAATGGCGAGGAGCTTATTAACAGGAACATTAGTGTGCCAGAGCATAATACCTGCCATTCAGCCCCGGAGTTATCGCCGTGCCGGTGCCGGTGGGGACTGGGGAGGAAAGTTGTGGAAAGGGCTGGCAGCTTCACTGCACTGTTGGAGACACCAGCCCCTGAGGACTCTGTGGATTGATCCTCAGCACTTACACAGGGGAAAAGGGCAAAACTTCAAACCTAGGCCACCATCATGCAGTATCTCACTCCAATTCTGCTTCTGGAAGGCTCTAGAGATTTTTGCAGTGGCTCAGCCAAGCATAAGCAAACAAGGATTTTCTTCTGTTCCCACCAGCATCATTGGGAACACCCTTTCTGTGCTCACCAGCATCCCAGAGGGTTTCTTAACCCTGCCTTTTGGGCAAGGGCTGTTCCACCACCATCAGCAAGTCTTTGCAGGCCTCACTCAGGGGCGTCGGGCACATCCCAGACTCCCTTTCCCCATCACCCGAGGCTGCCCCTTGCCTGCAGCAGCAGGTGAAGTGGGCCATGATACTGGGAGATGCATGAACTGAATTATCTGTGAAAATTCTCTTTGTGGGGAAGGAAAATGAGTAAACAAGGTGTATGCCTGCTTCCAGAGCACAGCAGCAAAATTCCTAGGCCTGGCTCTGCACAAGGACTAACCTGTGGGAAGAGCTCATTTTATGCTCTGCCTCCCAGGCTCTGCAGCTCCCTCGAAGCCAACACACCTGCTTACAGTTTGGGTAGGTCCTGTCCCTTCCCTCTCTGCTGGCCTCAGTTCTTGCCAGCGGTGAAACCCTGCTCTCCTTTGCCAGCACTGGGTTCCCTGCTGCTCCAGCAGCTCTGGCTTGCTCCTTCTAAGATGTTATTTTTACACTTCTCTTAAAATACAACACCAAGAGAGGCTTCTTGACTATATTAACATTAGGAATCTAATCAGCAATCAGACAGCTCATAATTTTCTGATTAGCTCTGATTATACTCAATCTTTAGGAATGGGAAAAAAGAGGGAAAGAGGAAAAAAAAAAAAAAAAGAAGGAAGAATATAAAAATATTCTCCGCTCAGTTTTCCCACCCTGATTCCCTTGACGAGGCACAGCGTCACAGCAGCAGCTCGGCTGCTCCCAGCTAAGAAGGGCAGTGCCACAGTGACATGCTAAACCAGCGCTGGTCAATAACCTGGTGCCATCACACTGCTGATCTTCATCCTTCCAGGCTTCGCCAGGATGTTGTCCTGGAAAGGGGCTTCTCAAGGAATGGAGAAGACATGGGTGCCAGAGCTGCTGACAAACTCAGTGGAGTGTTGAGAGCTCTGTTTTTGGGCCAAACGTCTCCGATAATCCACTACAAAACAGGGTAAAAGGATGCCACAGAGAAAGGAGATGATGTGTGCGTATTTGATTTCAGCCTGGAAGATGGAGCCTCTCTAGGCAAAGAGGAGGAGGCTGAAGGACTTTGTAAGATGAAGTCATGGCCACACACCAGGAGATGATGAATGCTTTGTGGCAGTTCAGAGAGAAAGATCCCAAGGATTCAGGATCTGAGCACTGCCAGAAGGTGGGAGGCAAACAAGCACATGGCCTGAAACCTCTGGGCAGGAGCAGAGGATGTCCCCAGCAGACAGATTTCCCTGCCAACCAGGCAGTGGGAGCAGGGATGCCATCTCCTCTGAGCATCTCCAGCATCCCACAGGGCTTTTGTGAAGGAGGAGAAAGGGATGTCCTGGTGTGAGCCTCACAGCTGCAGCCAGGAGGAAGGAAACTGAGGAACAAGGCAGAGGAAGGAGATCTAAACCAACCCCTCTAACAGAGCTAATCGGTCGCGTGCGCTCTGCGTAGGAGATTCACTCCTGACTGCAGCAAGTGATCAGCTGATGCTGTGAAGCATGAGATTTAATTATTGGTATCATAGCCACCGCCTGCATAACTACAAATGATATTAATGGTGATAAAACTGTCCAGCTGGCTCTTCAAACCCATCACCACACTGACTCGCTGCCTCCCACGGCAGGGATGTGCTGCCTTGCAGGGACTGCTCACACCGTGGCACCACCGGTGGCAAACCCCATCCGCAGAACATCACAGCAGACAGACACCATCTGGAATGACCATCCCATGTCCACCCATGGTTGCTGAGCACAGAGGATGTGTTTCCTGTCTTGAAGAAAGCCTCAACAGCAAGAGGTGCTCCCTCAGAGCACTGGCTGACCATGCCTTTGCAGCAGCTTGGCTCAACCTCTGAAGAACCTCATGCCTGCTCACAGGCTGGGCAGCCACTTTGCTGGGGAAAAGAGGGCAGCCCCATCTACCTCCAAGCTGGTCACTGCTCCAGGCTGTTCCTCAGGAATGTTGGCAGAGCTGCCAGTGAAAGCACTAGTCCTCACCGTGGTCAAACTAAATGGGTTAGCAAAGATTAACGCTAAGCTATCAACCTGCTCAAAACCAGAATGGAGTAGAGTACAACAGCATAGTTCAGGTGGATCTGACCTGTGGTAATCATCTTGTCCAACTGCAAGACTAAGGGACACCTGCCCAGTTTGAATCCAAAGAATTCAACTGTCAAAGCAAATGGCCCAGGTCAGAGCAGAGCAGCCACAACACCATGTCCCCCCAGCCTGACACCACCTCTCCTGTAAACTCCTTTGCTGAGGTCCTCAGTTACTTTTGCACTGACTTCAGAGAAGTAACTTTGAAATCCCTGCTTGAACTAAACCATGGAGAAGGCGAAGGTGCAGGGCTTGGCTCTCCTAAACTTCATTGCAGCATCCCAAGCAGGCAGTGGGATCACCCCATCTCCTTCCAGCTCAGCAAAGCAGGTGGGACCCAGGAGGAGGTTGTGCCTGTGCTGGAGATAACCAACGGATGGGATCAATCCCTTTCACATCCTGGGAGTTGAGCCCTGTTGCCACTGCTCTTTCCCATGGCAGACACGGTGCTCAGCCCATGCACGTACCCAGTGGGTCTCTCCTACTGAACTATCCCAGTGCACATGCTAAAACCCACCCAGGTTCCCGTGGACAGGTCTCCTCCTCACTATCCAACCCTGCCACCACAACCACAGAGCTCTCTTTCATGAAGTGACGCCAGAGCTGTAATTACTTTGAGGTGACCTCTAGAAAAAAAAAAAAAGTTCAAGTTTAAAAACAAAATCTCTCTGGTTAATGCTATGCAAATTGCCAGCGAGGCAATCAGGCTGACTTTTAAACACTGGCCCCCATCGAAGGGCTCACAAGACAGTCTTATTGTCTTGCTATCAATTTGCATCTCATTACCCACAATGCGCCTCTGGTTGGAGGTAACCTTTGGGGAACACGCCGTGGCAGGAACCCAGGGAAAAAATGGTCACTCCTGGTTACAAAGCTTTCAGGTGGCCTGAATTGGGACAGTTCAGGGGCCCAAGTCACTGCCAGCCTTACCCCCTGCTTGGCCAGCAGCACTGTGACCTGGTGCCACTTGGACCTGCACCTTCTGCCACCTCCTCCCAGGCCCTGTCTACATTAGCTGTCCCACGGACACACGCACACTGCAGGTCCTTCCCACCAGGCTCATCAGCTCCCGCAGTCCCCAGAGGCTGCGCAGTAGCAGTTTGTCTCCACCTGGCTCTTCAAGGCCATTCAAGATGTTTCTGAGAGTCTTTGCACACTTTTGCATATCTCTGCCAACCCTCCCCACCTTGGGGAGATGATACCAAAATAGCATTTTTCAACAAGAACGAGATCTGCCCGCCCTTGTCCTCAGCCTGATCCTGCTTCTCTAGGCACCCCAGCATGTGCTGCAGTCTCTGAGATCAGGTGCCTCTGCCCTCTTCTCCATCCCCACAAATTTGAGGTGACGGTCCAGTGGAAAAGGACCTGGGGGTGGTGGTCAAGAGCGGCTGAACATGAGCTGGTGTGTGCCCGGGTGGGCAAGAAGGCCAATAGCATCCTGGCTTGGATCAGCAGTAGTGTGGCCAGCAGGCCCAGGGCAGTGACCATCCCCCTGGCACTGGTGAGGCCACACCTCAAATCCTGGGTTCAGTTTTGGGTCCCTCATGACGAGAAAGATATTGAGGGTCCGGAGAATGTCCAGGAAAGGGAATGGAGCTTGTGATGGGGCTGGAGCACAAGTCTGATGAGGAGTGGCTAAGGGAGCTGGGGGTGTTTAGCTTGGAGAAAAGGAGGCTCAAGGGGGACCTTCTTGCTCTCTACAACTACCTGAGAGAAAGTTGTAGCCAGGTGGTAGCTGGTCTCTTCTCCCAAGGAACAAGCAATAGGACAAGAGGAAATGGCCTCTAGTTGTGCCAGGGGAGGTTAAGATTGGATATTAGGAGAAAATTCTGCTCCCAAAGGGTTGTCAAGCATTGGATCAGGCTGCCCAGGGAAGTGATTGAGTCACCATCCCTGAAGGGATTTAAAAGACATGTAGATGTGGCGCTTGTGGATGTGGTTGAGTAGTGAACATGGAGGTGCTGGGTTAGAGTTAGCACTCTATGATCTTAGAGCTGTCGTCCAACCTAAATGATTCCATGACCCATCCAAACTGCTGACACAGCACTACCCCCACCCTGCCACCAGCACCCCCATCTCCTCTAGCTCCCAGTCCTGCTCAGCCCTGTGCTCCCCACAGCAGCAGCAGCAGCAGCCGCCGGGGTCCTGCTCGCTCCGTTTTCCTTCTCCCCAGGGACTCTGCAGCGCAAGACCTCCCAGTTGGAGCAGCAGAGCTTCTCTGCTCTGCTTTTGGCAGCCGCCTGCCATGGCCGGCTCCCCGGCATCCCACCGGAGCCGTGTGGCACTGCTGCGTTGCTAAGCGCTGGCAGGGCCCTGCGCCAATGCGCGGGTGCCATCTCCGCCACCCCGGCCAGAGGTGCCAAGGCAACAAAGGGGCTTCTAATAGGCGAGAGAGAGCACCACTGCGAGGAAGAAAACCCAACTGCTTAAAATCCTCCTGAATAATGGTGCTGCCTCCCTGCTGCTCAAATCAGATGCAGCATTTTTGTTGTTACAATAACTAAATACAGGAGATTTGAACAGCTGGAAATGCAGCAACAATATTTAAAAGAGTTGGGGTTTTTTTTTAAATTGTTGGTACTTTATTCAATAATGGTAATGGGCTTTTTAGTGTTATTATTATTTTTTATTTTAAAGGCACAAGGTGCCCTAGTCTGGTAGCTTTGCACAGTGCCGGTCAGGCTGCGAAGCCGGCTCTCGCCTCGTGATGGCAGGGAATAACTCTGAGACACTTACTAGCACCCAGACACAGGGCTGCTCGAGGGAGCTGGCATGGGAATCACAGCTCCAGCACCCCACTCAGCCCTGCACCTCGCTGACAGGATCCAAAGGTGCAAAACCCAAAGGTGCTGCAGGAACCAGGCAGCAATGACAGCAGCAGCTCCAGCCAGAGGTGCCAGCATCACGCCAGACAAGTCAGAGGGAGGACTGGAGGTAGTTGCTGCCCCTACCAGCTCACACCCTCAGATACCAGAGCCCTTTCACCCTTGGAATAAGGGAAAGCCCTTGGTTATCTTCAACACCATGTTGATAAGAGCCAGGAGGCATTAGAGGAACTGAAAGTGCTGGAGAGGTGGGTTTGGAAATGTGCTGCAGTCAAAAGAAAGCTCCAGAGCCAGGGCATGAGGCTGAAGGGTCCCAGCCTCACCATTGCCCACAGAGATATGCAGGTAGTGACTGCACCTCTCTGGGTTTTTTAGGAGCACAGACCTTGCTGGTGTCCAGGCTGTGGTGGCATCTGGTGAGTCAGTGAAGGCTGATGGGACACACAGCTCACAATGCCCCATAAAGGGACAGGATCCTGTGTGCTCCCTCCTGGACCTGCAGAGCCCATGATCCAAGGGTCATTTCTCTTACAAGGCATCCAAGAATCTTGCAAAATGCACCATAATCCATTTGTAGTATATCAGCAAGTAATTAAGAGAACAGAACCAGTGTCAGTGTAAATAAAAAGGGACATATTATGACATAGTATTTTGAGTTGTGGGTTGTTTTTTCATACATCGAGCTGTGCCAACTCATGGGATGCAGTTGGCAGTGGCTCTCCCAGTCATCAGTGAATCACATCATCATCCAGCCCTCTGACCCAACATCCTTGTACGGCTTTGAGTGCCCACAACACCGAGTTCAGGCAGAAAAGCTGTCCAATAATGTGATATCTGGGAACACATCTTGTGTCAAGGCCCTTGTTGCTCTGGGACTGTGCATCCAGGAGCTGGTTGGTGAGCCAAGGTAATAAATCCACTGTAGCTCTTCCATGAGCCAAACTGGACCATCCATCATGGCAGCGGCAGGCACCGCTCCAGAGGGGAAAGCCTCCTGTGAGGTCCCAGGAGCAGCACAGGTGGAGATAAGGCTCCCAAGCATCCCTTTTTCAAGGATGGTCTTGCTCTAGGAGTTATTGACCCTCTTAGCACTCCCAGCCCTGCTTGTGCCCTCACTCACACAGCTATGGCATTGTCATGGCTACATCAGGTCCCCACACCCAGCTGAGTGGTCCGAGTACACGTTACTAACAACATACTGAGAGTCCACCATCAGCTCCTGAGCCAGCACAAGCCAGGACGTGGGCTTTGGATCCTCCCTATGTCCCAATCCTGTTTGCTGAAACTTCAAAGCAGGGGACTTTGTCCCATCAAATCCCCCCTTACCTCAAAACAACTAAAGTCACCATGGCACTCATTACTGCAGAGCTCAGTGCAGCTGCAGAGGTCTGAAATAAATAAATCAGGGTTTAGGAAGTACCAGCAAAACCAAAGCAAGGAGAACAGCTCCTTCTGCAGCCCTGGTTCGGGGGACAGGGACCCACTGGCTCCGGGTGCACCCCTGCCGCAGGTGGGAGCCCCAGCTGGTGAGGAGGGGCTGCATTCTGGGCACTGTTCCTTGGTATTTATTTGGGTGAGGCAGGACAATCATGGGCCAAGGGGAAAGGACAGAGAGATAAAAGTAGAAGGAGTGGGGGGACAAAAGGAGGGGCTGGAGTGGGGAGCAGGTGAAACGGCGGAGGGAAGTAGGGAGGAGGAGCTGGAGCTGCTGGGGAGGACAGAACTATTCCAGTGCTTCTGGACGCCCTGGTGCCCTTCACCCTGATGCCTATTTAATGTCATCCTATTCAGTAAGTGTCCCCATAATCTGGTAATTATCTTTTCCTTACAAAAGAGCATCTCTGTGTCACAAATGTTCCCTTCTCTGGCTCTGCCACAGATCAATATCTCCTCAAGGCCTTCGCCATTGTTTGGGGAATGGAATTGATTTCTCTGAGGAGCAAGGGGAGGGAAAATATATAAATAAGTGCTGTAGAGATGTGTCCCTGCTGAAGGCTGAGCTGGGCAGTGGTGAACAAAGGGAAAACATTCAGATCCCACCTGACCACTGCAGGTACTATTGCTGTCCTTGCTGAACCCAGCTGCACGGGAGGCTTGTTTGTTTGTCATTCAGTGCACAAACATCTAAAATGCTGAAGCCAGAAGAAATCTCTAGCTCAGGATATCACCAGCTTTCTAAGATTTTACAGCAGGGTAAGAAGCACGGAGATGCTCACTCAACACTGTCCACAAGGACATGTGCATATCCCTTGGCGCGTGATTGAGCAGTTGCTGTTGTGACTCCAGTGGGCCCTTGAGAGGAGCCCCGGAGACAACCTTGGCTTAGAGGGCAGCATCTTGGTGTGACCAGCATGGTCATACTGAAACCCAGAGCAAGCCAAGATCCACCAAACCACAGCATTGCTGGGCTGCCAGCAGCATGACCACAGCAAGCACGAGCCAACCCTTGCAATGCACGCTCCTCTCATCTGGCTAGAAGATGACCTTCAGAATCATGAGATACAGGGTAAATACGATTCGATCTGGTGTTTTAGTCTGGGCTGCTAAACCTTTGGGACCTCTGAGCTGAGCCTCTCTGTGCATCACATGGCTCCTGCAGCCAGCGGCTCCAGAGTGATGGAGAATGGTGTGTGGCAGAGGCAAAGCTGCTCCCCGGCTCACACTGCACAGGACAGATGGAAACTCCAGCAAAGGGGATGATCATAGGGAAAGATACCAAAGGATTTAAAAATTATGCCCCTGTGGGGAAGGAGTAGGGGTTCATCACTGCCTCTCCCCCAGCCACAGCGGCCTTTTACATATTTGAAGGCTGTTACCATGTTTTGCATCCATCTTCTCCAGAAAAAAACCCAACAAAGTCTGCTTGTAATATCTGCAAATGGGCTCTCACTTTCTAATCCTCTTTTTGGTCCTTCTGCCTATCCTTTTGCATCCCTCTGGAAACACAGTGCCAGGCACCGGACCCCGAGCCAGCGCCAGCCGGGGCCCAGCCGGTGCCGAGGAGGGAGCCAGGGTTACACCACCGTGCTTGCACGAGGCCCTATGAGATCAGTATTTGTCTTCCCTTCAAACACCTTGGCAGGCCTGGGACATGCCAAGCCTGCAGTCGAATAGAACCACTGCCATCCATTTCAGCCTTTGCCAGTCCTAATTTTCTGTTGTTCGTGTGGGAAGAAAGGGGGAAAAAAACCCCTGAGCGTAGGGGAGAGCGGAGATTTGACTTGCGAAAACCCATGGCAGAGCTTTTCTTCCAAGGACCTTTAAAAGTGTATTTGTTCAGCTCCTTGGATGGAGATGCTCATGGGTTTATAAAGCCCTGCTCAGCTGCTGGGGCTGCTTGGCCTCCTGAAAAACAAACAAATCTCAAGCCCAGCCCTCTGTGTGACAGATCTCAGCTGAGCCTGGTCAGTCCTGAAAAGGAGAAACAAAAGAGGACTGGAAAGGGCAGAAGGCGAAGGGTGTCTTCCAATGCACAGGCACCAAAATACTGGCTGTAGGACAGAATAGTGGAGTATCCTAAGTGGGAATACATATACACTGAGAAGAAGGCAGTCCTTTACAGAGGGGAAAACATCAGGTGGGACTAGATATGCAGGAAAGTGGCTTTGCAAGGACCCAGCTCATTCAGGGAATTCAACAGCACAACAACAGAGGAAGTTCAGGGCAAGCACATCTAAGGTACCACTTCTGGGAAACAATTATGACCCATCACACATGCTGATGCAGACCCAAATTAACCCCAGTCATTTGAAGAAGAGATGGAGGCACAAACACTTCAGTGCAAGCCATAGTCCAAAGATGTTCATTTGTGCTCAGACAGGAGGAGTAAATAAAACTGTCATTAGCAGCAGGCCTATAAGTCAGTGGGTCCTTCCCCTGTGTCACCACGCATGGTTGTGCCGTCCTCAAGCAGGGGAACGAGGCAGAGGTGGGGCAGGGAAGGGTAATGGGGCTGCTGAGAGCACAGGAGGGACTTGTGCAGCAGCAAACTGAACGCATTCAGGGGATTTGATTCACTTAAAGGAAGAAATGAATTTCAAGGGATACAGCAGTATAAATCCCCACGTGAGAGAGAAGGTACCTCTGAGCTTGGCTATTTCAAAGTCCAGATCTGGTGACGAGAAGCACAGATTCCTGTGAAACTCAGTGCCTCGAGATACCAGGGACACGATACTTTTTTTAAGGAACAGAAATCAGATTAATCAGAGTATCATCGGTTATGCTAGCTGAGATCAAAGTACAGAGGCATATAAGTGCTATCACTCAAGGATTTATACCTCCCAAGTAACTGCTTAGGATTAGAAAGAAATTTCAATAATCTGCCAGCTAAGTATGCATTGCGAGAGTAATAATCCTTCTCTCCCAACATCTGCTAGCAGCTACTAATGGAGATAGTAATAAGCTAGGTGGATCATAAACCTGTCCTGATCTGATTGCTACCTTATAAACTGGAACAGGAGGGTGTTATCCTTTTTCTTGGGGTAACCTGTTGTTGACCAGGACCGTGCCGAGGTGGGAGCTGCAGGAGCAGAGCACTGAGATGCCTCCTCCTGGAGCTCAACACTGTGGGAGGCAGACCCTTCAGCAGGGAGTCTATTGATTTTTATATAATTTGTTATCAACATTTCTAGTTGCTTCCTAAAATGGAGCATTCCCCCAGGAGACAATGTATGTACAAAGCCATGGGAGGGTGAGAGCTCAAACGTGTGCGGTTTCTCTGCGGTAGGTCTGTGGTTCAAGCTGGTGCTTGATGGAGCGACAAAGCCAGGCAAGCAGAATGAGCTCATGCTTTAGACAAACCAAACCCAAGCCCCACCATCGCGCTCGTTGGGTTTCTCTTTCCATTCTGCTTTTTTCAAATGTGTGTCACACTTAATGGAAGGTGATCCATTTGACATTTAGCACTGAGCATGGGAATGTGGGAATAAGCTGCCCACTCACCCTCTGGTTCAAAAATGTGATCTGGTGGGCTGGGACACTCAAGGCAGGGTGAGGGATGGAGTACATTGCCTGAGCCTAAGTGGATCAAAACCCATCAGGAATGGCTGGGTGGAGAGAGGAGGTAGGGAAATAACAGCAGGAAGAAATAACATGCACAAAGGGAGGAAGCAGGGGGAAAGGAGAACTATAACACCGAGACATCCAATATAACTGATTTCCTCCAACAAACCCTGAGTGAAAGGTTAGCTCTGGTATTAGAGCTATGGGAAAAAGTCAAAGAGTTTTTCAGAGAAAAGTGAATAACATTTTTATTCCCTGTCCTCTCCCTACAAGGTAAACCAAAGTGAAATACGAGCAGGAGCAGCACCCCACTGGTTCCAGGCTCTGCTCTGCACACGCAAAATCAGCATAAAACACATAGGGAAAAAACCCAAACCATCCCAGTCTCATTTCCTTCCCAATGCACTGTGGTTTGGAGTATAACAGCCAGAGAAACCAGTCTTTCCTGAATCCCTTACTGGCTTACCCACACCGTCAGATGGTCTGGAGGCAATGCCCCAGCATCACGGGCCAGTCCCCGTCCTGGAGGCTGGGAATACCCTGCCCCTGTTTCCCAGCTCCCCACTGAGCTGGGACAGACTCAGGGCACATTTGTCACACCCCAGGTCACAGGTGTCAGAGCCTTCTCTGAGGCTGCTCCCCAGGGATCAAGCCTTACTGGTGGTAGAAGCAATGCCACTCCAGATGAGCTGTGTTCCCACCAAGGTCACCTGTGTGACTTCTGCAGCGCTGTGAATGACTCTGGCTGGTACAGCAAACCTCAGTCAGCTCTCCACATGTGTCTAGCTACCTCCAGGAAGGCTGCAGGTGTGACCACCCACCGTCCCACATCCATCACCGCACCTGCTGGGTGCCTTTGCAGCAGCCCTAACCAGTGGTGGACTCTCTCAGCTCTGCTTTTCATTTTTACAGGCTGTAAGATGCAATTTTAGGAGAGACAAAACAAGAAAATCCCTTTCCAAACTTGCCGCCAGAGGAGCAGGATGCATCCCACCAGGTGCCAGTGTGGTGACTCCAGTCTCCGGGCACAACTCCACCAAGCTCAGAGGAGATGTCTTCCTTGGCACAAGAGAAGCAGGAGCCATCACAATGGCATCTGTGCAAGCACACTGGTGTCAGTGGGAATACTTTTGGCTCGTAGCTTCAAAAGGCAAAGCAGATGATGGGGATCACCTTAAAAGTCCTTAAAGAAAAAAAAAAAGCCCCATAAACACAAAGGACTGTTGGAGGCAGAGCACCTGTGAGGGCCAGTTCTGCATGAAGGCATGTGAAGGGGAGCCCAGGCACCTCCCTGTGCTCCTGAGAACCACAGGAGCCCAGGGCTGGCACAGCTCGCCAGCGCCCTCCCTAGACACCAGCATCCCTCTCACCCTTCTGGTGGTCACTGGTGGCTGAGTGCTGCAGGGTGATGTGTTCCAAGCACTTGTCAGTGGCCCCTGTGTCCCATCCATGGCCACCCCACCTTCGGGAGAATGGCAAACCCTCCCTCTGCAGCGTGTGTTTAATACAAATTAATCCCCTATTGATTCCCAGCTTAAGCAGAGCCAAGCTGCTTATCCCTGCCTGGTGTAACCACCGATGATCACGCACCTCCTGGGCCAGCCTCAGGAGCACAGTGTAGGTGACAAGGGCTGGGGCAGAGCTGAAACAGGTCCTTCATGGGGATGGGAAGGTGGGCAGAGGGCTGCTTCTTTCCAGCACAGACATCCCAAGCAATGTAGTTCCTCAGCTGTTCACCTCAGCCTAACTTTGGGGATCTGATGGCTGAAGAAACAGCCTCTGCATGCACCTGACCCAAAGGCACCAGGCCCTTTACGCCACTTTCAAATAATAATCATAAAAAGGAGGAATACTCATCAGTGCAGAGAAACTGCACCAAAAAATGAGCCCAAGGCTGGTGCCTCCTGTGGAAGCCCTGGTCCCCCAACAAGACACCTCCCTGGAGCTCCTCCCATGGCCGAGTTCACTGGGAAGGTGTTGGCATCAGTCCCACATGGAGATTCAGCTGTGCACCCAAGGGGCTGTCACCACATGCAGGGACCAGTCCGCTGGAGAAGACAACCAGAGCAAGAAGCCCTGTGAGTTTCTGGCAGCTCAGCCCTGGGGACTGAGCATGGCTTCTTCCCACCAACACCTACCCATGTACCAGCTGCCAGGTTATGTGCCATCCCAAAAAGAAATGCTCCAGTGAGTGCTCCCCGCACTGGGGCCAGCCTGGAGGGTGATCTGGCAAAGGATGTCGGAGAGCAGCTGGTGCTGCCATCCCTGCCCTGGCTACCACAGGCCAGCAGCATCCAGGACGTCAGAAGTTCTGTCATGTGTTTCACTGGCTATGACTTGTGGAGACCAAGCATTGGTATGGGAATGCATTGCTCAGTTTCACTGTCACCTCCAACCACTGATCTGCGTACCGTGCACACGAGCCCCACACTGTCTCCCTCTCAGAGATCAACAATGCTTTTCCTGGCCTTGGCAGAAAGGGGAAAACAGCAAGGAAAGAAAAGTGAATGAGAACAGTGAGAGATGGAGCTGGGCGAGTTCCAACACTGGGGCTGGGGAAGACATCAGCAGGAACCCTCAGAGGTTAAGGTGAGATGATGTCTTGGTTTTGGCATGATGGGAGCCCTTCTGCTCCATACAGCCCAGGTTGCCCTGCAGGAAGGGGAAGAATGATAGCTGAGGAGTTGACTTCTACCATCTTTCCACCAAAATGCCTGGTTTTAAATGAAAGCAGACTTGCAGAGTCACCAACAAAACTGCTGGAACTTGGAGGGCAGCTGGTATTGTGCTCACACACCAAATTGCCCCACGTGTCTCTGGGTCCAACCATGTGCTCCTGCAAATCCCTCCTAGATCATAATATCCTCCAAGGCTCACTTATAAAAGTCTTAGATCAGCACTTTGGTGTATAGTTCAGAACCACCCATAAAGTCTCCCAAGTCCCAAGGAAACCAGGAAACAGAAAGAGGCAGCCGAGTCCAGGCTTTCACAACTGCGGGACTCAAAGACATGAGCTCTGCTCAGGCTTTCTGCAACCTCTGTCAAGTCATTTAATATCTGTCTGTCCCAGTTGGCTTCAAACAAGACAGAACAACTCCCCTCTTGCCAGGAGCGCTGTAAGGCATAACAGGTAGAACAAGCCAAGAGGAGAAGAGCAGCACCAATAAGGTTTTTATTATAGAAGTTGACCCTAAAAGTTAGAAAAACAACAAACAAGCCATATCTGCACTGTGTCAACCAGAACATTTCACTTATTTTTTCCCTTTTCAGAAAGCTTAGAAAAATACAATATAATTTCAAAAGCATCACAAAAGACTACCTTGGCTTTTCTGTGCCTTATTCTGCCTGCCTTCCTTTTACTGGTGAAATATGTGCTTTTTCTGAAAACAAAAACATCTGATAAAACATGCCCCCCAGACAGGAACAGAAATACTGCAGACAGAAGAGAAATATCGAGCAAACAGGCTCCTCTGATGAAGGACTGATGTCAGAGACCCAAAGGATGCTTGGCTGGCTCCACCAGTGAGACCCTAATCATACCAGAAAGGCTCCTGGCTTGGGTCGAGACAAAGCAATTGCTTTTTAATTTGCAAACTGTGCATATTTTCCTGGTGATGTTTACACCGAGCTACAGATTGGTGCCCTGCCATTGACCAGATAATTGCCAAAGAGTTTGCGCTTGTCTGGGGTTCTTTAACCTTGCTGTTTATATTCAGCAGCACAATGGTTTAAGTCCAACTCAGAAGCACTTGAGGGTAATAAATTGGGAGGGGGGAGGGGGAAGGCTACGCTATACCGTTATGATTCTGCAAAGGTTTCTGTTTTCTTTCTTGTTATCCTAATAACCCTTTTATAGAGCAGGCTGTTGGCAAAGCCCTCTGCTGAGGCAGCCGGTTCTGTGAAGGCACAAGACAATTTGCAAAAGCAATAAACTGACATTCAGCTGAAAAAGCCTGCTAGAAAGATGAGCCATCAGCAAATCCCCCTACACATGCATGGCCTTAAAGACACACTGGGTTTATATTGCAGTGAAAAAAAAATAAATTAAAACAAACCCAAAACAAACAGGCAGCATACGCAGGGTCCCATGCTCTCCAGCACACTGCAGGGGCAGACACAACTCTGCTCTCCATAGGCTGGAGGCACAGTGGCTCAGGGTCACCAACCACAGGCACCCTGGGAACCCCTTTGGAAACTGCTAACCAACTTGCCTGAAGACAGGTTGGCTGATTGCCTCTGCTCATGCTGCTAGGGTGATTTTCCAGAATCAGCTTCCTTTGGTGGTTAGAAACCTTCAGGTTTGCAGCCCAGAGCTATCCACTGGAAATTTCTCATTTATTCTGGGGTTGATGCTGTACGTGAGCTTGAACAACCTTTCTCCCTCTGCACGGTCACCCCCTTGCTCTGTCTGCAAGAAGAGCCGTATTTCCCCCAGCCTTTGTCTCTGACTCATGCTCACAGGCAGATGCCCCAGACGGAACTGGGACAGGTAACCCTCTAGGCACCATCCCTCCCCTCCATCCAAGCTGGCACCCTATCACAGGGATGGCCAAAGGGGATGGGTAGCTGCTCCCAGGCTGCTGGGACTCCCAGAGCAGCACACGTGCTGGGTTCACCAAAGCCCCATGGGATGGCATTTTGACTCCCTTTGCCACTGTGTTGGGCTCGCCTGTGAGCTTTCCTAGACCCCATGTGCTTTTTCCATGAGCACATCATGTCAGCAGTTCAAGGTCACCCTACAACCAACAATCACAGCTCAGACTTTCTAGTCAGCCAATCTCCTATTTGCAGAAGAAGCTCTTGTGTTCACCCATGTGCTGTATCAATTCTTCCATCACAGGATCTTCATGTTTGCCTATTCCTCAAGGTTGGGGGGCTCCTTGGTGACAGCCTGACCCTCCTCTACCTGCACAATGCAAGTGGTACCCCTACAGATTTGACTAGCACATCTCCTTTTGTGTCCAGGCCATTAATCAAAACTAAGATTAATTTGGAGGTCGGAGAACTGCAGCAGTGATATGCTTCAACCCTAACAGTCACACACATCGCAGTCCTTTCTGTAAGGACCTTATTGGTTTCAGAGCAGGCAAGCACAAAATGCAGCTTTGAAGGGTCTCTGGCTAGCCAAGGACATAGGCTCCAAAAAGTAAGTCATCAGTAAAGAAGAGCAAAATTTATTGCATTCAGAGTCAAGCTGGCTGGAGAAATCAAGCCTGAGAAAATAGAGACATATTACCAGGGCAAAGCCTACCGCCGAGTCTTAAGCCTATG
Organism: Grallaria varia; assembly: GCA_013396735.1. Classification (NCBI taxonomy): domain Eukaryota; kingdom Metazoa; phylum Chordata; class Aves; order Passeriformes; family Formicariidae; genus Grallaria; species Grallaria varia. Next base: position 648,370 of record VWZG01008029.1, on the reverse strand, counting down.
CTTTTGCAGACAGCTAATCCTGCTAACATTAAAACTGGAACTGAGGGTTTTTAATGGCAGAGCTATTTATGGACAACTCATCTAACTCTTCATCATCTCCCTGAGATCTTGGTGGGGGAAAGAGCCTCATAACTCAGAGGCCTGCTGGACACAAAAGGCAAACAGATGTCAATGAGAGCAGGGAGAAGATATGGGGAGGACCTGGTGGCATTGCTGATGGCCCTGCTGATGGCCCTGCTTTCTCAGAGGGAGCAGGCTGGAAACAGATTGGGGCTTTATTGACACCACTTTGGTAATGCTATTTACAACCAGTGCAGCTCCAACAGCTCATCGTGCTGTCATCTCCCCTCTCTGGTCCCCTGTCAAGCCTTGTGCCAGCTGACATCACCAGGGACACCTTGCTCTGCACCCACCACGCTTCTTCCCAGGAATCATTCCTGTAATCACAGAACTTTGGGGCGTCCAGCCAAGGCAGGCAACGAGCACAGGGCCACCCTTCAGCTGGAAATCCTTGTTGGCTTTGCAGTGAGGCACCCCCCTTTTGCTGGGATGGGCACTGATGTCCTGGTTGTACCCGTGCCCCGTGGCTGCAGGAGGCTGGTCGTTGATCAGGAAGAGTAGAGCGGAGGAGTTAGAGAGCAGGTGGAGAGGAGGGAGCAGCAGCTTGCTGCTCACTGGGGTCCTGGCAGCCCTGTTCGGCACCTTCTCAACTCTCTCTGCTTAATCACCTTTCCAGAAGAGCATCTTGTTTAAATGGGATGATTCTTAATAAGATCATTACCTCCTCCAGTGAGAGCTGACCCGACCTGACCTCCTGTTACCCAGCTCCCTGCAATCCCCTGCCACTGGGTCCACAATCCCCTTCATCCCACACCACTCCATCCTTCTCACGTGCTCCATCAACACTGACTCAAAGCTGACACAGTCCTTACCTGACCTAGTTCCATTCCTTCCCTCCACAGGGCCCTGCCATGACCTGCTACCCACTTAAATCCCCTTTTTGCCTTCCCACTCCTTCCTCTCACTTTCCTCCTGTCCATCACCTTCCCAGGGTGCCACTCTTCCAGCCAGGAGGGAGGTCTCACTCAGTGGAGGATGAGCAGGGACAGATGCAAGACGTGGGTACTGCTGGTGTGGTCAGGAGCTTGCAGCTCAGACACCCCATTTCTCCTCAGCATTCAGGGTCAGCCTGTTGACCCCAAATGCCCCATCAGACCTCAGCTCCCCACTTCGCTGCCTTCCCACCTCGGTGCAAGAAACTCTGCCATCACCCCCTAAAAGTTCTCTGCTACTGAAGGAAGTCCACTGCATCCCTGCCAGGTAAGCAAGGGGGTTTGCTGCTCCAGCTATTGTCCAGCTACCAGCAAAGTCATAATTTTGATCATCAGCCTCAAGAGAGAAACCAAATCCCTTCTCACAGTGTCATACTTGTGCACTCTCTCCCCACTCACTCCTCAAAATAAGGGCATCTTTCTGGAGCAAAAACTTCAGGGGATGGGTAAGGGTTTAGGGGATTTTTTTACATGTTTCAGGTTCCTTTTTATTTAAAAAATGCTTTATGTAGCTGTCAGAGACCAAAATGAGAATTCTGTATTTTTTTCAGCAGTCTTTGAAATAAGGATGCTATGTGGGATCAATTTTTTATGGCAGTAAAGTAAAGGGGGAAAATAGCAGCAATTTTCTCTTTTGAACATGGCCTGTTTAATGGCATGGATGTCACGGTGCAGCTTTATCTAGAGAGAGAGAAAAAGCCACAAAATGGTACTGTGGTCAATCAAAGACTTCTACACTACAATCTGCTTCTCCATCTCTCCTACAGCCAGCTGAGATTTCCATCACTTCTCCTCAGCCTTTCTTCCCGCCTCTCCTCTCTCCACAGCCCTGACAGAAGTTGAAATAAAGCACTAAGTGCCCAGATCCAACGGCCCCTCCACGGAAAACGCTGGCACGGCAGGCACAGCCCCTCCTCAGGAATCACAGACCGATGCAGCACGTCAGAAACACGCCAGCTGTGTGCAGGGAGCCAGGGAAATGCTGCTGCTCCAGTGGCCTTCCAGTCCCTGTGCTACCACACGAGCAAGAAAACTCCTTTCATTACAACACTAACAAACCCACAGCGGCTGTGCTTAATCCCACAGCACACCCGAGTACAGGGATACTGCTCTTGTCCCTTCCTGCTCACTCACTGCCTCACTTCCACGGGAGCTGCCACCTGTTTAGCCTCATTTCCCCACGCCCATTGCCGAGCTCTGGGCAGAGGTGTGGACTTGTTGCATTTTCCCTGCAGCCCTGACGATGCCTGCTGCCTTTCCCAGCACAGCTCTGCTGGGACAAAGTGGCACACAAGCCCTGGAAAGAGACACACGTTTCAAATCATATCCCTGGAGATGCTGCAAACCACATCCCCGGAGGTGCTGCCGGCAGCACCCGCCCCAGGCGCCTGGCACAGCAGGCAGCTGTGCTCCATCCCTCAGCCTCCTCCAGGGAGCCTGCTGGAGGCACAGTGACACAGAATCACAGAATCAAAGAGTGTTTTGGGTTGGAAGGGACCTTAACAATCATCTTCTTCCAGCTCCTCAGCCATGGGCAGGGACACCCTCCAGAAGACAAAGTTGCTCCAAGCCCCATCCAAGCTGGCCTGGGCATGGGGCATCCACTGCTTCTCTGGGCTGCCACAACATCTGCCAGTGCTTCATCACCCTCCCTGGTGTGTCCTCCCATGGAGCAAGGGGCTTGGCCCCTATCCCTGAGAGCCAGGCAGGAGGGAGGTCCCTCCCCATGGAAGTGGAGCAGGGATAGACACAAAACATGGGTACCACTGGTGTGGTTTACACCTCACCCTCCCACTGTCACAAGCCTGTCCCAGTTGGCCCCAGGGATGGTCTGGGAGGAGGAGACCCATACACACCGGTGCTGCCAGCACAAGGAGCTGCCCTAGGGAATCTGGGGTGAGCTGGAGGTCACATGAGCCCCATCTGCACTAAAACACCCAGCAGTGCTCCAACACTAGTGATGGGGAGGCTACAGGCAGCAGAGTCTGTACCCAAGGCGGGAGGAGACTGGCAGAGAAAAAATTATTTCTAGCTCAGTCAGCTTGTTTAGGTCCCATTTTTGGGATCCTTCCCCCCACCAAAGAATCCTACAGAAAACCTTATATGGACTAATACACGTGCAGATTGCATTTCTTCATTTCACTGAAAACCACAGTGTGTCTGAGTCCCTTCCCATGCAGAGGCCCAGGCACACGCACTCATGGCTCCTGCAGGCAGCCCCAGGTACCCAGACAGGATCCAGCCCAGCAAGGACTGGGCACAGACAGCACTAGAAAGGACCAGGTATGCCCCTTGTTTTGATTATTTCAGCCTTAATTAGACACATTGGAAGTTCTGGCCTCCCTGAGGCTCAGGAGTGCTACAGCCCAAGGTTTAGTTTTGGAGCCAGAGGTGGTTTAATTCTCACCATTAACAACACAGGGAGGGACTTTATGCCGGCCCAGACTAATCCCTGCTGCAATTAGCTGTGAACAGGGAAGATGCAGAGACCTCCGGCTTTGAACACAACTGACCTTCAAATGTCAAACATCTCCACATCCCGTGTTCTGCTCTTGACCTTGCGGCTGGGATGGAAGCAGGGACATTGGGACAGTGGCTGTGCAGGTGCCAGGTCCTCCTAAGGACCCCAGCCTTCACTGTTCCCTTCAGACAGCTGTGGTGGTGATTTCCACCATAGCTGAGCCCTGGGTCATGGCGCTGCCACACACAGCATAGGAGCTCGATGCTTTTTGTGTCATTCACCATCAGCTTTGCTTTGACCCACGGGCCACCAAGCATAGAGGAGTAAAGTTATTCCTCTGAACCCAGACAGTAAGTTAACAGCAAAATTAAGAGACTGTAGCCAGGCCCTGCTTAATACACAAATCTCAGACCCAGAAAAGGCACTGCATTTGTGTAAAGGATTAAAAAGATAAAAATACCAGGGAGGGAAGCAAGGGAACAAGGGGACAAGTCCCTGTGGGAAGGCAAAGCATGGTTGGAAGGGCAGATGCAGCCCAGCTCCTGGCAGGCACTTCCACCAAAGCTCCAGGCTGGGGCTGGGGAAGTGATGAAGCTCCAGATGAGGATGTGATGAAGCACAGCCCATATAAGCGCCCTCATGAACACGCACCATCCAGGGCTAGAGAGCAGGGGTGGGCACTCACTGCTGTCTGTTCTCCCCAGCTTGGGCACTGTGCAGCCTGCCCCTGGGCAGCCTCCAGCACCCCGTGCTCTCTGCAGGGACCCGAATCCCGCAGGGAGCACAGGGAGTGGCACCACAGAGCAACCCCGAGGGACTGCTGCTGCACGGCTCTGCCCTTGCCACGCTCCACACCGCAAAAGGCTTCTGTCTCCAAGGGCACAGGAAGGACACAGAGGCTGCCAGGCTCTCGCAGTGCAGCACAGAGGGATGTGAGGGGTGGCAGGGCAGCCGCAGAGAAAGAGGGTCCTCCTGGGAAAGGCTCCAGGGCGGCTGGGCAAGCAAGGCTCCAAAAAGGCACATGTTTCCCAGGTGCAGTCCCTGCTGCTGCTCTCACGGAGCCATGGGACCCCTGGGCATGGGTCCCAGTCCTGGGCTGGCTGTGTAGCCCCCAGGTCTCATTTCCCTGTGCTAGGGTATGTTGGGCGCTCCCAACAGAGAAGTCGAGGGTCCCAGCAGTGCTCAGTACCCTCCCAACAGTGCTCAGTACCCTCCAAACTAAGGGCAGAGATGGCTCCGAGCAGGGAGGAGCACAACCTGCTGACGTTTCTGCCAGGGGAAGCTGCTGCTGCTACCACAGCTGCTGGCACAGCTTTCCACCTAAAATCCTCACTGGATCCAGGCCGGGGCAGCTCCAGCAGCACCTGCACAGCCTGTCTAGAAGAGCAAACACCCCGTGCTCCCCGCCACTGGTATGGTCTCACCAGATCCTGCATTCCTGATGTTTGCCAAGTGCTGTTTGCAGAGGCAAATGCTCACCTCCAGCTGCTCCGCTTCAGGAGGATGGGTTTGCAAATGGTTTGTGTTAACCAGCTCGTAGCTCCTCTTAACTGCTTTTGTGCATCTTCAACCTACCTCCGAAGCACGTGGGGAGGACTGGAGGGGAGCAGCACTTTCCCAGACTTACTGCCCTGACCTGAACTGCGAGAGCAGCACAAGGGGCAGCAGAGCAGGAGCAAAAACGGCCCCGGGGACGGGCAGGGAGGCTGCAGGAGGTGAGCACTGCCCCTCCAGCTCATGCTGCAGCTCCCTGGCACCAAGGTCACAGAAGGAAGTGCACCGACATGCAGAAACACCCAGAGAGCCCCCAAATGTCCCCAATGTATCATGACACAGACTGGGCCTGAGGGCCACCAGTCTGGTTTGAGTGCCACAGAGCTTGTGCCAGCTGCACCAGAGGGAACGCTGCCAGGCTTACACCAGCATTGCCCCATGGGCTGAATGTCCCACATGCCAGGAGTGCCTGCCTGGTGCCACACATGCACTGCTGCTCTGGCCAGCCCTGCCCACTCTGCCTGCAGACGGTGCCACCCAGGAACGGGAGAGAGCAGGGCAGGGACAGGTGCTAGCATGAGGCAACTTCCCCCCACTGCCAGACAATGCTTCCCCAGGGACAGGAGTCAGTAACAGCCCTGCTGATAGACCTCATGGAGCCTGCCAGGACACAGTGCCAAGACTGGTCTGGCAGCCAAAGTCAAAAGCCATTAGCAGAAAGGCAACAGAGTCCATCACCCCGCATCCTCGGGTGCTGGCAGCACCCGCTACCTGCCAACAGCCACATCCGGCTCCTCCCGCAGCACCAAGCCTTCAAAGCAATTAGCAATTCCGAACTACAAAACATTGTCCCGGTGGGATAATAAACTCCAACATCTGTCAGAAGAGCTAGTGCCTATCAAATTGCCAAGAGAAACGTTTTTCTTCTCATTCAATTCACAGCTAAATTGAAAACAACCCCAGAAAGTATCCAGTGGCACCGACTCACCATCCATCTCTGTGAGCATGCAAGCTGTTTGCCATTGCAGGAAAAGCATCCCGGCCATGCAGTGATCACTCACTCAAATTAACAAATCATTTTATTTAGAGATGAAAAGAAGCCATAATTGACTGATGGTACATTCCCATATGGCACCGTACACTGGAGAAGTAATATACTCAATGCAATCACCCCCTTGGAGCACACACTTGTTGCAGCTGGGCAAGAGGAACAAACTGGAGGGAGCAGCTGCCGTGGGCTGGGCTGTCAATACTGGGGGTCATGGACACCCAGCCCCTCTGCACCAGAACCACTGCCAAAGCTCAGAGGAAGGTGATGGTTTCCTGCCCTTCAGGCCCAGCAAGCAAGGACCACTCAGGACAAGCTGCAGCACCATAAGGGGGACCCTTAATATAGCACAGCAACAGGGGGAGAAAAAGAGCAGCCCTTTGAGAAGAACAAAGCAAACCTTGGTGCTTCACCAGTGACATTTGCCTTGTAAAGGTTGTTATATTTGAGTGCTCCACTCAATGAACAGAGAATGAAGCAAAGACTTGGTCTCTCTACCACACCTGATAAAATCTGGAAAGACTTCTTTTCAAAATTGCTGCCCAGGACCCACTTCCCACACACTCATATCAACCCTCACAGCAGGTCAGTGTATGGTGCCTGGATCGCCGCTCTGCCGCAGTGCACGAGGCTCTCCGCTCCCCTGGGCACAGGCTGTATCCACACGACAGGGATCAGAGAGATGCCAGAACCCAAAAAGCAAGTGGTGATGCCCACAATAATCCCTGCAGGATTCCGCAGGCCAAGGAGACATTCTACCTTCCTGCTTCATGACATGCCAAAACCCACAAGTATCGCTACAGCTCAAACACAACGCAACACTCACAGACAGAATCCTCCAACCTGATATGAGAGACGGCTTGCTGGCAATATGTCTGAATTAGAAATAAATAGCAAACCAGGGTTGATTGAGAGCTGTCCACCTTTATTCATGCTGTCAGTGACAGTTTTGCCAACCATGCACAAGGAGATTCCTCTCCTTGCCCAAAATGTCAAAACTGTTCTGACTGCGCGGTCGGAAGCATTTTGTCAGCAGAGGATAGCTGCTTCCAGTGCCTGCCAGCCCCGGGACAGTGGCAAGGAGCAGAGCCTGGCCAGAGCCTGCAGTTACACAGCACCAGGGATGGAGATGGGCAGAGTGTGTGGGAGGCACCTGCGGCATCCCTCTGCATCCCTGTGATCCGTGGGGATGACTGGTTTCCAAAGGGGCAAAGGATGGAAGGAGGGGAATCCTTTTCGGTTCCCTAGAGCAACAGGAGGGGAAAAGTCATAATCCACCAAGGCCAGAAAGGTCCAAAGTACCCTGCAGCAAGCCACTGCCCTCTGGCACAGCCTCCTCCAGGTCTGGCATGCCCCTGGTGCCAAGCCACAGCTGGCTGTGGACATGCTGGGAGCAGTGTCTGAGATGGGATTTTGCCTGATGGCAAAAAACACCCCAGACTCTCTCATTCACACAGGCAATGGGGAAGCAGGGGAAGGTAGGAGGGAGCAAGTGCTTGGGTTTGGCTCATTTTCCTCCTTTGAAATCCAAACAAGTTCAAGGAGATGGGGACATACAGCTGAGCTGCCCTCTTCATGCCCCATGTGCCCAGAGTCTGTCATGTCCTGGCCAGGGCCCCTTCCCCACACCCTTGTCCCTCACTCCCCACAGTGGCAGTGCCTGCAGGCAGTAGCAGGAATATGATACCCTTGTTCCCAAGGTGGCTTGCAAATCATTTTGGGCTCAGCAGGTACAACAGACCTCACAGTTAAAACCTCACTCGGGTTTTCAGCAGCCTTAAGAGCATCCCTGTGCAGCAGGATGCAGCATGGCTGGCACCCTGTGTTACCTCCTGTCACCTTAATTAAGCACTGGGGCAAGGCTGCATTTTGGCAAGGGCTGCTCTCCTGAGCAGTCGTGAAACCCCAGAGAACTTCACCCTCAGTGAGGCTGGGTGTTCCAGGGAGCCGGGTGACATTTGGAGACCTTTGCAGTAAATAAATGAGGTAGTGAGATGATTTCCTGGAAATTATCCTGAATTTTCTTGCCCCCATCCCTCCGTCAGTTCTGCCAGTGCTGCAGTGACTGCTTTGTGTGGCTGGGAGTCTCCAGCAACACCAACCTGGAGAGTCTCACCTGGAGCAAACTTCCAGGAGGAAGTTTCTGCAAGCAGGTCTTCCCCCAGCAGCAGGAGCAGATTCATCACAGCCGCACATCCATGGATCTCACCCAGCTCACAGCAAACAGAAAGGCCAAACAGAAAATAACCCAAAGCAAAAACCTCAGCAGACAATCCTGCATGAGACCAGCATGACCTCAAAACCAGACACATCGCCACTGGGGCCATCTATGTGGTGCTTTCCAGCTCAGAGAGAAGGTAGGAGCTCGAGGCAGGAATTACTGGGTGAAATTCCTTGGCCCATGTTAGGCAGGAGGTCACAGCTGATGGTTGTAACTGTCCCTCCTGGCCTTCATGTCTAGGAAGCTCGGAGAGCTGGGAATGAGGGAGAAGCTGTTTCCTGAGCACTGCTCCTCAAGGTTAAAAAGGGACAGAGGGATGCTGAGCAGGGGATGGAGACAGTGTAGGCACATTGAGAGAGCTATCAGTCAGCTTTTGCCGTGGGTTTGTGGGCCAGCAGGACACGGCAGTACAGAGAAGAAAAGAAACCATAAAGAATACACACAGCCTTGGCCAGACTCAGGATTTCTAAGGCTTCTGAGGGTTTGGTGCAAAGCTGTGAGAGCACCTCCATGGGGAACCCCAGTCCTGGGTTTGCTCTGGAATGCTCTGCACACCTCTGGCCACACTTGGGCATAACAGCTGCATCTCTCTGATGCTCACTCACTTGGAAACCCTTGAGATTAATGACCAGAAGGAGTCTATCTGGGAGATAAAAGCATTATGTTAAAAGCATGACAGCAATTACGTTAGTATTAGTCACAAAACACTGCACACTTGGAGAGGTTTTAAGTTGTGTTCCTTGTTTATTTGCTTTGCTTTTCCTCTCCCTGAATGGCTTTGGTGTCTTGTGGTCCCTGGAATGGCAGCAGCACTGCAGCAGCAGCAGCAACTTGTCCAGGCATCGAGCAGGGTGTCAGGGTCAAGGAACACTGATGGCCACCAATGGAAGATTATAACAGAGTATTTCTCATTCCCCACCTCTCTCAGTGACTTTATGTGAAGGTAACAGCCCAACACACCTTCACAAGGCCAGGAATACAGGAACACAAAGAACCTTTTGCCCTGAGACACAGCCCAAGCCTTCCAGCTGTAGAGGGATGCTGGGTGCTGCCCTGGTGACCTGCAGAGCTCTGATTTCCACCTGCAGCTCCTCAAGTGATGCCTCCTGCCCAGAGATATCCCCTGGGAGCTCAGCTCCCTCCACACCTCCATCCTCCTGTGATTGTAACCCTCGTACCTGTTCGGTACCAGGATTTTGGGGCCACCAGCCATCTTCACCCCAGCAGGACTCACAGCTATGCCAGCATGATGCACTGCTGCTGTCCCAGACCTGCATTGGCTGTGCTCAGTTCTCCAGTGCTCAGTTCTTCCACACACTTTTGTCCAGTATGTGCAAATGTCCCCAGCAGAGCAGGGTGAAGCCACCCAGAGCAGAGATGAACCAGCTTCAGTCTGTCCAGGACCTTGTCCCCAGGCACAGCCTCCAGGGATGTCCAAGGAAAGTCATATAGTCTTGTGAGCACCCACTGATGCTCCCGCATCCTCCTGACCTCCAGCATCCTGTAGTGCAGATTTAGCTCATCACTGGCAGTGCCAGAAACACTCTCAATAGTATTTTCCTCTTACAAATTTGTCTGATTACTTCTGGAACCTTTCTAAACTCATCTGGCAGCCAGTTCCGCCATTCTCCTTCTTCCTGCCATAGAGGAGCCACGTGTGTTTTCTTTCCTCCTGCCATCTATTAATCTAATTTGATGCCCCAGCAACTGATTAGCAGTAGAAACAAGAGACATTTCCTACTGACCTCACAGTGCCTAGCCCTGCCTGCATGGTCCTGGCCACCCCTCTGCAGCTTTTGAGCATTGCTCACATTGTCAGAACTCTTAGGGATGTCCATCACCCTTGTCACCCTGCTCTGTCCTTGTCCTGGCTCCCCACTCCTCTCTGCAGCAGGGATCACAGCTGCATACTGTATTTATTTCCCATGCAGACACACCGTAGATAAATGCAACAGCCCATAACTGTGTTTTGGGCTTAATTTTCTCTTTGTTTCCTAACAATCCATTACATTCAACCTGTGTTTTTGATTGCTACAGAGTACCAAGTGAATGAAGTGTTAATCCTAACTCCAGGACAAGGCTCCTCACCAGCAACAGCCAGGTCAGACCATGGCACTGCTTACGGATGTGAGGATTGTTTCTCCTCGTGTGCGTCACTCTGCCTTCAGTGATGCTGGATTTCGTCTGCTGCTTTACCAGGCAGCTGCTCACTACCTGATGTCCTTTGCAGCTCTTTGCACTCGACTCATTCTCACCACCCAGGACAAGCCAGGAGTATCAAGCACCTTTGGTGTGCTGTTCTCAGCCTCCTTTCTCAAACTATACACAAAGACACTGAGCAGTGCAGATCCTACAGGGAATTCAACAGCACCAAGAAAACTCACACCGTATCTCGTACAAATCTCTCATTTACCCATCACCCCTCTTATTCCAAATGAGGTTAATTCTTTAAAAGGCCATGCTGAATGACCATAGTGCAGTGCTCAGGACAACCCAAGCAGGACTATTTCACTCAGAGCATCCATCTCCCCCAACAGACTTTTGCTTACAAATGCAGTGCAGATCCCTCCTCACCATACCCCCACCTGCACACGTGTCTGCTGATGTGTCTGCCTGCAATGGCCCTGCACTGTGGGGAGGGACATTGCTTCCCTGGTGTCCCCAGCTCTGGTCCAGGTCAAAGACACCTCGACCACAGACACATGTTACCAGCAGCACAGAAAATTCAAAGCAGGAAGGAAGGGAAAGAGACCCAGAGTCTCCAATAATGAGGCTTTGAGGTGCTGCCATCACACCACAAGTGTGAGCCCCTCCAATCCTGCAAGCAACCCCAGCTGAGAGCAAGGGGGGGTAGACAGCAACAAAGTGGGGGCACCCACCACCCCATCCCCACTCTGCAGCAGGCAGAGACCACCGGCACCTGCACAAGGATTTGCTGTCCCTATGTTTGCCTGTCGTTAGGGATCTCCAAGGTGACAGTGACTTTCCAGGGAAGCAGCCACCAGGTCTCACTGCAGACCCAGATGTCAGAGCAGAAAGCAGGTACTCGCTGGGAGTCAGCCCCTAATGTCTGAAAACAAGCTGCCGGACTCATTTCACGGCTCGCTCTGCTATGCCAGCTAATTACCGGATTGTCAGGGACACTGATGCATGTGCCACTCACGGCAATTCAATTGTCCTCACTGCTCTGTAAGTCTTATCAATATACACGCAGCTCTATTTTCCCTGAAATCTCACAGAGGTGCAAAGAGCTGCCTACGGGAGATGGATTTTGCTCCCAGCGTGCCACGCAGGCAAACAGCACAGTCAAAACCCACTGTCGGTGGGAGCCATCGAGGAGCTCAGCTTGTATTTTGGGGGGCTGCTGCAGAGATGTGAGACAAGATGAAGAAATACAACTCAGGGTGGGCAGAGGGAGCAGGAGTGAAGCCCAAGGCAAACAACAGAAGGCCTTGGTGAGGGGGTTATTTTGAAGCAGAGAAGAGAATTTGCAGAGACAGAAGAGAGAAAAATGCCTTTCTAGCAGCCTGACAGGAGAATGACTCTGAGGAGACCTGGGAGAAGCATGGGAAGGGCACAGAGGGGAAAACGTTTAACGCAACCGTGTCAGGAAGGTGAAACAGGGCATGAACAAGCAGGCAGTGCCTGAAGAGAAACTGCAGGAGGACAAGGTGGTGGTGAATACTGTCTGTGACCAGAGGTTATGAACATGTTGTAGAGAGGGAAGGAGAAGGCAGAAACAACAGAAAGAGCAAGAGGAGAAAGAAAACCAGCAACAAACCCCGTTGGACGGGCACTGGAGCAGGCAGGGCAAGCTGCCTCTCGGGCAGAGGGGCTGTCAGTCATGGATGGAGGGGCTCAATGCAAACCAGGTGCCTGCAGCATCTCACCTGCTTCCCAGCCACTGCTTTGGCCAAGTCCCAGAGGTCCATCTCTGCACAGGTGATCAAGGTGTGCTGTAAAGACACTCTCCCATAAACCCACATGCCCAGCACACATCGCTCACACATGTGAAGTCTGGTGTGAACATCCTTAGCCAGCACTGAAGGTACCACATGTTTGGAGAGGTCACTACGACATCGAGATTGCCCTCAGCCACCAGAGAGCAGCACGAGGTCAGGGTCAGCACACGAACTTCAATGCAACTCAGAGCCGAGTGTGATAAATCCACACATCTGATGTGTTTTCAGGGTGATGCTTGGACTACAGGAAGATTTCACAACCCTCAGTATTTTTAAAGTGCACAGTCAGTGATTGTAGCATCATGGTTTGCAGCATGCCAAGTGCATCCCATAAGAACATAAAACCAGAGCGTCTCGTTTTGCATAATTCTTCCCAGAACTCAAATGCCTTGAAAGTCTTTACATGAAATACATATGAAAAGGGAGCAAAAAGTCACCTAAGAAACATTTTTAATTTATGAACTGTCAGACAAAAACGTCTCAGAATTAAAAGATAAGGGCGTTTAGAAGATAAAGGGCTCTGCATCTGACACCCTCTGCAGCCTGGAAGCATCCACGTGATTCCTTTCTGAAATACAGATTTTCCCACTGTGCCAGAACGTGGCAGTGATGGGTTGGGAGGCACAGACAGATGTGCTCCAAGCCAGAAGACAGATGTGTTCCCAGACAGAAGTATGGCAGGAGTTTACAACTGCAGTACTTATTTAAAAGGCAGCAATGCATTATCCCTTGAGGGGGGAAAAAAGAATTTAAATAGTTTAAGAAAAGAAAACAGGATGATTAATTAAACTTGCTATTTCTAGAAAGAACCTGCCAGCGCAGATGCGCTCTGGTCCTTCCCTGGGGATAGTTTACAAAAACAGGGGCCCGTGGCTCTTCCTTCCCCAAAGCTTCGTGTTATTAGACAATGACTGTGTGTTCACTTTGTTATTTTAAGTTGTTGATTAGCAGGTGGCTCTGCAGGGAAGGGCCCTGGGCCACCTTGGAGAGATGAGTGCCCAGTGAGGGGCTCTGGGTGCTGCTGCCCTACTCCAGTGTGGGGTCAAGCAGCCACCTTCATTGCAACTGAGCAGCACAGCAGCTCCTTGGATCCAGCACCAGAGGCTCCTGTGGAGCAGAAGTTTGAAAGGTGTTTTGAGGAGGGACAATCTCTCTCTTGGGTTTAGGGGGTGCCCCACACCAGAGAGGAAGGTCAGAGTGAAGCAACTGTGCTCACCATCCCTGCTGCAGAGCTGTGCAAAGAATTAATGCTTACAGGAAGGGAACAAAAGGAGCAAGCTGAAAGTGTATTAGAACCCTCCCAAAAAAGCAAAAACCCCATCAAACATTTCCTGCTTGAGGCTACCCTTCCTGGCCTCCCACGGTAAGGGGAACACGGTCCTTCAGAGGTGGCACACATGGCAGCGATTACAGACTGGTAACGTACAAATTGTCACTTAAGGGGGATTACTGCTGCCTCTTTCAACAGCCTCCTCACTCCCCTCTCTCCCTCACCCTCCCTCTGCTCCAAAAGTGGGGGGGGGGGGGGAGAATGACAGATGCAATATTTTACAAAATGAGATAATTATATAGCAGCCACATGGGGAGATTAGATTAGCAAGAGATTTCAATACAAGGATATTTAATAAGAATGAGACACAGGTACACGGAAATGCAGGCAGCAAAAGGTCATCATCATCATCACCACGCTGAGATTATGAAACAAAACGCTTATGACCTACACGGGCTTTGATGCTCACTGCAGTAATTCTATTGTTATTGCAACACAAATAGGATTATTCTGAACAGGAGATGTATAGCTGCATGCAGCCAAGAAGAATTAAAAAATAACACTACAGCAACTACAGCAAAGTAGTTCAGATGCAGGGCAGAAACTCTACCCTATTTCCAGCCCAGCCTGCCACCCTGTAGGATTTGCATGCTGTGTTCCCATGCCAGATACCACCGGAACAGCCAAGAGGTTGGGACCGAAGCCCCGTTTGCTGGTAGCAAAGCAGGAGTAAAGCCCTGCCTGCAGGAGGACATGGGCAGCCTGTCCTCATCTCTGCCTGCACACCCCACCTTCTGTGCTGGGCCAGAGCATCCCCACGAGGACATGAGCTCCACTGCCAGCACAGAGTCCTCGCAGAGGCAAGGCCTTCATTTGTCACCGTCTCGGCCTTTGTTAACACTAATGCAAATCCGTCTTTATCGATTACCATCTTCTGTCTGTTGAAAAATTCTCTCCATGTTATCTTAAATGTGAGGGGGGAGCAGGGAGGGGCCGGCCGAGGCAGCATGGCAGGGGTGACATGACAGCCGAGCCGCTCAGAGGGGTCTGATACAGACACACAGATACATCACACAGATGAAGCGATAATTTCACAGCGATTAAGCCACACTCTATAGGAGCCTTCATTAAAGTCTGCTGAGGAGAGGAAGCAAGCCCTCTGGATTTTTTCTTTTTCTATTTTTTAAAGACAGCAAATCCTAACTTTCCAAGAGCATTCTTACATTTATTTTAGAGAGGGACCTTCCCCACTGGAACAGCTCAGACCCTTTGCCAGTCTCTGCTGCCCTCAAACTGCAAGTCCCCTGCCTGCCACAGATGCTGAGCTATGATCTGGGTAAGCCTGCAAGGGCACGACCCTGCTGAAAAGACAGCTAGGGCTCCACAGACCCTCCCAATTTGAGTCACTGTAAGGAGAGAGGAGTCTGGACCGAGATGCTGAACATTGGACCAAGATGCTGAACCTCGACCTTGGACTGAGATGTAGATGCAGGACTCAGACCAGCTGATTCCATTCTCTCTGCTGCAAGTCCCCAGGCATGAAACCTAATTATGTGCCTGCAGCTTGAAATTTTACTTTTGCTGCCCACACTGTACTGTCCTGGATATAAAAGACTAATTCTCAGTAGCTGCTTAAAACCAGGCAGAAATAACCTTCCTGCACGTGGCTGCTGCTCACGACTGCTGTCTCAGCAAGCTTCACCCTGGGAAAATGTCAGTGTTTGATTGACACCACAGAAACACCCATTGCAACATGTTCTAAACAAAAACATCTGCACTTACTTGTACAGCACAAGCCAGAGGGACGAGCCGCCATCCCCTTGGTGAGCACAGAGTGTTGGGCTGGCCCTGCCACCAGGCCACCTGCACCCAGACCTCCCAGCACAGCAGCAAACCAGGACTGGTGGGTTCAGCCTGCATACCAGCTCTCTACAAGGGGAAGAGCTTCACCTGAGGAGTTCAACAGCTCCTCACAGCAGCAAACAGCTCCGTGCCAACCCCAGAGAGGTTGGAGCTGGGCAGATGGGGCATGGCAATGGCTATTACGCTGTTTGTGTCCGTCAGGAAAGAGCATAAAAACCTCCTCTGGAGGGACAAGGGACAGTGACCCTGCCGCCTGGGAAGAGATGACGATGTCAGAGCTGACCCCAGAAATCCTGTGGCTCACTGTGCTCCCAGAGAAATGATGGTGGTGCACACACCTCTGTGCCAGCACAGCACGGTGGGCTTGGGCTTTCCCACCTCCTCATCCAGGGGCCGAATGGTCCAGCATTCAGTGCATCCCACCAGAAGGCAGCAGAAAGCAGACTGGCACTCAGGCTGTGAGATCCAGCTCATCTCCCCTTCCCAGGGCAGGACAGACAGCTTTCACATGCCTCCTCTGCCTCAGCTCACATCCTCCAGCATGGCTGGCACCACCACAGCAGGCAGGGAGCTTCGAACAGGCAGGGTGAGTACAAGATCTTACCGTTACATCCCAGCAAATCTGAGACCCAAAAGGCACAGACACGGTTAAATGCAGGCATGTTCGCCTTCTAAAAGACAAATTGCTTTCAATAATCTGGAATTATTTCTCTCGGGCTTTCTAAAGACTTCTCAAACATACTAGGACAGCCAGGAGCACAGATGAAGTATTTAGCTTCCTTGATAGGAAAATACTCTCTTCACACAGTTGTTACAACTTACGAGAAACTCAGTGGGGAAATCTGTGCCATCTTCAGAGGGAGATGTGTAGAAATGGTTAATTTAAAGTTAACTCTGATTTATTGCCCTATCCTAGGTAAAAGGTGCAAAGACTAAATAACTCTGCTCTGTCCAAAGCTAAATCATGGACTGAAACAGCTTCCTAAACACAACTGCAGCTTCACCAGACCTGCCTAACACTGAGGACCAAATCCTGGCAGCATGGTCTCCTAATTAAAATGATGTAACTTGGGAGTCCAGAAGTGAATTCATTGCTCTGCTCTTGTCCTGCTGTGTGACTTTGGGTGTCTCATCTAATCTCCGAGGGATATTGTTCCTCTCCTTCAACAGAGGGAAAGCAACTCTCCTCTGTCCTAGTGCTCCTGCACCTTCTGCACTGCAGGGTCTATATCTGCATACTTCAGGGGAGGTTTGCATTTGATCCTCACCACAACTTTATGACCACCAAGAAATGTCACCATTTTTTTCCATTTTAAGCTGTGTAAAAAGGCTGAAATTTTGGATTTGGATGGTTTCATCTGAACATCTCAGCAAGCCATTAAAAAACAAAATCAAAATAAAACCAACGCTCAGAAATGGTGTAACAAGTGTTTTTGGAGAGGTTGTATCCGTTTGGTTTGGATCACGTTTTTGGCCATGGGAGAGAAGCAGCTGAGGCTGGAGGACAGACATCCTCCTCCAGCAGCACAGAGGGACACACAGACAATCCCACTGCAGGTGCAGCAGCAGCGCTGGCTCCTGGTGCCCCTGCTCCAGTGAGCATTCAGGCTCCAGTCACACAGATCTGTCACACTCTGCCAGTGCCAAAATAAATGCGGAGCACCTCGGGCTGCGAGGTGATGAATGTGCAGCTGGCACACCAACATTTTGGTGGGTCACCATTCTGTTGAAGGTCAACACAATTATTTTAATTAGTACCTGGATCTCAATTTCAATTGGCTGCCTAAGGGTGGGTATTTATCTGCATCCCGTGATTTCTGTGGCATGTGCAACAGCTAATGCATACTTTTCCCTGCTCCAGGGATGTTAACACTCCCTGGGCCCCAGAAAGAGCTGGGAGGTTTCCCATGGGCCATCAGTACCTTCTCCCACCCTTCAGGCACCTTGGGCAGCAGGGACAGGTTTAACCCAAGTTCCTCTAATAAACCTGACATCCCCAAATCCAGCAGCAAGAACTAATTACAGCTTGTCTTCTATATGAGAGTAAAAACTCCTGTAGCCAAGGATTTTCCCTTCCAATCTCCTGAAGGGGAAGAGGCTGACAAGCGCAGGATTGTACTAATGGTTGTGGTGAAATACTCGCCCGTTGGAGTGCTTTGATACTCTCACCAGATGAATGCCAGCCAGCAAAATGATTAAAAATGCTAAGGCTGGCAAAACGTAGGAAGCTTTGAAGAGCGTGTATCAGAACAGCTTCCACCGCCCCGACATCGCCTTGGGCTCTGCAAATCCATTTCTCCCTACGATCGTGTGGCAGTGCTAGTTTATCTCCCTTGTTAAGTAACCTGTATCAAAACGATCAGAGGGATACATTTTTGAAGTTTCTGGTGACCCAGTTCAAAGTAACAATGTGAAATTTATTCGTCCAAGCCGGGCACATGATGCAGGGAGACGACACTTCTCATCTGCATAGGCGCCTATAAATATCCTCATGCAAACCACGGCCAGGCTCTTGTTAATGCCAGCACGACCTGAAAATAATGTTAAATACCGAAGGGAAAGGGAAATTCAATTACTCTCATTTGATGCAGAGCAGGAGAGTGTCCTTTAGCAGTGCAGCAGTTTGTGAAGTGGAAGCAGCAGAGAGGTGATGGGGACTGCTGAGGGACCACATCTTGCTGAGCTGGGACCAGCTGCCCAAGGGGCCAAGTGTGCCACAGACACTCTCCAGCTAGGATTCACTCGGATTTATTACTGCATAGGTGTCAAATAATCACCTCCAGCTTTGAAGACAGAGCCTACAAGCGATCATACATTTCTGTCTCCAGCTCATCTGGAGGCTTTGCTCCTGTAACCAGGATGCAAGCTGTGTTTGGAGCCCCACCATTCCCTGAAATCTCCATAGTTAATGGGAGTTGGGAGCACACAGTGAGGAGGGTTCACACTCATGGATGATTCACTGTCAGTAACATTAAGCTCCCCCAGCATCCCTTGAGGGTTCATAGGGTGGAATAACAGCTATCACCGACTGTCACTGATGCCAAAGAGCTGTCAGAGCTGAGCTGAGCACCACACTCCCTTCCCCCAGAGCTGCCCTCCCTGAGGGGGCCAGGGGTCAGGCCAGGGCTGCCTTTCCTCCTGGTGTCATTATAAGACCAGAAACTGTGATCTAATTGAAAGCATGGTGATGTTAATCCCTGCCAAATGCAGCCCTGGCACCAGGAGAAGAAAGCCAGACTTGTTGACTTGCAGAGCTCCACATGCGTGTACCCAAGGGCACAAACAGAGGCAGCATTCCTGTATGGGATGGAGAAAATATTTCCAAGGATTTCTAGGACTTCTGAAGCCAGCATTGCTGACACCCTCCCTGCATCCCCAATGCTGCTGGTGAAGATGGGCTGCACCACCCCAACACTCACGCAGTGCCATGACCTCTGCAGGTGCCTGTGAACGAGTGCTGAACACTGGTGCTACTCAAGGCAAAGGGGATCTACAACAGAGTAGGACCAGAGCTTTTCCTTTCAGCAGCTGGACCTCAACAGGAGCCAGGGCTCAGTGTTCATACCGGGCTGGCCTATGTACAAGTGACATGGGAGCCCACCTCTTTCCCTGTTGGGTCCACAGCCACCAACAATGCTGTTCAGCAGCAGGTCTGGCTCACAGCATCCCAAAAGCACAATAACTGGGATCAAATCCCTGCACAATGTCCATTAACCTCCATGAGCAGTGGAGAAACAGACACCCCTGCGACCTTTATCAGAGACTATGTCTGATATCCTCTCCACAGATCACCTGCAAACCATCCTACTCAATTCAGGGCAGTAAGTCAAAGTTACCATGCCTTCATCCTCCCTTTAAGGCAGCTCTGTTTGCTTTTCAAGGCAGATATCATACAGTGGCACAATACAATCAGGAAAAGCAGCAGAGGAACGGCACCAGAGCCGCAACCACTCGCGATAAGAGGCAAGCGTGCAGTGCCACGAACATCTCTTTCCCATTAAACCTTTCTGAATGACTCTCATTTCCAATCTTGATGCACCCTATGGAAAAATATGATAGGTTGTTCCTCATCTCTCTAATGTACTTTAAATAGACGATGCTCCAGATGGTATTGACATTGCTAAACAAATTGTGAAATCCACATGCCAAAAATACTGTGGGTAAACATACTAAACCACCCTGTGCAACAAAAGAGGCTAAAAGAACTGCAATCATCATCAACTTTAAATGCTACTCACATCGCAGAACAGGGACTGGGCTTCAATTTTTGTTACTTTTAACAAAAATAAGATAGTACAATACTAATCAGAGATGAGGCTTCTAACATGCTGCAGACAGGATCTGGGGAAGAGCTGCCAGCTGCAGAGCCTTCCACATGAGCATGGATGGGATGGGAGCAGCTCGGGTCAGCAAGGACAATGTCAGCAACACCCTCCATGCTTTGTGCCTGGTTGAAGAGTTGATGAGACTCAGTACAGCTCTCAACCAAAAGCAACCCACCTCAAACAAACCCTCTCATCAATTCTACTCATCTTTCTTGTCCCTGTGATGCTCTCAACTGACAGCTTAGGGTGGCATGGAGAAAAACAGACTGCAGGGATCAGCACACCACAGTGTGGTCCTCCGCAACACCATTTCCCTTGCAAATGCAGATCTTGTTATGAAATATGGTCAACTTCAGCATAAAAGAGTGAAATTAAGTTTCAAACTCTAATAGCTTGAGTAGATAACTCAAGAAAGAGTCACAGTACACTCTTCGTGCTGTTAATGCTCACAATAAAACCCTATTCGGAGTACAAATGGCATTTGGAAAATTATTAGGAAGAAGAGCACTTAGCAAAATCCTCAGGGAACTACCTCTGCAAAATCCTCTCTGATGGCGTTCAGACAGGCAGGCAAAACAGCGACCCGCTCTCTCGGTGTCTCCAGACACAGGTAGCACAAAGAAGACTTTGGGCAAAAACGGGTTGCCACAGAATACCTTCTCTAGCAGGGAAGCAGGGCTTGTTCTTGCGTGTAAGAGCAACTCCAACCCCAGGAGCAGCTGCTATTAAGCAGCTGAGCCTTTCAGACCCAAGCTCAGCTGTGTGAGCGTGCAGCGAGCAGCACACACGAGCACGTGTGCGCACACACGGCTGAGTGCAGGAGGCGAAGGCTGCACAGCCGCCCTCGGAGCGCCCTGCACGGCTCTCCAGCACGAACCCCGGCACAGCCTCACTAATGCAGAAGGACAAACAGGTAACAGAGAAACGTTGCCACCCCACAGCCTGATTCTTCCTCCCCAAAGCAGCCATGACTCCTAAGAGAGCACCCGTGTGAATGCCACAGGCACAAAAATGAAGCACTGGGTTGAAAAACACCCACTTAATAATGAGAGCCGAGGTCAGGACCAGCTAATCTTTATAGAAAATCAAAGAAAACTGCTGAGGAGCAAAGGGACTGCAGACTTCTGGGAGGAAATCTGTCGATGGGTACAGCTGATCTGTGCTGCTGAGAATGACACGCACTCCCTGCTTCTCTGGGAAACTGTGTGCTGCTCCCCGAAACCACACGAGCCAGCTCCATCACCCCTGGTGTGGGGAAAGGAACACTTAGCCCTCTTAATTACAACACAAGTGGAGACAATGAGGATAAGAAACTACAACAACACCATTTCCACATCACCAATGACGATTTGCATTTTAAGGGGCTGCTCCCAACCTTAAAACCAGCAGTTTCAGCCCAGCAAGGGCACTGGGATTTATGCCCTATGTTGCAATGTGGCTCGGCTGGCATTTGTTGTTATTGTTACTGGTAATTTGTTTTACCACAGCTGCAGAGAGGAGTGTGGAGGAGCTTCTGGAGCAGTTGTCTCACTGTGGATTGCAGGACAGCCCAGGGCTGCTGGCATCCTCCTCCCATGCTGTGTTCAGGCACCATTCAGGGATAAGTTGAATCTGGCATCAGTTTCCTCCAAAAACCCTGCTGTGCTCCCTCCCCCCATGACAGCCAGCTGCTGGCTCAGATGGATGTCACGGTGTCATTTATACTTGATCATGGAGACCAGAACTATTAATGACAGTTTATATTTTACTTTTATAAACTACAGGTTCTTCCCTTCAGGAGGGCACAGAGGAAGGAAGCCAGCAGGGTTCAGAGCTTTGCGTGGGCTGGTCCAATCCTGGTGCGGTGCTCCAGGGCTGGTGTGGTGGCTTGAAGCTCCCTAAAACACCCATAAACATGGGGGAGAGCTGAACTGTCTCAATATGCCTTTCCACAGCACCAGCAGAGCTCTGGTCTCACAAGCTCTGGTCATGCCTACGAAGTCCTGATGAAAACACCCTCCCGCACTGCAGCCAAGATTTCTCTGTCCCCAAGGTGGGTTACACACAGTTTATGAATCCAGCTGGTCTTTTATCCCACACTGACAGTTAACAGCAATAATTACAGCCTCCACAATTTTCTCCTCTCTGCCTTTCGGCTGAGCAAAGCCTGCTCTGTCCTCGCCACTCAAAGTCAGTGTGAAGGAGGAATGCTGTGTAACCGGCATCCCCGAATCTCAGCGTTGTGCTGAAAGAACCCTTGGTAGCCAGCATGACAGCATGTTCCTGCACCGTCACTCCTAATTTAAACACACTGCATTGTGGTCATTTGCATCTCTGAAATACCAACAGGCAAATGTGCTTTAATTGAGGGCAGACCATGTGGTGTGTGATCGCATTCCAGAGATTTCACTCGGAGGGGACAGGTAGCATGGGGGTACAGCCAGATGTGGGGAAGGGGGGAGATGCCCTTGAGAAAGGGCTCATTAGCTGGAGTGTTTGGGATGAGGGGGTGTTTAACAGATGCCCACCATATCTGTAGGGTAAATCAGCCTCCTGTTGGGTGACAAGGCTGAGTGTGTTAAGGAAACCAACACTTGGAGGCATTTGGCCACTGCAGTGAGAGCCTGGACGCTTTAATCACAGCGGCTGGACTTGGCTGAACATGAGAGCAAGAGGGGGAATGGAAAAAAATGCACTTTGTGGAAAGCAACGGCCTGATGACCTTGAGGTACAAAAAAGGTGTGGAATGAAGAAGCAGGAGACACAGAGCTGGACCAGGACATTTTTGACCACATGCTCTGAACCAGTTTTTCCTTTTCCCTCGCACCAAATGCACCAAATGTCTGGATGCAAGGGGAGACAGAAACAGCACAGGGACATCAGATTGGATTGTCCTTCCCCAAAACTATGGAGAGCACTTTTATCCCCAGGGAATATTAGCAGCAGCAACCCCAGACCAGGAGGCTGCACCTAGCACAGAGAAGACTCTGGTTTCCCATACTTCCTGCAGCCCTGAGCTCTAAATCTCCCTCAGAAGACTTGCTGGCCTCCAGTAACAGCTCCTCTTGGATCCATGGACATCCATGATCCACAGCTGCCCATCATCTCTGTAAACCTGATCATGTGTTTAGCCACAGTCACAGCACCTCCACAGCCACTGCTGCACCATGCAGGTAAAAACTACAATCAGAACAATTTCCTGTCATCAGTCTGAGGTCTGCTTCCTTCCCTTTTTGCTGCCTAGCCTTTGCTCTTGTAGCAAATTAAGTTAATGTGAAAAAAAAAGAATTAAATCATCATTAAAAAAATGAAATTCTCACACTGCTACTGCCTGTCCATTTGTTTCCATCCTGCTCAGCTCATCCAGCAGCAGGTCCCAGCTACAGCTCACTGACCTGCTCCCATCACCACTGGGATGGTGATTTCCTACCACCATCCTGTCTTTGTGCTGCCCATTTCTATCCTGGCTGTGCCTGGGTGGAGAAGGCTTAATGGAGGGACTAGCTTTAAAAAAAGTGGGGTACCCAAGAAATTAATAAGAGTGAGAAGAGTGAGTGTGGATGGACAGACTCAGTTTGGAACAAAAGATTTCTCTTCCCCTCCTGGTTTTGAGGTTCACAGCCAGCTGGGAGAGTCCTAAAGCCTTAAAGTAAAAAAAGATAAAGTAGGTAGAACCAGGCATACTTGGGGCATCTCCAGTAGAGTCACCAAACAGATAAGGCAGCAAAATCACCACTAACTTCTAAAAATTCCCAAGTATCTGTTCCCCCTACAGTCAGCAAGCTTCAGGGAGCTGCTGGCTCTGAGGATGGGGAAGCATCCTCGCACACACAGGTTTTGGATGAGTGGGCAACCAGCTTGCTTCAATCCTGTGCCTCGCCATCCCGCAGAAATGCTGGTTCCCACCTTCCCCTGGTGTCCAATCCTACCATGTCCCTGAAGCCAGTTCCCACTCCCCACCCACCCGCAGTGGGTTCCCATGGTGTGTGGTGCTGGGGACATGAGGCTCCCTGCCGGCAGCCAAGAGCGAACGGGCAGTGCTATAAAAAGCTCGAGATTCCCATTATTGCCTCTTCCATGACAGCTCCTCCCGCGAAGCGCTGGCTGGGGTTCAGGAATCTGTCACGGCGAACAGCGTGCTGGAAGTAAGTTTCCTAATTGCCGTATGTTAACAGACACACACGTAACCAGCGTGTGAGGGTTTGGCTGGAGGAGCTTTCCTCCTGGCCCATCGCTTCTCCCGCGCTGGGGCAGGGGCTGGGCGCTTCCTCTGCAAAGCAACAACCACTTGGCCATGAGATATGAGAATCTCCACTTCCAATTTGCAAGGAAGTACATTTGCTACCCCTCACAGCTGTGGGATGACACTTTAAAACACATTTCCTGTAACTTCCCCGTTCAGTGAGGAGGGGCAGGGATATATGTGGAAAGTTAACAGGTTTCATTTGCTGTTGTTTTCAGACTGTCACGGTCATAGAGACCTGGCAAAGCCAAGCTCAGCAGGACAGGCAATTACTGCAGGCTGCTTTCCAGCAGGAAAAGTGGTGAAGCCAGCCCACTCACCTCATCTTGGCCAAATTACAGGCAAATCTTGTCAGCCCACCTACCTACAGGTACTTACTTACAGCAACCCAGAGACCTCCAAACTTGCTTCTCCATCTCTCCTTTACAGACAGAGAACAGAAGGGCTAAACCATTTGCAAGTGATTTGTTTGAGGTCGCTGGGCTGTTGCACAGCCAGGATGTGCAGACACGTGTCCCAGAACAGGATGTCACCCGTGGGGCTGCCTCCTCCTGTCCCATCTCCTGCAGGGTGGGTGGAGGGCGGCTCAGCCTCACTGCTGAGAGTCTCCTGTGAAAGGCAGGATGGGGCAGGATGGGCCGTGAAGTGCGCAGGCTGCTAACACAGGCCATTTTTCTAAAACAAATTGGTTTTCAACGGAACAGAGCATCATTCAAACTAAGCAAATAAAAGCAGCAGCAGCTGGTTTAATGAAATATATAGTGACTTATTTTCCGATTAGATATAGATGCCAAGCTCAGATACGAATGCTGAGTGCCATGCCTGCAATTACCCCAGCCAGCCTCCGAGAGGTCTCCGCCGGGCAGCGACTGCTTGGTGCGGACCAGTAGTCCATCAGCTTACAGCAAATCCGAAGAGACAGCGATGGTTTTGGCTTTATTTTTAAGATGTTAAAGAATTTTACCCTTTCTAGTCCCACTCTCTGTTTGAGACTTTAGACAGTGGTGGAGGGAGGGAACATAGCACCCAGCGCTCCCTTCCCTTAATAAATAAAGCTTGAGCAGCCCAGGAGTTTGTGATGGGACCCACCTCTGCCTTGACACCCACAGCAAGACCCATCCCAGCATAGTTTTGCCCATCTCCACACTCATGCTGGGGTTTGTGGCTTGGCAGCCCCTGGGCTCTGCTGAGCCCGATGGCTTGTGCAGCACATGAGCAGCTCTGTGTCCCTTCCCCACCCTGAGCAATGCCAATTCTTGCAGAGTACTCATGGGGAGGAGCACAGGGCTGCCCACCTCCCTCTGCAGCTCACCATGCTCTCACAACAGTTTCTGTAAAAAGGAAGGCACAGGATCTACAGGTCAGGTGGCGGAACAGGGAAATCCCCCCATCATGAGAGAAGAGTTGGGGTTGTTGGCACCTGCTTGTCCCCAGTAGCTTGCTCAGGCTCATCACACACACCCATAGACCCAGAAGCAGAATGAGAAATAAAACACAAATAATGAATACATAAAGGGCCTTTAAGAGCTGTAAAGACTCCTGGGGACAGGAAGGGCCACACCAAGCTCAGTTAAGGATGTCTCCACTGCCCCAGCAAGGCTGCGCTGGGCAGAGACAGCCAAGCTCAGGGCATGTTCCCCACCCTCTCATTCCCTGTGCTGTGACCTTCCTGTCACTCCCCATCAGCATCGCATTGCTGGACTCTGGGAAGAAACCACAGCAGATAAACTTTCCAGCATGTAAACAGAGGAGCAAGAGAAGCTTGAGGCAAGAGGGGACAGCAGCCCCTGAATTGCCAGACTTCCCACAAAGCTCAGGGAACTGAGGACATGCCACTGCAGGTTAGCAGAAAGGATGCTTGCAGACAGACATCCTCCACAGCCCACATACACACCAGGGAGAGGCGATCAGAGGTGATCCACATCCCAGCACCAGTCCTCCAGCTCTGGAGCACCATCCCAAAGGGACCACACTTCACCAGGACAATGAGTCCCCAAAGAGTGGAAAGCCACAAAAGAAAACCAAGGAACACAGTGAAAGAATCGGAGCAGATACAAATAAAACGCTCTAGAAGCCAGGAAAACAAATCGCATCCTTTGTTTGTGCAGCAAGCTGGAATAATAACATTTGCTCGCCCAGGCTCACTCCTCGCCCCTCTCACTATTGTACCTCTGCAAAGCTCCGACGAGGCACAGAGGAGGCTGCTATTGTAACTGGAGTGGGCTGAATGCTATTCACAAAATTCAGCAAATTGGGGCTATTTTGGGATTTACTAGGCATTTGCAAACAACTCCAGTTGGTATTTGAAAACATGCACCGAGTATCACAAGCCAACAGAAATGACAGCCCATGGGCTGTTATCCAAGAAGCACCCAGTAGCGCTGGTCTGCCTCTGAGCTTCTGATCTGGCCATGCAGCCACAGCACCCAAGGGTCATCCAAAATATGGGAGCAAGGCTTTTGGGCCAAAGTCCTGGCTCAAAACCATTAAAAAGCTCTGGTATGAGAGAAGGGAACCTCAGCCCTCCTAATTGCAAAAATATGGCTCTTTCCTTTTAATAGTTGGGCTGGCTTTGCCTCTGTCCTGTTCCTGGGATGTGCAGAGCCTGGGTATTGCGTTCCTACATGGCTGCATCCATACTCTGATTCAGCAGCTCTAGATCTCCGTTTCCCCACCTGTGAAAACATGATTATATCAGATTTGGCCAGTACCATGTGCTACACAAATGAGTTAGCACCTGACTGAAAGCCCAGAAGGTCCACAGGAAATCTTCACCTTGACTTTCATGGATTTTGGGTCAGAGGCAGTGCCAGTGCATGGACAGCATTGCCATAGAGGGAACCTTCTCGAGAGAGATATTAAAAGGGGTTAGCTTTAATAGGCTAATTCCAGTACTTCTAGAAGGAAGAATGTCTGTAAAAGCCAGCTGTGACAAAACACTGGAACAAGCTGGGAAGAAAGTCAGAAAATGCACTGAGAGAAACAATCCTGCACCAGTCTCCCCAGGAAGGGCTTGGCAAGCACCATGTTCCTCTGAAATACCACTGTGCCCATCACCTGTACCTCAAGGGCCAGGGCCCCGGGCAGCCCCCACAGCCCTGCCAGACCCCGCCTGACCTGCTGCCTCCGGCCTTACTTTCACAGAGGGGCTTTCCTGAGAAAACATGGGAATCTCAGATGGCTTCTGCTGTGACTGGGATGCTGCCCTGAAGGATCATGAGGAGCAAATCCAACATCCAAATTCTGTGCAGTTCTGTCAACAGCAGAGTGCTAACAAGAATTTTCCAGGGCAAATAACACAGTTCATCGAAGCTGTTCTCTGCTCCACTGAAGTACGAGGGCTGAACCAGCTCCTTCAGCTGCCTTGGGACACAGCCCAACCCTGGGAAAGCCATGCAGGCAGCAGCTGGCGGGACCAGAGAACTTGTAGCCAGAAGAAATCTCACTACGGAAAGCTGCCCTGGGGAGAGCCCCAGCTGAGTGCCCACCGCAAAATGCCCACCCCAGGGTGGGGTCTGTTCTTAAAAGTGAACTAATGCCAGCCTTAGGACCCGGAGGACAACTGAAGAGCAAACTCCCAGGCCAGCACAACAGGGACAAGGGCTGTTTTGGTCCTCACTGCCTTGCATTGCACACCCACAACCGAGGAGCTGGGCACTCTCCTGGGGCAGGGCACAACGCCTGCCTCACTAGGTAACACTGAAACATCCCTCCTGGAGACAGCCCAGCCATCAGGGAGACTCACACAGCATGCACGCAGGCAGCAGAGGAGGCTGCGCTGCAGCAGAAATTACTAAGCCCCTGTTTTGAGTGCAGGAAGGCACAGGGCAGGCTCGCCCAGGAGCCGGCGTTGCTGGCTCTTCCCTTCACTCAGCTGCTTCCCCCTGCAAAGCCGGTGGCTGCAGAGTGACACAGACTGCCTGATGTGGAGAGAACAAATTATTCATGAAAAACACAATTGTTAAGCCGTGTGGCAGCGCGTGCAGAATGAGAGGCAGACGGGAGGAACTCAGACCTGGCATCACCAGCGAGGCCGCTCCGCCTGGCAAACTGATCAGCGAAACGCATTAGCTGGAAGAGATGAAAGATTAAAAATGTCACCCGGAGTACAGCATCTCCTATAATACCCTTTCAGGTTACAATCCGAGGAGCTGCCTGACATGTCAACTCAAACCTGCAAAATGAAAGTGCCTCAGAGGGGTAAACCTGTCACTTTGGCACACTCTACTTCCAGATCTAAATTTGTTTACAGATGCAGAAAGGCTTCTCCAAGGCGTGCCGGGACAGGCACCACCAGCCGGACACGCTGGGCTATTAGAACACCGCTCAGGGCAGCTGTGGGCAGGCGTAGAGGCCACAAAGACCTTGGAGCTATTTTGAGTCCAGCCACTGACCTTGGCTTCCACAAGGCTGGACATGGACCTGGCTGCATGTCGCTTTGCTGCCATCATGGTCAGCTTCTTGTGGACGGGTGCAAGACAGTTTTGTCAGAGCATAGCTGCTCCTCAGAGCCTTCACACCAGAGAGGAACGCTGATTCCTCGTACCCTGCCCAACCCATCGAACGCCTGCAGGGTCTGTCCTTGGCTATCAGCATCACGCACGAGTCTGTGCAGCACTCCAGCCAAGCCAGCACCCCTTCAACAGCCAGAGTTCCCACAGTGACAGCCTAATACGCTCCCCCAGTAACAGCGAGGTCACAGCTCTGTGCACACACGGCTTGTTTTGCCATTGTGCAAGTGCCCCCGCCTTGCCCCCGTGCTGGGCAGGCTCTGTGCTGCTTGTGGGGTGTCACTCAGATGGTGCAAAACCTCCATGCACACCATCCGTCAGCTGGAAGAGCTCCCAGCCACCAAACGGCCGCACAATTAGCAGGCACAAGGCTGGAATTCCTGATTGATTCCAGGGCACCCAGATGTCTGATAGACGGAGCACAGAAGAAACACTATCTAAAACGAGAGGAACAGAACAGTGCCAGCAGAATAAATGCTGGGATTGGGAAAGAAACTCTTTTCCTTGCTGTGCTCTTTGAAGGACAAATGGTAGAGTGATTCCGAAACCACAGTATTGCAGTGCAGAGACCATGGAAAGCAGCTTAGGTTAAGCAGTGCTCACAGCTTGGAAATTTATTGTCCTTTCCAGGTACTTCCACAGCCCTTTGCAGCAGGGCTGGAAATTTTCACAGTCACTTACGAATTTATCCTCACAGTAGAGGACAGGGGAGAACTTTATCCTATGGGGCCCCTTTATATATTTAGAAACAAGTCCGAGTTCGCCCAGGAGGCAGCAGCAGAGGCAGGACCCAAGCCACTGTCTGATAGACGGAGCACAGAAGAAACAACCAGGCAGTCCCCATTTAATGGAGTTATCCCCCATCCCTCTGTTTTCCCTCCAGCCATGGTTTTATCTCCACCAGCTCTGAATGATTTGCCAGACAGGGCTGTAAAAATGCCACTGTCGGCATGGGAGCTGCTTCCCGCCTCTCAGTGGTCAGCAACAGAGGAGCTTCTGCAGCATCCTCAGGTTCAAAAGAGCTCCCAGATGCTGTCATACAATCAATCAATCCAATGAACAACTCACTGAACCGCAACAAGGGCGTTTTCCATGGAACAGCATATCCCAGACATCATAAATCATGGAGCAATGACTGGGGAAGAGGGGCTGGGACCCGCATCACTCAATGCTAAGCAGGCAGGAGCTCAGGGAGGTTTTCTCTTTGCAGGCTGCCCTGGGTTTGGACCTGCCCCAGTGACACAGCACATGCAGCTGTCACTCATTTCACCTTTGTGGTGCAGGGAGCACCATGAAGGAGCAGTGGGGTGTAACTTCCACTCTCAGACCTGTTTCCAGCGCTGCAATGCTCTGGCCCCAGGGCGGTCCAGGGAGGCGACTGGCATCTTTTCAGCAGCCAGGAGTTGTGCAAAACAGGCGTGAAAGAAACAGCAAGGAAGCAGGAAAGACAAGCCCTGCAGCACACGTCACATCACTCTCCATGCTCCATGCCAGACACAACACTGGAATAAGATTGATGTGGTTGAAGAGCTCACTCCTTACCACAACCACTGTCACTAAAATGGAGAGGTTTGCTGGACACCACGCCTGGACTAGAGGCACAGTCACTGACTGATCAGAAGCCTGCAAGACATTACAGTGGGGGTCTGCTCCAGGCCACCACTGACCAGGAAGATAGAGTGGATGAGACCCTCTGGCCTTACATTATAAGCAGCAAGGCTTCTTTTCATTTGAGATGCAAACAGGTTTGTTGGAGCAAGTGTCCTCTCCTAGGCCCACCACTGACTGACTCTTTGTTTAAATAAGAAGTGAAATTCTCTTTGTTGCTCCTCAACTGGTCACAGGGATGCTTAAAAGCTCAGGAGGGATGGTCCTATCCTCTTCCCCACTTCTGCCAGCCTCCTCCATGTGCTGACTCCTCTGACAGATGATCTAGTATTCTTGGCTGGAAGAAAACCATCCAACTAAAACAACTCAAGGGGCATCCGTGTGTGGTTGGTATGTCCAGGCAGCTCAGGGAAGGGCGACCAGTGCGAGAAGGGCTCAGAGCAGCTACCCAGCAGCTACTGCTTACTGGTAGGTTTAACTGTTCAAAAAACCACAGCCTTGGTGCACATGGACCAGGAACATCTCTGCGAGGTGAGTGGAGGTCAGTGATGAGATCTGCAACTCATCACTGGCTCCTGGCTGAGGCCAGACAGAGGTGATAAAGTGCCTGGGAGGACTGAGTTGTAGCTGTGCTCAGCATATGGAAAGCCCAGTCACCGCCTCCCTGGTTGCACAGCCAGGACTGCCCGGGGCTCTGCTTGAGGCAGACACCGTGCAGGGGGCAGAATGGTCTCCCAAAAGGCCATGGCAAGCCCCTGGCATGGTGATTAACGTCTCTGCACTCAGAAACGCTGCAGCAATGTGGTCCCATGGACACAGCTCCCAGTCGGGCCATGCCCAGTGGAAGACTTCTAAAGCTTGCCAGAGCCCAGCTCTCCAGTGGGGATTTGCAGTGCTTTGATTCAGCTCCAGCATGTCAGGTTCTGTGTGGGCAAGGAGGCAGACTCAGCACAAGGAAAACCCATGTTCGGAGGGGGGCAGTGCTGGGGGATGCCTGATGGCAGGGAAACACAGCACACACACACGGGGCTGGGGGAGAGGTAAGAGCCATTCCTTCTCCATCTCCATCTGAACATCCAGGGAGACCTGACTGACAAGGGCACAGTGGCTTTGCACTCCTCAGGAAGAGTTTTCATGCTTGAAGGTGGCAGGATGATTTGAGAGAGAAAGCTGCAAACAGATGAACTGCTGTGAGAGAAGAGGCTGCCGAGTGACAAAGTAGGGCAGTGCTGAAGATCTGGGGAAGCCTCGAGATGAGGCTTCCCCTGGCTCTGTACCCTTAGTCCTGGCCTTCCTCCTCCTGGCTGACATCCCACTTTCTTCTAGCATCTTCCTGCAGCTCCTCCTCAAATGCCCACAGGTCAAACAGAAAAGCCCCACAGGCCCCTTTTTGAGGAGAAGCTGATGATGCTCAGCAGTTCCTAAACTCTTGCAGCTCCAGCAGATTTCAGCCATTTGCTCTACAAAACACTGTGTTTCAGGGTTACTGACTTCCAGCCCTCCCTGATGCAGCACAGGAGGTCTCCTGGGCAGCCTGGCCCCAGTTCTGCCTGCCCACAGTCAGCCAAAGGCTGCTGCTGCTGCAGCAGCCACCACTGCTGTCACCGTCCCTCTCCCTGTAGTGCCCGCCTCCGCCCCTGCTCCCTGCAAAGGTTTGCTCTAAAAAGAACAAACCTTGAGAGTAATCGCCTGCCTCCAGACGGGAGCAAGCTCTTCTGAGCGCCCCAGTTAGCAGGCAATGCCCTGCGCACACACTCAAGCAGCTACATTTGTTCTTACTGTGTGGAACACAAATTTATTCAATGTAAATTTGATCTTTTAGCCAAAAAAAAAGAAAGAAGCAAAAAATTATGGATTCACTCAGTCTCCACTGCCCAGCTGAGCAAATAACTGACAAATACACTTGATGGTGCTGCCTCCTGCCTGCTTGTCACACGATGTTGGGGACACTGGAGGAGAGCCAGGCCTGGCTCAGGGGACAGGAGGTGTCTTGAGCCCTGCACCCAGAGGCAGCACAAGCACTACTGCTCCCTGCCCTGGCAGTGGCACTCACAGTGGCCCAACTCCACGTCTTTGCTTTCTAACCCAGCACAGAAAGCAACTCAGCGAAGGCAGGAACCAAGGGCTGACACTGGGGACCCCAGAGGGACGCAGCACTGGAGCAGTCAGATGTAGGGAAAAAAGACAGTTGTTGTTAAGGACACATCATTCCATAAGCAAACACAACCCATGTGTGCAATTACAACTCTTTTAAAAAGAGAGTATGGGAAATCCTTCCAGCACTGCTCAGCCTTCAGCCTCGCAGATGAATCTTAGCCTGGACAGGAGAGCAGAGGAGCCCAGGCATGCACAAGCACTTGGTTTAGGAGCAGGAAACTGATAACACCATGTTGAGCTGCAGGCTGTGGTGGGGCTGGTTTTGGACATGAGACACAAGCCTGTCATTCTGGTCCAGCTGCCCTGGAGGACTCCAGGTCTTCACTCCAGGCACTGAGGTTCGAGTCTCAGCTCTGCCAGGAGCTGCCTCTGGCAGGTTCTTAGTTATTCTGCATACACACACAGATAAGCTCCCTGATGTCCAGGGTGGCACCCTAGACTCAAATGTTCTGGAGTAACAAGCAGCCAAGGGAGCTGTCAAAGCCTACGAGCTGTTGGTTCATGGCTCTCCTACTGTACAGAGCAGAAAAGGACACGGGTGACCTGGGGGCAGCGTGGCAGCTCACTGTCACCCCTTGATCAATCATGATGCCGGGATGTCACATCTTGTGCTCAAACCTAAGCAGTCTTCTACTCACCAGTCTCTGTTCCTGTCTGTCCTTCACAGAGCACCTGATGGCGTTAAGCATCCAGATGCTCTTTTTGCTCCCCAAATTTAGCTCTTTTCCTGGGTTGGGATCCATCTGAACCCTGCCCAAATGGCAGAGCTGCTTTGGCATTAACTGTCTGTCACCGACTGACTCCTTGCTCCCAGAGCCAGCTGCACGGCGGCATTTAACTGCGAGCTCAGCCGTGCGCAGACACCAGGCACTCCCAAGCCAAGCTGCCGATGGACATCGGGCTTTTGCTTGTTTATAGCTCAACTGCAGATTTAGGAGCCCGGAGCTCGCCGTTAGCTGCTCAGCCTTTCCACACCCATCTGTATTTTGACATTACAAAGCATGTTTAACTCCATGAATACTCCCAGAATATTCCTGCTGGCAATTCTCTGCTCCTGCCCGCCCATGCTGGACACTCACACTGCAGTCGCATTTTCCAGCTGGTGAGTTGTTTTTACTTATAGACTCCTACCAGTTTTCCAGCTGAGCTCTTGTTCCAGACAGGGAGTTTATGCTTACTAATACAAGACTGCCTTTTCTCAGCTGCCTTTTGCAAGACCACAGCCCTGTTCTCAAAGTCTTGGGCCCATCTTCCACGGCACTCTTGCTGCAAACAGTGCAAAGGCACTGGGGATATTTGTCTGGTGCCCAGGGAATCCCTGAGGAGCTGGAGCTAAGAGGTGCTAAAGGCTGCACAAGCCCAAAGGAAAAAAGCCCAGAGTGGATAAGCAAACCTGACAGTGTTTCCCATCACCACGTGCCTCTCTGTGTTGCTCACACTCCACATAGCTATGGATGTGCACATTCCACTCCAAGCCACCTCCTGATGGGAATACTACTCTCCTTTGTCCTATTCTCCTGCCATGGGAGAACGTGGGCTTGCCATAAGAAGTGTAATCAAAATATTCCCACATATAATAGCTGAAGGCAGTATTGTGGGATATTTTTCAAATCTCAATTAGAAACAAACTATTCTGTAGTCCCAGTTCTGCTTCAGACTCAGATCAGCAGGAATGTGGCATTTTAATTTCTATAAAAGAAAGGACAGATCTTAGTACAAAGAGAAGGGAAAAAAAGCAGACATGCTGAAAAACAAGAGGATAAAAGGAAGAAAATCCAGCACAACTACCCTGAACAGACCTAGCAGAGCACAAGGAGAAAAAAATAGCAGCAATCATTTTTCTTGGTAATTTACTTAAGAGATTGAGAGCACAGCCCTAAAACTGCAACAACCAGTCTTTCTTAGAGGACAAGGAAACCTCTGGGCACAGCTGCCTGGAGACAAGCAAACCACATTCTTTCTACTAATACTGCAGTGGGTTTGCGCTGTGACAGTTGCCAGAGCAGAGCTCTGCTGTGCCAGGAGGTGTTCACGTGCATCCAAATACACACACACATCTAGGAGGGAGTTCCCACCCTAGAGACCTTCCAGCCTTCTCAGACAAAGGAAAGCCTGTGACTCCCATTCACTGGAGACATCACTGGGCCTTAACTGGGAAACAGTCAAGCTGGAATTCTGCAAGGCAAACATCCCACTGCAGGGAAAGGGTTTGTCCTCACCCTCCTCCTCTCTAGTTAAATGGATAGATGCATTAAACTGACAATTTAAATCACCAGCAGCCACACAGAGATAGTGGGAAAACCGTGAGTCAGATCTGAAGACCCCAATTCATCCCTTTCTTCTCTCACATCCTGGTGGGAGTGCTACATTGGAAAACTACACGGAGAGCAGAGAAGTGTGGACACTGGCTCCAAGACAGTCCAAGGCAGCAGGAGCGTTTCCACGTTGCCTAACCAGGAACAGGGCATGCTGCATATTCTCAACAGAGGGAAAATGGATCAAGAAATCTGTCCTGGCACAGGCCAAGTGCAAGGTCTCTGGGACACACTGCTCAGGAGCAGGTGTTAGGCTAGCAGATTATCCTGCTTTTTTGGAGGATGTCAAAAGACCTGTTTCCATCTCCATTACATCCAAAGGAATGTCAGATTGTTAGCAGCGGTGAAGATTGGTGGAATCCAGTACCATGCAAGTGAAAGGTGCAACTTTATTGACTTCTCAGGTGGATTTACTCAAATGCAGATAATGTCCTTGGCATTAAAGCCTCACCCCTTTCAGAGATCTCTCAACGTCAGTGCTTGATAAACAGCACCAGGGGTCACAGCTCTACAACATTCCCATAGGCCAGCATTTGAAGAGATGATGTGTAAAACTCTCTGGATTTTACCAAAATCTAGAGTTGTTTCCCCCGTCTCTCTGTCTGCCTCTGATAACAGATCATTATACTTCACATAGCACTTTACATTCACACCACCCAAACATCACAATCAGGCTTAAATGCAGGCAATCAAAGAGAATATGCATTTCATAGACACTGATTTCCACACACTGACTATCAAATTGGCACAACTTACTACTTTTATCCAGAAAGATGGAAATGGAGGGGTCAAGATTTTTTAATAGACAGAATGGGTAAAATGCATGAAAAACTACTGCCTGCTTAAGAAACTGATTCATTTTTAAAGGAAAAGGCTTAGAAAGCAATAACAAAGTGGAGGGAGAGAGAAGAAGCACTGAAGATGCACACACACATCTCTTACAGCAAAATTCCCATTAGAGTAACAGGTTTATTCTCATCTTTCCTGTTCATCTTCCCAGTTGTAATTAAAAAATATATGTTTTATATCCAACAGTTGACAGAGTTGAAAAGGCAGGGTAGCTGTCTGGCTCAGCCACTAAGGCAGGTGTAATAAAAGATACTCCTTGCTACCACACAGATTTCATAGATACAAAGCAGTCTGGGGCTCAGTAAAGCAGGAGATGCCAGTTTGGGTGGCTCTCTAGAGAGAGTCACTGCCAAGGGGTCTCAGTCTGTGGTGGGGCTTGTAACGCGTGAACTGGAAAGTTTAATGCATCTTTCAGGAAAAGCACAGAGCCTACTGCAGTGGAAGTGGCCTGAAGTCCCATCAACTTTCACACCCTGCAAATGGGCTAGTGAAAAACCCAGCTCTCCTCTTCTCAGTCTGACAGGCTGCAATCTTACAGAATACATCTGCAAGAAAAGAAATAATTTTCCTGGCTTCACTAATTCTTGCCTTAAATCTTCCCAAAGCAAGAAAGAGAACAGCCTTGGTCGTTTTCCTTCTCCTTGGCTCAATTTGCATCAGTTCACACTGATCTTGAAAGCCTCCATCACTCAAGTAAACCCACGGTCAGAACAGCGAGCGAGGATTGTCACAACCACCACAGCATCAGAGCTGCTGCTCTCACTCAGAACAAGCTTCCCCTTGTTTTTCTGTCTTGCTAAATTTCTTGCTCTGACAGCATCTTTGAGCAACAAGTTCTATCAGTGAGCTACAAGCTGCATTAAAAAGCATTTAACTTGCAGCAGACCTGTTGCCTTTTAATTACACCAGGTGCCCTCTGCTTCCAGAACGGGCTGATGGGAGCAGGCCAAGAGTCTATTTTAACAGGCAAACAGCACATTAATGGTTCTACCTTATTGTCTCTTTGATTTTCAGAACTCAATAATCTTAATCTGTTTTATCTACATTTTAAAACTGGAAGAAGTGTGATCTGGGGAATTAGACTAATTTCAAGCCTTGCTGAAATAGTGGAACAAACATTAAGAGAAAAGCCTAAAAGGATAATAGAATTGAACAATAAGCACCAATATAATGAGACAAACTTGATTGCTTTCTTTTATAAAATTACAAAACCAGTGATCAGAGGAAAGAGGTACATGCTACATTCAGTTTTTTGTGGAGCTTTGATACAACACCTCAAAACCTTGTTCCTGAGAATAAATTACTGTTGTTTCCAGTAAGAGTACTGTTTCTTTAGCTGAAAGATCAGGAAAAAAGAGCACTGGGTCACTGTTTAGAGCAGAATCCTATTAATTAACCCTTTATAAGTAATTAGCAGAGGTTATGAGCATGCTGCAGAAATGAGCAGTATGTGTTACAGATGGTTAACAATCCCTCAGCAGACTAAATTCCAGATGATAATAAGATACGGCTGCGGGTGACCCACTGACCCTTCCACTGCGAGACAGCAATGAATCATTCATCCTCCCTTTATAACAACAAAACCACAACACAAAGTTGTGTTCAAAAGACCAAATCAGAGAGAAATGCAAAGAACGTGTGCCTGTGCTGAGCTACTGCTTCTCTGTGACTTGCCCAGGAAGAGAGGGAGGTGGGGAACCCACTGCCTGCAAGACCAGTGCTCCTAACACAAGTTACTTGGCACATCAGAAAGGCTGAAGCTGTAGAAAAAAAGAAAATCTTAATTTGAAATTTGCTTAAGTAGGTAAAGTAGATGGAAAAGGGTATCTAATGGGACTCACCACAATTTAATGCTTAGAGTGATTGAGGAGTAAATGTAAAAAACCAATTAGGAGATTACAATAAGGAAAGACAGCAAAAAGCCCACTTCAGCTGCAGACTGAATGTGCTGAGGAAACCTGTTAGGGAACAGAAAAATTCCTCTTTACCGTGGCTGTGGCTGTTCCTGGTATATTCCAGATTTTGCAGTTTTACAACACTTTCCCCCCCCCCNNCCCATGTTTTTAGTTCCCTTCTTCACTACAGCAGAAGCTCTGGATTTAGCAAAGCACTACAGGAAATCTTAAACAAACCTAGAGAGCAGACACTCTGCTACAGTCCACTGGCTAAAATACTCTGAGTCCATCAGACACCTCACCTGAAAGGTCAGGTGAATCCACATTGGTGTGACTGCTGTGGCCTGGAGGCATCCATTGAATTTACCCAAAAAACCAGCCAGATTGATTCTTTCACTTCTCTAACACATTGCCCTACACATGCTGTCATCAGTTTGGCTGTCCTCATGCTGCTGTTTAGTTTCCCTGCCCTCCCTGTTTGGCTGCTCTGTGAGTGAGGTCCAGCATGGGGTAGTTTCACCACTTCAACTCCTTTGTTTCCAGCAGCCTCCTCAGAGAAAGCATCTCGCCAGCAGCCAGCACAGCCCACCGTGCCAACACTGATTGGTGCTCACTGCTGCTCGGGCAGAAAGGCTGGGCTCTCTTCTACAACTGTGGAAAAAGCCAGTTTAACAAATCGTGTATTATTTTAGCTCTGGCACATGAAATCCTCACAAGACCTACAAAGTAAATCGGAGACGTGCTGTTCTCCTGATGATTTCAACAAAGTCACCCGTAAGACTCCCTCCTCCAGCTCAGCTTGGCTGGAAGTCAGGGTAGGTGTCCTACATATCACTCTCAGCTTGTCTTCTACTACTCCTGCACCATCAACCACTCTCCCTCCTCAGCTCTGAGCCCATTTTAGCTCTTACAGACAAAAACCCATCGTATGTCCAAGGCCCAGTCCCCACTCAGATGAGAGCATTGAGTAGTGGCACTGGACTGTGTCCAGCTGAGTACCCACAGGGATGGAGTCTCCACTACTCAACTGTTCCAATGTTCCACCACCTGTGACCCAACACTGGGCAGTGGGGCTGCTCAAGGACAGTCACACCATCTTCCCTGATAACAAGCCAGCATCAGAGCAGCCAGGAGGGTCTCTCCATAGCATCAGCACCAGGGAGGAGTGTCCTTTACTTGCTTGGCCCAAGTCCTCGGTGACATCCAGCTCCCTGTTGTAATCCACAGCTATAGGTTAGGCTATTATTCGCATAATATTTTTTTCCTGAATGAAAGGAGGCTGAGAAACCACCTCTTTGGAGCAGGAACACTGCAATGACATGGGGCATCTCCTAAAACACAGGCTCTGTATGCAGGGCATGCCAGAAATGGAAGTTTGTGGGCAGAGGGTTATGCTGGCTAACTGTTCAAACCCATGTATTTAAAGGGAAAAGGAACCAAAGAATAAAGGAAGAAAGAAGCACCAAGCAAGGAATCACCTGAGGGAAAGTATCCAGACAGAAGGACAGACAGGCTTTGGTGCTCACAGGGTCTTTAACACCACCCACTCCTGCAGCTCCTGGAAGGGCAATAAGTAGTTCAATATTTCTCTAGAGGATGCTGACACTAAACTCTTTTGGAGGTGCACAGGGATAGGATGAGAAGCAGCTGACACAACAGAGCAAATCCTGTAAAAAATCCTGTAAGGCTGGTCAACACTGGAATAGAGACCCAGAGTGAAGGAGCTTCACCCTTGGAGATCTCCAAAAGCCAACAGACAAGGCCCTGACCAACACAACTAACCATCCCTGCTTCATGCAGGAAGTTAGGCCAGAATCCTACTATACTGCCCGGGATTTTAAGAAGTAGTTTTCCAAGCACTGTTCTAACAAGAATTTCATGCAACTGTGAGTAAAGATGTTGTATCAGCAAAACCAGCCTTGGTGTGTGATCTTGGAAGTGAGGAATGCACCACTAGCTCCATCATTAGTTCCTCCTCTTAATGAGGCAACCCACAAGGATCAACGTCTTTGCTAGGCAGCTAAACCAGAGTAGCAGCAGCACAAAGGAGGTTCAGGTCCAGACTGCCAGAAGTTTTTGCCTGCAGAGCTGCTCCATGACACCGAGTTGTTCTTATCCCAGTCATCAGTCACACTGGAAAGCAGAAGGCATAAAGAAAGGATACAGGCACAAACTCCCAGCTCACACGTTGTTTCAAGCAGTGCAGCACAATTTGGTTTGTTCTGTTTTTCACCATGTTCTGCTTTTCCAAGAGATGCAGGAGAAACTGTGACACTGGTCAACTGAGCAACATTTCAAGGACAGATTCACACAACAGGTCCTGAACCCCCTACTCCCCACCCACCAAGAAGCACAGTGAGGTGCTTTGCAAGAGGGAATCAGATTTGGGCTATAAAAACCTTGCACAGCAGAGACTGCAGACTCTGGACACTCTGCAAAATGTCTATATCCTAACAGAGAGAGCATCCTCTAGGTGTTTTCCTGACAATTCATATTCTTAGGAGGCTACAAATGGTGTCTTTCTTGATAGATGTCCCTGGAGGTTAATCCTTATGCTATCTGCCCTCACTAGTGAGAGAGGGGAGAAATAAACATAAAATAAAGCGAAGTGTGACATTATAATTTCTTTTGCACCCCAAGTAGGAGTGGAGACCACCAATGCATCCAGCAGAAGAGCCCATCTCTCTCTCCTGGCCACGCTCCCCCCTTTCTCTCCCAGTGTCAATCACAGCTGCTGCAGGATGAGAGCCGGCACTTCTGCATTTCCACTCGGCACTAGGGATTAGGTAAATCAGGTGGCAGCTTTCTGCAGTACCGCAGCCAGTCAGTCCCAGCTTCAGTCCCTGCTCCCGCCTCGTCAGCCACAGCCTCATCCAGGACAAGGCCTGCAGGTTTTGAATAGCTGGAGGAGTTCAAACGCAAGCACCTTGCAGTCATTACCTCCTGCCAAGGAAAGGGCATAGCTGAAACCCTTCCATGAAAGAGTCATCAGACATTTAAGATGCTCCCCAGCTGGCTGGGACAGAGTTACCACAGTGGAATGCTCGTCCCACATGCAAGCACAAGGACATGGCTTGGACAACCATAGCCTAATTTTTTTCAGGAAACCCTGTGGCAGGAGCTGTAAGACTGCTCTGTGGGCAAGCCAGGATGGAGTAGGGTATTCTGATGGGGCTGACCTTCAGCAGAGCACTAGAGGAAGACCACTTCCCAAGAATCCTTGTCACAAAGGATCTCAGCAGAAAGGTGACTTCTACTGGGGACCAGAAGGCCAAGGACTCTACAAACACCGTTCACTGCATCTTTTCCCTCTCATGCCTTGTTTTCCACTCATTCCTATACAAAAACATCCAACAGTAAAGGAGCTGTTCAGAGGAGAAGACAAATCTCTCTGATGCACTTATGTTCTGATCTTAAAGCTCTGCAAGTCTGACAGATCTTGGTGACTTTGATTCCTCAGTGGGAAGACGGCACCATTGCAACCAGGAGCTCTTGAAAAGGTAAGCACCCATATATGCGCCTTGCAGCCTCAAGGCCTTCTTCACCTTCTCACCATCATGCCAGGCACATCACCCCAGCCAGCTGCATCCACCTTCCACTCAGCACAGCCAAGTCACTGTTTAGGACTTACCCTCCCCATCTGTAAAAGTATGACAATGACAGCAATGACTCCCTGGAAACAAACAGGTTCCTGAGGAAGTTCTTCAGCTCACTCTCCTTTGCCCAGGGGTTCAACTGGATGGTCTGTAAAGGTCCTGGCCAGTCTCAGTGACCTGACTGACTTGTATTGCTGCTCTGGGTTGTGGCACCCCAAGCATGTGTCATCTGGGATTCACTGGTACAATGTCATGTGAATGTCCTGCTTACAGTACCTGTGGGGAACTGAGTGGAGTCCTCCAGCCTTGTCAGTACAGAGCCACCAAAAATACAGTGATGCTCTGACCCAGCTGCAGTGCACTTACCTGCTAAACCCTGCATGCCCTGCCATCATTTTCAGCTCAAGATTGGAGCAGCAGACTCTATTTGCCTTCAACGAGGATGAATTTGAGGTAAAATTCAAACTGATTAATGAAGAGGAGGTTAAGCACTTCCAATCAGGGTGGCAAGAAAGGTCCTAGAACAGTAAAATTGAAACCCAGACTGTGTCTCTGCACTCTAAAGGTGGATAAGCTGAGAGGACTCATCTAAGATGCTTCCCCACATCCCTGTTACTGTGGATGGATGAGCCCAGCTGATGGTTCACAGCACACTGGGGTTCCACCATAAACAAAGTGTCACAACCTGCTTCCCTTTGGGATGCCAAATGCTAAAAAATATGTACCAAGATCCAGAGGAATTTCAAAGCCTAAAAGCAATTTTCCCCTGGATTGATCTCCAGGAAGCATTAACAACATATAACCATCCTCTTTGTGAGAAGATTCTCAGATGAAGACACTTCTGCATTCTCTCTAATCAGTACAAGCAGTCTTAATTTCCCACCCAAGTTCTGGGAGAAGCCACAGAACAAACACCTGCACTCAGACATAGAAAGCAGCAGAAGACTTCTACTGGAGGTTTTAGCAGAACCTCAGTCCGTTAGGATTTGTGAAGCATCTTCTCAGATATATAAAACAAAGAAAATTCAGAGTCCTAAGGGGGACAGCAAAGCCAGCCTAAGTCAAAGACAGCCCTGGCAATGAAAACACACACTGTAACAAGACCAGGAGTCTGTGTATGACAGAGCATTGAGGGATGGCAAATGATGGGTGGAATTGTCTTCATGCACCCAAATTTCTCCACAAAATGACACAGTTGTCAAGTCTGTCCTAGAGCGAGAAAGGGGCAGCAGGAGGAGCTGAGGCTCATCTTCCTTAACTCGTGGCTCGAGGCCCATTTCACTGGAGCAAACT
Source organism: Grallaria varia (assembly GCA_013396735.1). Classification (NCBI taxonomy): domain Eukaryota; kingdom Metazoa; phylum Chordata; class Aves; order Passeriformes; family Formicariidae; genus Grallaria; species Grallaria varia. The sequence goes on along the minus strand of VWZG01008029.1, from coordinate 606,228 downwards.
CAATTTCATCCTTCAATATTTCCAATCATAGCAGTGGCTCCTGTACCCAGATGATGTCCAGATCATGAGTGTCCTTCAGACTGGTCAAGTTGGTGAAGTTTTTTCAAATCAGGTACCATATTTGCACTTGGCAAAGAGGCAGAATTGAAGCAGAAACAATGTACCTTAATTCAAGACCAGGCAGAGCTGACGTGGATCTTTCCCCAACATCCCCTGACTGCTCTGGTGCTGGATCAAGAAGCCTATGTCCTCTTTGTTAAGAGATATAATAAAGCAAAATTGCTGTCCTAAATATTACTAAAGCACTGGCTGGCATGTTTAATAAACCTTTCCATTTGGGTAAATTAGCACTCATCTGGACAAGTGCTGAAGTGCTGTTACTTGAAGAAAAAAATTCAATGCTCAGAGTCTAATTTAAATAATTATCAGCATATTTCTGCTCTGCCTGTTTTGCTGAAATTACCAGGAGACTTGATGCAGTCTGAGTGTAAGTGCCTTTTGTCTGCATGTAATTTATTGACCCCATTTCAGTCAAGTTTTTGGCCCACTCACTGCCGTGCTGGAGTACTTCACACCATAACCAAAAAGGACTTTATGGCCAGAGTAAAATCAATAACAACTGATCTACTTTTATAGATCTTGACAGGGATTTTGATAAGTTACCTCCTTGCATTCTCCACATCTGTGATAATCTTCTTCTGTTCCCTCAGATTGTTCTTTGGGGACCATGGGCATCCATGGGGAAGACCCTCACACTGGCCAGGGATGATGGTCACCCCATCCCTGCAAGCCAGGCTTTGGGTGTAGACAAAAACTTCCTTGCAAAAACCCTTGCACAGTTCTGGGACATGTGTTGAAATACTTCTGTATGTCCTCCAAAGCCCACAGTGTGAGTATCAGGTCTTCAGCACTGAGTGCTTCATCCTACAGATGTCCAGCCATGCCACAGACTGTGATCTGTAAGGGACGGAGCCCGCAGCACCAGGCAGCCACAAGCTTGGCTCCTAAGAACAGAACAGCCCTGGGGACACAGCGCTGACCTACAGCCACACTAATAACAGAAAGCCTTGGCACCCAGCACATCATCCACAGGATTTTATTTCTAGCAAGAAAACAGAGAAAACTCTTCAATCCTTTTTCTCCTTTTTTTTTTTTTTGTTGTTGAAAACCAGCACCAGTATTTGTGGCTTTTCTTCCGCCCTACCTCCAAGACTTTGAGCTGAAAACATCACAAGCTTACCTGCTTACTTGCAACACTCCCTTCCCTGGGAGCAGCTCCAACCAGGCCACCAGCAGCACTGGTTTGGAGCACAGAGCCATCCGGCATGGAGTGCTGTGCAGCCCTGGGCGTGGGATGGTGCTGCAAGGGCAGGGGCAAGGTCTGCCTTGAAGAGATAAAGGTGCCTCTCCCCCTCGCTCCCACTTCCCAGGCTGTGTCTGCATTCAGCCAGCGATCCTGCCATCTGCACCTTATGGCTGCCGTGACGAGGGAAGCTTCCCTCCAGGGCACCTTCTGCAAACCTCGCAGCCACCAGCTCATCAATCCTTGGCTCTCATCAAAAGACAAACTTATAAACAGGCCCAGACGCTTCTCCCAGGTTTAATGGAGGCAGCTATGAAGCTGTGATTGTTCGATGTTTTCCAATGATAGCGGTGATGCCTGAGGCCAGCTATAATATTACCATGAAATAAATCTGCAGTGATATAATTAGCAGGGATGCTATTACACTCAGGTTTTAGGGATGCTCAGCACAGAGGGAGCAAAGCAGCTCCTCAGAATGGCATCTTGCAGAGGTTCTGGGTTAGAGATGGGGCTGGGGTGGGAAAGACAGAAAAACTCTAACATCAAGGCAGTGGTCTGCACTGGTCTGTATGCAAAATAAATCTATTTTTTAACAGCCAGAGGTTATATTAACCCAAGTCTGCATAAGTTTCAGGCTTAAATCCAACTTTCTTCTCACTACTCCAGCTGCCTCTGCCCTATAAGGGGCTGCAGAGTTCAGATTGCACTTGCAAAGCTGCTGCTTCTTCCAGCATCTAGTCTGTGATGTTCCTTGTGGTTCCCTAAACTGGGATGAGAGATGGAAAACAATACAACTCAATCCCAAGTCTGGTGGAAGGAGATGACTGCTGTTTTCTCTGTCATGCTGCACCCAGAGAACAATATCCTGTTAACTTTGTCACTAGTACATATAAAAGGTAGACAAACACCACTAGGAGGAAAAGAGAGAAGAGGCTGGGTTAGAAAAAGGGATGCTACTGGTATCTGCAAAGAATAGTTAAGAAAAGAGCTGGCACCTACCCAGTGTTTCCTGTTGCAGCACTAGAAGTGAGAGAATAGAAAAAGCAAATAACTAGAGCAAAATGTTTTAGGAGCAATGGCCATAAGGGAGAGGAAGGGAAGGAAGAAAGTCAACATATAACAGGACTGATCCTCAGTTTTGACAGGAAATCCTTAGGGCAGTAGTTTTAGAAGCACATTCAGGGAACAGAGTTCTCCTCAGGACTTCCAGCTGGGACAGAGACCTGGGAAGGGTTTCTGTCCCATATGCAGGACTTAGACTCATGAACTGGAGCTCCTGTGCCAATGTCTGCATGGTATGTCATTGCTTGACTATAAAAGGTGACATGCTAGGGCAGAGTTTGTATCAAGATCAGGAGATCATCCTTTAAATGTGCTGGGCAGGACATGCCCTGCAGGAAAACCCTGAAGCAGTCAGTCTGCCCTCAGCTAAGGTTCAAAAACTCTTCCTAAGTGTTAAGTTTGTTTTCGAATCTGCAGTCAAATCCTACACCTTGCCTCTTTTTTGCTACAATAAACTTTATCTCAGAATGTAATCTAGTAATAAAAATGGTTTTAAAATGATCTGACAAGCACTAGAAACCCCATTTCTTTTAGAGTGACAACTCTATTTACAGCCGCACATACGTATGCTCTGGTTTATAATCTATATGCATGCCAGGCCCTCAAGATCTGGGATATATCCTTTCCATCCACTTGCAAGAATCAATTTCAGTCATGAAAAGAAGTTCTTAAGCAGGCAGAAGGCAGGAAGAAAGATTGCCTCTAATGCTGGGGTCTCTGCACATGTCCCAGGACAGGGGCACAGGCAGCCTCCCTCTCCGTTTCAGGGCTGTCTTACTGCATTTGAACAAGTCTCACAGCTCCATGGATACCTCTCCAAGATCCACATGCCCATCCTGAATGGGCCAGAGGGCTGCTTTGCTTGAGGGGAAGAGCAAAACATCTGGGCAACATCATGCAGGCAGGAAATTTAGGATTCATTCAATTATTTCAGAAGGATGCAAAAAATTGCTAGCTGCTAAAAAAATTCACATTCAAAGCCCAGAGTGGCCAGGAACAACAGCACCAAACCCAAGCAGAGCAGAGAGAAGGAGCTTTGAGCTCCAGGGAGGTGTTATTGTCCTAATCAGGCATGAAGGACACCTCTTAGCTAAAAGTTCCAGAACTTAATTAGGACACAGAGCTCTCATTCCCAGGTGTATCAAGGACAAAGAATGATCTCTCCAGGCCTCAGTTTCCCTATGGATAAAGCTGAAGTGGTCAAATACATCTGTCCTAAGGAAATAAATCACATGCTGGAATGCACTTGGGAAGCCAAACTACCACCACCTTGAAGTCTGTTTCTCAGCTCCCGTGCTCACCCAAGCACACGGTTGCTTATCTTCTCTTCCCCATCATGGTTTCCCACTGACCCTCAATATCACAAAGCTCAGCATCTTCCATATCTTCTCCGACTTCCTCAGTTACAGGCACACCAGCAGCCACATCTTCATCTGGGTGAGTGGAGAGCAACGTGTGGCTGAGATTAGCAACAGGAACGGCGGCGAGCAGCGTTTGCTCCCTGTATAATGAGCTGATATAAAAGCTGCGCCATCTACCGGCATCCAGCCGAAACACTGCTGCCAGCGCTACTCCCATCGAGTTGTTGCTCCAGCAGCTCTTTGGGTAGAGCTGAGGTGGGATTTCAACTCAGACCTTGTAAAAGTAGCAGCACACAAACAGCAGACATGGGATAGACAAAGATGATGGTTCATTTTGCAGTCCCAAAAACCAGGCTCTCACAGGAGCCCTCTGTTCACATCCCCATAAAGAAGGGTTGTTCACTCCCAGCCTTTATAATTCCCCACTTGCTACAGAATTACCAGCTTTACTTAAAGGTTTTTTTTTCTTAAATTTTCATGCCTGCAGAAAAAAAGCCCCCACCATTTAAAATTAACTTTAACTCTCATTATTGTGCTAAAAATTTGAGAAGACATTTTAGCAGGCTCAAACACTGACCTACAGCCAGCAGTCCTGCACAGAAAACTGGAATTACCCCTTCAAATCAAGTTCGTAAGGTACTTCCACCAGCCTTTACTGCCATGTTACCCAGCCACTTCTGGGGATGCAGTTTATCCTAAACAGCAAAGGAGGGACAGAAACCAAGGACATAAAGCAGAGCCACCAGCCCAGAAAACAGGTGACTGGTAGGCACAGGCAAGCAGAGGACAAATGCTGGCTGGGTTAAGGATGAGCTGCTCCTGTGCCCTCACAGCCACTGCTGCAGCCCAGCACTGTGCCTGTGGATCTGCTTCAGCTCCCCCAGTTAAAGCCAGTTACAGCCCCACATATCCCAGTTCAGCTGGGGGCTCCACAACCACCACCAGGCACAGAGACAGGCAGGCAGGCACACAGTTAAATAGTTCTGCTCACAACCTTTTCATCTTGCTTTCACTTCAGATGGTGCCTCTGAATGCTGACAGATTTCTCATTGCAAGGCTGTATTAAGCTGCTTTTTAATTGTGTTTTGAGGAACCCAAAGGCCAGCAGGCAGAAGGGCACTTTATTTTTTCCAAGGAACGTTATTTTTATTGTAAAGGCAGGAAAGGTTTCCATTAATCCCCAGCAAGCAGACAGCTTCCACGCAGCACACTGGCTGCAGGGATGGCCACTCCAGAGGACTGGGATGATTTCAGCACTGCCTGCTGGAATACCAAAGCTCCCAACAACTCCTCTTCAAAGAGCAGATGACAGGCTTTGGCATGAAACTTGCATTAAATTGATACAATCTCTTTAATGTTATCTTTGGCTCTTTGTCACAATTGTATGTGCAATTTACATTCTTGTCGCCTTTTAAAAATTTTTTATTAAGATTTGCTAGATCCTTATCACTGATATTTTACACATTGTTGTAGTGTCACTCAAACGTTTAATGGACATCAGCTGTTCTGGGAATATATAATAGCTCCTTGCTATGGGGTAGGGCGGGATGCTGATGGATTTCAGACTCGCTCTGTGAAAGCTTCAATGGCTGCAAAGCAGATCCCTGTGGGACAGAAGGCACAGTCCTGCTAGGCACCACTTTACAGGGCAGGGAGCACATGTGCCAGCTCCTGTGTAACAGCACAGCAGCCCCAGCCCAGAGCCAAGCTAAATCCTCATCATGCAAGGACTCTGCAGGGCTGTCCTCCTGTCCCTCACCTGCAGCCAGCCCTGCTATTCAAGCGTGCAGAGACCTACTGAGATAAACTGCCAAAGCTGATCTGGGTTTTGTGGGCTGCAGAAATGAGACTTGCTAAATCCACTTTCTTTAGGAAGAGAAGGTGGGATTTGAAGAGAGCTTTTGAGACAAAAAAGCTTCATGCAACTCCATTAACCTCCAGGACCAAGCCTCCACCTCCTCAGTCATCTGGAGGCTTTAACTTCACTACCTATGTGTAAACAGAGCTATACAAATAACTGAATTTTAGCTCAGCCTGAGGATGAAACCCTTAAAAAAATTAATCCTCATTCCACCTGAAATGAATTCAAAATGATTTGCTGTTTCTTCCCAGGTCAATTACCCCCATTCAATATAAGAGCCTTCCATCCCAGATGATGCATTTGAAACATTCAGGGGGAAAAGCATGAAACAAGAATAAAGTGGGTGGAGTTTTTTCTGCCCAAGATCTTGGGCTTCGGAGAGCTCTTTGAGGATGTAGAATATCACGGAGGGCAGGGGCTGAACTCCCTGTGAGCAGATCTGTGAGTGCAGAAGCACACACTCCCTGCAAACCTACAGGCAATCCTGTTATAATAAAGACCCTCCTCCCACCCTTTCCCACCATGCACAGATTACAAAGTCACAGGACAGGGGCAGAAGCAACTCCAGCTACAAAACCACCATGGAAATGCATTTTCTCATGCCAAAATTAACCAAGAAAATTCAAATAAATCCCTTTTTCAGTGACACGGTTTCTTTTATTTTGCTATCATTGCAAGCATATCTTCCCAATCACGTTTAAAGGTTATTCTATAAAGAATTAAATGGCAATTCTCTTCCCTAGTACTAATTCTCTCGGGGACCCCCTCCTCTACTGCATCACTAACCACTTTATATTTGTATCTATCTACACAGATAGTCTGTTAAATCACACTCACCTGCTTTTACCTTTTAAACCAACCCCAAACACATGCCCTTAGTGCACAGAACAAGGCAGTCCCGCCAGGCCTGGGGAGACCAAGGGGTAAGGAGCAAGCTGAGGGACCTGAGCTTGGAGACAACCAAGCACTGCAACAGCTGCAAATCCCCTGCCCACACTAATGGCTTTAGTTACCTCCCCCTCTGCTAAGAGTGCTGCTCCTGTGCTGGAAAAAACAGGAAAAACTGAAGAACAACATGCAAACTGCTGTCAAATACACAACACTCTTTAAGGACTATTTCAGCCTTCTCTTCCCTCGGTCTCAGGGGTGTCTGCGTTCCTCACAGCACAGTATGCAGAGCGCAGGAGGACAAGGCACGCACAGCAATTAAACCCTCAAAGAGAGGTTAGTTCCCATTCCAGGGAGTTCACAGTCCTCCCCCTGTGCGTGTAAACCAGCCTGGCAGCTCAGAGAGGGGGGCAGGAGGGCAGGCTCTGCTCAGGCTAAAAGCCCAGCTAAAGCTCCCAGCATGGCCGTGTGACCCCAGACCAGGAACCTTGGCTGTGGATGCTGCACAGGCACTGGCAGGGAGCATCAGCCCCTCCCCTGCAGCATTCCTGCCTCAGGGATGAGGAGAGCACGTAGTGCCCACCAAAGGAAGGTGCTCTGGGGCAGGGAGGAATCCATAAACCTAAAATAAATCCCTGGAAGCACAGAGCTAAGTGGTGCAGACCTGGAGCGTGAGAACCAGTTCACCTCCTGGCTGACAGGGTAAGGGACCAGATGGATATTTCAGTCTGGGAAAGGGAAAGTCAGGCAACTATTTATTTGGATAGTGAAAGGGACTCCACTCTGCGTTACAGAGCTGTACCAAGAGACATCAGCTTGTTTGCAGAGCTGGTTTTGCCTCTTTTGCTCCAGGCCCTCAGAGGGCATCCCCAAAAAATTCCAGAGAGGTGTTTTCTTTAAACAGCAACTGTCCAGACTTCTTAAAGAGAGAAATAACAGCCTCAGTCCCCCAAGGGCAAGAAGAGGACAAAGCTTTCTTCATCCGTTCCTGACCAACAGACTGGCATGTGGATTGGGATCTGCTGTGTAGACTTATTGAATATTTTATCAGGTTAGGACCATTGCTTTTCATTCCCCTATCCGTGACTCCAGAGGCACTGGTGCTACCGAGTCTGTACCTTGCATCTGTGTCCCAAAGCAGGATCATCCCAGCACTCCCCAACCTCCAGAGTGTGACAGTGCTGGGGGAGGCAGCACAGTAGCCCCTATGTCTTCACAAACCTCCAGTGCTGCAAAGCGCACCAAGAAGCTTATGAAGTTGAAAAGCCCATCGGGCTGGACTGCTGCCAAGTGTTCACAGGAGAAGAAAGGGAAACGTTCAACATAATCTGCATGAAAGTGCAGGAAGCCCTAAATCGTGTTAGTGCTATTAAGAAAGCTGGTTACATTGCTCAGCAAACTGGCCCAATACAGGTTTGATAGACTTGCTACAAACATCTGATTGTCCTTGATTAGATTAGACAATCAACCCCCATCCTGGTGTGTGGGCATTGTTCAACTCCCCTCTGCAATCTGTAAATTAGAATTCCAGACCTGGGAGATTGGATCCAAATTGGATTACTGGAGCAGGTCCAGCACAAGAACAATCGTGAGGCAGGAGAAGACACACACATGCACGAATGGATAAATAAATAAATAAACAAACAAATGCACAGGGACTGTCAGCCAGGATTTGATTAGGAGTGAATTAAAAATAGAATTAGAAACAAAAGCCACCAACAAGCAATTAGCAAAGAAGTGGGAAGAGGGATGGATTTGTCACTATGAAATAGGAAAGCACAGAGATCACGCCTTTAAATGGTTTGTCCTTCAGCACGCACAAGCTTCATGTTGGTTGTGGTCCTTCCTCCACCAACTCAAGCGCTCCTGTCCATGGCCACGTGGCTGGAATGGGGCAGGTGTGCACAGGGCAATAAAACCCCACATCCCACTAAAACTACAGGCCGTGTCAGAGCTCACCTGAACTATGCAAATTCCCTCTCTCCTACCCCATTTTCCTGCCTGGCAAGATGGGTAGTGTGTCCTTTAGCTGGGACAATGGGCTGGGACCCAGCAGGTGGCCTTCTGACATGCCCAGAAGCCTCAACACAGATAAAACTGGGGCTGGACCACATTGCTGCAGGAAAACCCACCAGGGCTGCACGTGCAGCACCCCAAGCTGTCACCCAACCCAGACCCCCAATGTACTGCAGCTCAGGAGGGTCTCCCACCCCTGTCCTGCGATCCTTCCAGTTGGACACACCAATGACGGCCAACAAGCACCTGGAAGAACATCCTTCAGACAGCTCAGCAGGGCAGGGGGGTGGCAATGGGACCTTGCACTGCCAGTAGTGGAGAAGAAATCCAGTACAACCCCAGGGCTGCTCCTGCTGCATGCTGACCCTCTTCACTGTCTGCCACCAAGACCACAGGACAGCAACAAGCCCGACAGTGAAGGAGAGAAGATTTCCTGGTGATTTCCTACCAGCCTGTGCCATGACAGAGGTCAGTGCCTCTGCTGCTGAGAGGGGAGGGAGTGGGGAGATGCTCTGAACTGGGCTGAGAGATGCTTTGCTGCATGCCAATTTTTGCAGCTCCTCAGACAAGTGACACCTTTTACTGTCCCTATCAGGGAGCAGAAGAGCTGATAAAGACTCCCTTCACCACATACCTGCAAGGGAAATCTCAGGCCTATCAGAACTGTAAAAGGGGTAAACCTGTCCAATTAAATCCCCTCTGCACTCTTGATATATGCTTGTGCCAGACGCAAATGGGGCTTGGAACTAGTCCCAGCTGAACAGTAATGCACGGAGCGTTCAACCAGGACTAAAAGCACAACCAGGCTCAGCTCCTCCCTCCCGTGATGCCCCTGCTGACCAGCCTCATCCCAAGAAGCCAGTTTGGTAAGTACTTTGTGGTAACACACCAAACTCCCACTTTGCCCCCCATCGGAGGATCCTGAAGCATGGTCAAGTACTAACTGCACTATCCCATCAGAAGGAATGGGCAAGAAAAAAATGACACTAGGTGGGAAAGCTCAAGACTGAAGAGTGGAAATTGGAGTCAAAACAGCAAAATTCGGTGAAGGCAGTACAAAACTCATCTCCAGATCAACCATCTTTGCCATGCACCAGATTCCAGATTTTCCAGTCACTTTCCCCATGGGAAAGGAAGACTGGAATACCACAAACTCCTAGAGCTAGTTCACCCAGGCTTCATAGCCACAGGAAACCCAGCCAGACTTCCCCGCAGGATGCCTTCACAGCACAGAAATTCCCCAGTCCTGTCCTTTATACTCACTTCTCTTCCAAAAGAACATGTCTAATGCCCCGTGTCGGCTTTTCTACTCTTTTTACAGGAAAACCTGAGTGTCTTCAGTGAAATATACAGTGAGCTCCTTAGCTGAAGGAACAGTAGCCCTGAACACTCCTAGCTGACACCTCCTTGCACCCAGATGCTCATTCCATGCTGGAGCGAAATACACAGCAACAAAAATATGCTGTTAAATTTCACAACAGAATAAAAAAAAACCCACAAGTTTTTCTCCTGCTGCTAGTAAGTGCTGTTAGTGCTCTCATCAGCAGAGCCACACAGGGTGCACTGAACCAGCTGCATGTATGTGCATCTGTAAATACATATCATACATAAGTAAAATACACCCACATATATAATACACGTTATAAATTCTCCGATACACAAAATGCCACTTTGCTGCACTTCAGCTCAACACATCCCATTTGATACTGCACACAGATGAGGTCCATGTGAAATACCACACACTTGCCTTTAACTCAAAAGATTTTCCCAGTGATCTACAACATCCAAAACTAAACCAGCTCTTTGGAAAAAATACCAGCCCAACCATGTCACCAGCATCCCATTGGGGCAGTGCCAGAGCCTGCAGGCATTCAGACCATGTTTCATGGACCAGGAGGCTCTTTTTGGGGAGGGGGGAAGACCACCAGCACAGACAATAATTTTTAGGCAGGTTCCAGTGTATGAAGAGCTCACTTCAGGGCATAACCCACTCAGCAAACTGTGGGATGTGCCACTTTCAGGAGGCAAAGCAAATTGACTGTAGTTAAATATGTGAAGGATGAAGCAGTCAGCATCCAAAAGCAGCCTTTGCAAGAACTGTATAAAAAGTAGAAACAAGCTCAAAACATACTATCTAAAATTTCCATCTCTCAGCGTCTTCCCCCACTGAATCACAACTCCTTTCTCTCCCTGTCTGCAGAGCTTTGGGAAAGGATAGACCTGGAAGCATCACTCCTGCACTTAACACAGCATTACAAAAGAATCAGATCTGGAGTGTCCACAGACCTGAAGGAGAGGGGAGATACCCTCCGAAATCCTTCACCACATGCAATGACCTCCTCTTGTTCCCCCACCACCTTTGCACTGCAGAAACACTTTTGTGGCAACAGAAGAATTTCCAGAGGTGCTGGGCCTGTGTGACAGAAGCGATGCAGCAATCCCTCTGCCACTTGCACCAATGGTTTCTGAAGTCCATCATCACCTCAGCAGCCCCCTCGCTGCCCTCTCACTCTGATCCCCACTGTTTGCCATGGCCAGCACAGCCCAGGAAGAGAGACTGGGCTGCCAAGATCTCCTCAGTCGCCATGAGCAGCAGACAGAGTTGGGGCACCCAGGGATGTGGCACGGCAGGGAACAGAAAATAGCACAGGGCAGGGGAGAAGAGATGCCCTTGTGGGTTCATGGAGAAGGCCAGGGACTGGATTTGATGGCAAGGGAGGTTCCTTCCAGCACCATTTATCTCTGCTGCTTCTTTTCCTTTCTGTAAAGAACTGGCTCATCTTCACCAACCTCAACAAACACAGCCACTGAGGCTTTGGAGGAAGACAACTGTGGGTGAATTGGGGAAGCCTTGAAAGGTCTCACAGAGAGAAAAAATGGGAAGGGACAAAAACACCACTTGGGTTTGGCAGGCTGGAGCTGGCAGCCATTCCAGGCACTCCCTCAGGTAATGGCTTTGCCCTGGCTCACTCAGTGCTCCACCAGCAGCAAACACCAACATCTGGGCCCCTAAACAAGCTCCCAAAGAAGCCCCAACCTGTACTTGTCTCTCTGGGCACATACAAAGGCAAGGAGGGATCTGAACAGAAAGACTGAAGAGGAGATAGGAGATAAAGTTGAAAAAGTGGCAAAGAATATGCTTGGCAAAAAACCCAACCTGTTGAGTTCTAGTCTCAGATGATGTCGAGCCATGAGCCAGCCAGCTGTGACTCCCATCACAAGGAAAACCCAACAGGGATTTGTAGTCATTTGGCAACCCGCCACCTTGTTCCTTTCCACATGTTAAGAAAGGTGTCTTTCTCAGTCCTAACAAGGACAATCTCATGAGTGCAGAAACTCCCACCCAGTTGTGAACACACCTTGCATTTCCTTACACCCCACCTGTAGCCTTGGAACTTCCCCACAATGCAATACATTGCATTAAATAAATTTAATGTTGTCTCCTTCAGGAGTCACTCCATCTTAGCAACATCTTTTATTTCCAATCCAAAGGAAACTTTGCACTTTTGGTATTGAAGACCATCTCTTTTACCTCCTCTCCTGTTAAAGCTTGGGAATAAAAGGCAGTTGGAACTACAGAGCTCAGAGAAGACTCTGAGGACAGACTTGAAGCAATGAAATCATTATGGAGAAGACACTGGATGATCCTCAGGAAAAGAGCAGTTAGTGCTGATGCAAACCCACGTCAAACAGAAACTGTTGTGTGGGATAGAGGGTAGTAGTCCCCTAGGACCCAGTTGTAGATTTTTTTTTTTGTCCTATGAGGAGACTGTAATCAGATACGATGCTCTGGAACAAAAAGGAGAGGCATCATCCCAATAACCAGTCCCTTGTAGATGCCTTATTTTAGGAAGCAATTACCCTCTCTGCCATGCACCCCTGTCTCCAGCACTCCTCCAAAATGCACATGGGAAATCAGAGTGCCCTGCAAGTGCCAGACCTGTGTCACAGTGCTGCCCCATGGCTGTCAGGGCCAGACAGATGGGCTTGGTTTCCTTGGGCTTGATTTCTGCTTCTTAGGAATGCACCACACAAGGTAAGAAACCATGTATTATTAATAAATGCTCTGCACATACTTTAACGTTAATAAAGACATTAATATTTTCACATAAAGGAAAACAAGTTCTTTGATGACTGGACTGAATCACCACCTAATCAGAACAGCACTCTGAGTGATGCACCCATGATGTGTGCCCAAAGGCCTTAGCACCTTCCTGCAAAGCACTACCAAGGCACAGGCAATATCCCTTCTCTCTCCTGCAGCAAAGGAGACAGGGATGCATCTTTTCAGTAGAGTGAGCACATAACTGACATGGCAATACATGGATCAAGGAGAGAGGCTCCATTTCTCCCTCTCACCTGCCCTGATAGATACATGGAATCCCACCTGACTCAGATGCTGAAAAACGTGTTTCAAGATGTCATCATCACTCTCATGAGTCATGAGAGAAGGGGAGGAAATGACTCCAGGAGAGATGATTCAACTAAGGGAAGAGTTGAGACAGAAGAAAACAAAGGCTGGAGAGTGGAAGGAGCTGTGGGAGCCCCACTGTTTCAAAGGAGCTTAGCACAACATGGTAGAAATTCAGAAGATTCAATTTCTCCTCCTCCAACTTCTCCATTTCCAGATTTTGTTGTCAGTACCACCAACATCAAGAATTGACACAGAAGCTGGATGTAAAAGACTGCTCTATCCAAGAGCTGCTCTGAAGGAGTCCTCTTGAAAGGACTGATTCAGGTCAATAGATCGTTGTTCCCACTGTAAGACAGCACCAAGTGCTGTTATCTAACCAGCACTGCCAGAATCACTCCTGTGTCGGGTCCAGCATCAGGCAAGCCATTCACAGCACCCCAACCAGACCTGCCCCAAAACAGGAAGGCAAATTGGAAGACAAGGTTATTTGTACCACAGACACAGTTCGATCCTTGATCCAGCACCAGGAGATGCACAAACTCTCAAGTCTGTGTGACTCAGAGCAAAGGGCAAGAAAAACATAGTGACTGATGAGCTGTAATTCAAATGTCACAGTGGAACCACACAGCATAGTCTTGCTGTGTAACTCGGGGTTGCACCCTGTGCATCCTGTGGGAGCCACATATTTTTCAGGTGTGTATCAAGTTTGCAGCTAACTTTTGTCACCTGTGTCTTCCTCCAGCATCTAGAGGTGCTGCACATCTCTGGAACATTTAAAATGATAAATGCTCAAGTGTGCACACAAACTATAAGAACAAAAGGATGCAAGCTCATGCTAAGAAGAAAACTGGTCTCCCTGGTTTTCACTTCCATAATCCCAAATGCAGTGCTGACAGTGTGCACCTATTTAGTCCCATTTCAGTTCCTTCTGTTCAAGCTAAAACACTTAGTGTGAGTCCCAAGTAGGATTAGTAAACAAGTAGGATTGAGTAAACAACAATCTTCTTCACCCAAACTCCTTCTCTGAGCTACTTCTTACACAGCCATTGATAGGTCACTTCCAAACTCTCGCTGCCTTAGTTACACCTCAGCTACTGCAATACCCCCCTTCCCTCATCACAGCACTTTTTCCTGTCCTCCCATTCCTGCCTATCAGGTTGAAGGATGACCAAGTCTTTTTGCCTACAGTCCCTGTGGGAACACAACAGTTACATTACCTGCTCCAAGCCTTCCCCTTTTCCATTGCCCTGTAGATGCCCTTTCAGTGAATCAAGCTACAACCTGTATCCAGTTGGCCACACTGCCAGATACCCGTTGCACAGTTTCATGCCACCCAACACAGTCATGTTTTTGACAGGACACCTCACCTCCTGAAGGTGAAGTACCCATAGCCCTTTGCAGTGGAGAGGGTTCTCCATCTCTCCAAGAAGGCAATTAGCTGCCTCTTCACCAGAAGCAGAGAATGCTGTAGCAGAGCACGGCCCTGCTGCTGCCTCATTACAGCCACTGCCAGGTTTTACTGAGCCAGCACCAGGATCAGGTCACCTTGCTCCACTACAGATAAAATGAGTTCATTTTAAAAGGAGTGTTAGAAATAGGCAATAGATTGGAAATGCATGCAGATACCCATGGGGGCAACCCTCATGTGCAGTCAGCTACAGGACTCAAGTACCAGACACCAGCACAAACACTTCAGTGCATCCTCTCCTAAGCAGGAAAGACCCCCACTTGTCTGAAACACTTCCACGAGCTATTGCAGGGACACTGCAGTACCTTTGGTCCCAGTACACTCCCAGTTAAATGACTGGGTCAACTCTGCTGCCACTTGTATTCTTGTGGCAGCATCTTCAGGTGTTTGTGTGACTGTGGGAGGAGATAAAAAGCCTATTGCAGAGCCTCACATGATACATGCTTGCCTCACATACTCCATATGAATCTGTCCAGAAGCAGGATGCAGTTCCCAGAAAAGGCCACACAACCATAGAAATCACTTTGAAGCTGAGACCATGTTGCTACGCAAGCATCAACCTTCTTTAAACATCTCCATCAAAGCATCAGCACACAGGCCCATCTCCTTACCTTTAAAGCACGGACTTTCTTGGCCAAGAGGCTCTCAATGTCCCCTGCAACCTTCTCCACCAATTTCCTGGGCACATTCTCCTTGACTTCAAACAGGTTCCTATTCTCATGGTAGATCTAAGAAAGCAAACAAGAGAAAGACAGTCAATATTAGAGAGAAGTACAGCAGTCTTCCCACAGAAAAGTTGATCCTCTAAAAGAGAATTCTAGCAATGTGGATTAGGTAACAATATAAGCTTTGGAAATGAGGGGAGCAAGGGAAGAAAAGCTTTGCAACCAGAAAAAAGAAATGCATTCGACCTGCTGCCCACACCACTGGCTTTAGAGCTGCCTGCCTTCATGCTTGAAGTGATGAGCATCCCACCCTCTCACTGGAAAGCTGAGCTGCCCACAGCACTGCCCAATCCCCGCCTCTGCTGAGCCAGTCCTGCAGCACAGGCAGAGCCACCATGCTTCCTGCTGTGCTCTCCCTCGCCCAAGCACATCCCTAAATCCCACTGGCCACTTCCCCAAAGCCACTTGCTGAACTTGGCCCAGCTGCCCTCCTGCCTCCAGCCCTCTGTGTGCTGCCCACAGGGTTGTTGCCTGGCACAACTGTTGCAGGAATGGGAGCAAGGGGAAGACATGAAGTAGGATAAAACCCACATCTCTAAGCAAGCCACAGTAATTTGGAATCCTCAGGAAATGAGGATTTCTGCAACCAGTCCAGATCTCAGCCAGACTGTGGTGGTGAGAGGCACAAATCTATACCAGGATAATCCTGAAGGCCAGATTCAATTACCTGGATTTGAATGTTTGCACCCAAAGCAGCAGCAGTGACCCACAGGCTTGCCCTTCCAAGCCACATCACACAACTGAAGGGGACAACACCCAAGGGAACTGTTGTTGGCATCAGCACTGCCCCAACTAGTAGGAATCAGTCCCCCCACAAGACTTCATAACTACCATCCCTCAGTCACCTCCTCAGATCGTTTTGTGACTTGTTAACTCCACCTGTATGCAGACTCAGGGGCAGCCAACACAGGGTCAAAGGGAAGAGCTTATTGCAATCATTTGAGATTAGGGGGGGAAAAATCCTTCATGCCTTGTCTTTACTCAGTAAGGTACATGAAGAAAACCACAAAGAGGATTCTGCATCTCTCTGTATCCTTGGGCTATGTGCAAATACCTGCAACTCCAGACATGAAAATATATGTGAGAAAAAGCCCTCCAAGGAGAGATGGACCTCCCCAAGGAGGTGACTGACTCTATGCTTAACTGCCAATTCCATGCTAAGCATGTCTGGCACCTACCCAAGCTTATATGATCCTTGGGAGCTGAATCATGCTTTCCCATGAGACAAAACCCCCTGTTTGCTGGACAGAGCACTCCAGATGAGGTCTCACGAGACGCGAGGGGGAGATTCACTCTCTCACCCTGCTGGCCACATTGCTGTTGATGCAGCTCAAGATGCAATTTCTAGATGTTCTTCATAGCTTCATCGTACTCTGAGTTCCAGATCAAAAAGCCAATAGAAAAACATCCTGCCATAGATAAAACCACCCCACATTGGCACAGAAAGGGTTAAAGCAAGGGACTCTCAACACATAGCAATATTCTTTCATATTCCTTTTTCCCCTTTGGTAAGTAACAGCACAACAAAGTCATGTGCTTGGAAGACGCAGGATACCTCCAGCTGAGCAGCAGCAATTAGGAAAGCAAAGAGGAGCAATCTTCAAGGAGAAAGCTTTGGGTACAGAGGGAGTCCTGACATTAGTATTTTCCTATTATGAAACAGAAAATAGGCTCCTATTGGTTATGGACAGAAACTGTGCCTGTCCACAAGGGAGGACAGAACAGAAAAAGAAACCAGGAGCTGTTCCTCCAGCCCTCTCTGCAGCCGCAGAGCTCTGCAGTCTTCTTGGCTGAACAGTTCATCAGCGTTAATTAGAACAATCCAAGACAAATTAACAGTGACCATACGTGCATGAGAATGTCCCAGACAGGCAGGGGAATGAATTGTAGGGCTCCAGGCAATTCTGAGAACTTCACGTTCTCCACAGTAGCATTTTGCTTTGGGATGTTCAGAACATGGCCAGGTTTTATCTAAGGTGACATTTTCCACATTGGGTTTTATCTTGAGCTGAATCAAACAGAGTCTTTTCTGGCCCAAGACATCCCAACCGTTCCTCAGTGACGGCAAAAAGCCCATAGTTTTGTCCAGATTAGAAAGCCATTCTCATCGAAATTCTCTTGTGATCCAGTGCTTTGGGACCTGGCCTTGAAATTTGCAACAGTGGTGACCTCGGAGTCAAGGAGCTGCTGCTTCTGATTCCAGGTACGTGCCCTCACACCCAGCTGTGCCAGCACCTTCAGGGAGAAGGGGGTGCAGGTTGTGTGCTCTTGGTAGTCCTGCACTGCTCTAGCCATCCTGAAACAAGAAGCAACACCCTTGTTTTCATCCTGCTCAGTGTGATTGGCAAACCTGAAGTTACTGGACGGGAGAAGGGCTCCCTAGAACCTCTGAATTCTCTATAGAGGGATTAACCCACAGGCAGCACAGACGAGGAAGCTGTTGCACTCAGGGGATGGGGATTGAGACCAGATTATGAACTGCAAGTCTCAGTAAAACCTGGGAAGGTTTGAAACTGGATGCAGTAACAGAAGATCGAGTAACAGCAGTGCAAAGGAGTCCAGCAGCAGATGCTGAGAGTGAACTAGTAAGTGGCAAGAGGGGGTGGGAAAATATTAACACTGGCAAAACAATAGAAAGTTCTGAGTTGAAATAGAAAAATAAAACCAAACAAAAAAAACAAACAGTGGCAGGTGGGGAGAGAAAAATCAAACAGCTCAAGACAACTTAATTCCAAATATTCCTAAGCATAGTGCAATTACAAACAACCACGAGAATGATTTAAAGCAGCTCAGAAGTTCTAAGTGGCCTCACTAAAAAGCAGAGCTGGTAACACAAGCAATTGCCAACACATGTTCCTAGCAGCACCTGCACAGGAGGCACATCTGATACTGCCTTAGAACATCCATTCTCTAAATTCACTTGTTTGCCTTGCTCCTAATGCACAACAAATGATGCTCATCTCTGCCATTAATTCTCTCTGTGCCTATATATCCAGAGAGCTGTCAGGGTTCAGAGAAAGCATTTGCCTCTCCCCAGTTCCTTATGAGCACACCCAGCACCATGAAACTTCGCAGGCTGAAAAGGAAATGGGTGCAGAAATGCCCCCCCAAATGCAGAAATCACCACTTGATGAGCTGCCACAAGAGGACCCAACACCTCCCATGGGTCAAGGTATCCAAAGATAAAACATGAAGGAAAATAACAAATCCCAGGGCAGCTCCTTGTATAGCACCATTAGCACATGTGCCTTTGGGCACCACTGGAAAAGTAAAAATTGTCTCCCCAGCCACAGCCTTGTTGTCCTCTATGGGCACTGGCCTCCCCTGCCAATTGTGTCCAACCTCCTTAGCCAGGATATGAGAGAGGACACTGATGAGAGGGCTGGGATGTTGGGGTACACCTGAAATCCCAATCAGACACCTCCCCCATCATTCCCTCTCCCCCCAGCTCCATTTCACATCCCCCAAGAAGCATCTCTCCCCAAATCAGAGGGGCAGCACTCCACTGTGCTCACACAGTGTCACCTCCCTGCCAAGATTGCCCTTTCACCCCCCTCAAGAACAACAGCAACCAAAAAGCTGAACCCCAACAGGACAGCGGGTAAGCCCAGCAGCCCTCAGCCCCCCAGGCCAAGACACCCCAGCTGGGGTTTGCTCAGGGCCAAGGAAGGAGAGGCTGTGGGGCTCTGGCTCCTGCCGGAAAGGCACCTGATCTGAGTAATAGTCATCTTCCAGAAATTAAATTTTTTTCCCCACCCCTGTATGAATCCAATACACTGGGTTTGGACAGCTGCAGTCCAAACAGCAGCATTTAATCACGGTGCAAACCTGGCATGTTTGCAAAGGAGCAAAGTACTACGTGCAGCAACAGAGCATCTGCCTTTCTGCTCTCGGAGCATCCCACCTTAAAGTCAGGATGCTCCCAGTGAGGGAGAGCAAAGACCAAGCCATAACTCCGCAGGTACAACAGATGTGCACATCTGAGATAAGCCCTCATGCCCCAGAAGTGGAACCATGCCATAACATGCTCCATGAAGGCCACCAAGCAGGAAAACAAGTGGTTTACCACCTGGCATTGTTGTGAGGCAGGGAAGGTCTCTGTTCAGGGGTATCCTTCAAGCTCCTGCAGCCAGGCCTGTGCCTGGGATCCGCTTCATACAGAGACCCAGACATGGCCTCTGCAAAGGGAATTAGTTGGTACAACCAATACTACAGCAGGATACCTGCCCTTAGAGGTACTGCTTGTTCAGATGCTCATCTGGTGCTTTTAATGGAGCTTCAGGATCTGTTGGTCTCCCCCAGACAAGCATCAGTCCGGCCCCATTTGAGTCTCATCTCACCTACAGTGGGATCCTGGCCTTTCCCCACAGCTCAGAGTATGAGTGAAGAGGAATGGGGAGAGCCCTTGAGTGGACTTGCTCATGCCCTGTGTACACAGAGCAGACCCATCTGGTCTAGATGGCAGAGGCAGCCTAGAGCAGAATTGTCCTGTAATATAAATGACCAGCAAGAGCACCATGAGATGGTCCGGGCCAAGCAAGGAGCACTGTGGCTGGGTAACAGGGAGGAAAAGGAGTGCCAGACCCCAGAGATCCTGCTGGAAGATGGAGACTACTGCTCAGGGCCATGGGCAGAGAGCAGAGACAGCACGATTCCCATCTCTCCCCTCATCCCTGCTGCACCTACTGTTGTTAAATTTCATCGTCTGGTGCTTATAGTTCTTGCAATGATGGTAATCATCGTGGTGTCTATATTACATTAGGAGGATGTCAGCCCCGGCGCAGCGTCAGGGATAATCAAGCAGGCAGTGATAAGAGCGATAGCGGCCTCGCTGACAGCCCGCCAGGACAGGCAGCGCTGCCCGCGCCTCCCTGCGCGGAGCGGGTCACACACCGCTGCAGGGGCGAGAGGGATGCGGGACCAGCACCGGGGGATAGGGGGGGAACAGCACAGGGATGGAGGCACCCGCAGCGGCCACCGGGGCATGGGGAGGGGGGCACCCGCACCGGCCACCGGGGCATGGCCTCCTGGTGAAGCAGCCGGCAAGGTGCTAGACCCTGGTTTTCCCTGTCGAGGAGTCGGGAGCGGGGAAGGCAAAGGGAAGCAGCTGCAGGTGAGCGCTGGTGCCGTAGTTCAGAAGGGGCTTTGCAAATCTACCCCACGCCAGCTCCCAGAGCTGGTACCGCGGGCGCCACCAGCGCTAAGGACGGGTCTGTGAGCACAGCCCCGAGCCCAGGCACCTGCTGTGCTGCCCCGGTGGGAGCAGCGTGGGCAGTGCCCCCCTCCCCCAGAGCCCAGCCTGCCTTGTGCCACCACCTCTGCCCGGTCCCCAGCAGGCTGTGGACGTGCTCCAGTGAGCGCAGGAGGCAAACAGCTTGACATTTCCTAACCACATCTGCCTCTCTCGTCGTGCAGTGCCGTTTCCCTGCTGTGCTCCATCCTTCCACCTACCCCAGAAAAAGCAAGCACCCTCTGAGCAGCACTTCACAGCTCTCCCGCAGAAGCAGGACAGGGAAACGTGCAGTTGAGTTGCTCCTCAGGGATGGTCAGCTGTAATTGAAGCAAACAAGCCATAGAACTAAGGTCTCCCCAGTTCACTAAAGAGCCTGCTAAAAGGCAGCAGTACCACCGAGGACGTGAGGGAAAAGAGGAAGGCAGCCCACGCCACCAGGGATGGAGAGGTGGAGCTGCTCCAATGCTCCCTTGTCCTGGCCCCCATGTTTCCCATTCTCTGTGGCACTGGATAGACTTCTGCTCTCTCAGCCCAGGATCACCAGCCTCTACAGCTGAGACTTCAGCCCTGCAGCAGACTCGAGACTGCTATACATAATTTAGCAACTAGACAGGGATAAAGGGCTATACATGGTTAGCCTGGATTATAGAAAACCTCTCCTGGCCTAGAAAGCTGCTTTTAGTCTTCATCAGCCCAAACCCTTGTACAGGGAGCTCTCAGAGCAACAGACCTGTCTGAGTGTTTGCAAAGAGTCAATCTTTTGCAAGGAAATTCAGTACCTCACAACTTCAAACTCAGTCTTCCCCTTTCAGATAAAGGGCTGTAAAAACAAATCGCTGCATAGTTGAAAACAGAAGGTCTGAGGCTGGGAGCACTGCCCAGGCACTTCTCTGTGCACTCCCAGCCACTGGGATGGCGTGGGTCTTGCTGCCAGGTCAGGGTACAAGCCCACCAGAGCCTCTGTGCGCACGTATGAGGGGGAGAGAACAGCTACAGCTTCTCAGACAAATGCCCAAACACATTCAGAGACTGCACAATCTCTAAAAATACAAACCTTTACAGTAGAACAGAAACAAAATGAAAACACTAAGCTGCTCCTTGACTCTGGCTACTCTCCTGGTTATAGAGGACATAAGAAAAGCTTCAGTAAGGAAAACACATTATTTTTAAAACGTGCCTCAACTACTTTTCTTCAAGATACATGCTAGAGAGTTAACCAGTTTGATTAAGTTATGTCTACACAGAACACACCTAATTCAGATCAACAGCACTAAAATTGCACCTAGAATACCCTGTGTAGGAGGGATGCTGCCACAAGAAAAGATGTGCTATTTTGTTAGATTTCAGGTTGGATATTGTGAAGAAATTCTTTACTCAGACAGTGGTGAGGCCCTGGCACAGGTTGCCCAGAGAAGCTGTGGATGCCCCATCCCTGGCGGTGTCAAAGGTCAGGCTGGATGCTGCTTGGAACAACCCAGTCTAGTGGAAAGTGGCCCTGCCCATGGCAGGGGTTTGGAATGAGATGGCCTTTAAGGTCCCTTCCAACCCAGCCCAAGCCAGAATCACTGCCCCCATGTGATGGATCATACTGGGGGTTCCCCAGTGACCCCAGATCAGAAGCTGCATTGATACAGCGGCACAAATCCTTATACATGAAGCTCTTTGAGAAACACATGCTTGATTTATATTGGTTGAAAATAACTCAATTTCTCTCTGATTTACCTACAAGTAAGTATTTAAATCCATTATGGAATAGATCCTCAGTTTGACCAGAAGAGGTTAAAGTGCTCTCCTGGATAGACAGGCCCATGCTCCACTGAAGCACCATGCTGGACCCACTAGGACAAGCACAGGGTTGAGAGGAAGGGGACATGGAAGAAGGGCTCAGAGGAGAAGGAGTCTGGAGCAGGAAACCCAGGGAGGGACACATTGTGTCCTGACTGATGGCTTCAGAGAGCATGTGAATGAAATGAACAGGAGAAGATGATGGAAATCATTAGGGAAAGATAAAGCAGGAAACATCTCTGCTTCTCAGATCCCTCCTGCACTGTGTGGCTGCAGTTCTGCCTTTTGCACAGCTGCTGGGAAGTTTAGAACTCTGTTTTCTTTTACTGTGCTGCTTTTTTTCCCAAGGCTAAATGTCTAGGACACTGAAATTACAAAATACTCAAAATGGGATCTCAGTGGACTCCGTTCCCCTGGCAGTGAGGAAGATGAGGAAGGGACCACCACTACTCAGAGAAGTGGAAAGTATTTCACCAGGCTCTTTTGCCAAAGCACACTGGCAGCAGCAGTGCCCGGGGCAGGGATGCTGCAGGTGGGCAAAGGCTGCACCCCATTCCCTCTGACCATACCCCAAGCATGCACAGCTCCCTTATTTGCTCTGCACTGAGTGAGACAAGACTCTCAGCTCTTTAAAAATTTTACATAAATAACCAGACCTCCTTCCCCAAACAGCTTTATCTTCCATGCCAGAAAAGCTGCTGCTTCTTGTAGGAAGGGCTGTGGAACAAGGCTGTGCCATGCAGCCTCTAACACTAAAGCTCCCAGACATATTTTGCAGGTTTCCATTTAACAACAAATAAAAACCAGTAAAAATTACCTCACGCTGCCTTTTATTTTTACTGATGGTTACCACTGGCCAAATTCAGCTCTCAGCTGCAGTGATGCAAATTTGGGATAACTTCACTGACATGGATTTAAACTAAATCTCTTATTAGAGCTAAAGCAATTGAAATCTAGGCCAGCATAAGTCAGCACTGTCAACATTTACCCCCACAGTTTTCTGCAGAGTAATGATCTATTTTAAAGAAATTGAACTTTTAGAAATAGCAACTTTGCATTTCTCTTGATTTACCTTCTGATGTGGGGCTTTCTCTGCACTTCAGGGATTCATGTTTACAAGCTTTTCTCCCTAATCTCAAGCACTGGAAGAATTTTCGTAAAGGCACAGACTCGAAAACAAAGCTGGAAGAGATCCACTTGCCCAACCCATCCCCTTTGGCTCATTCAGGACCCATCTAACCTGTGCTGTTCACAAGCCTTGCTCTGATCCACTGGTGCTGGAGACTCCATGCTTCCCTGGCTGATGTCCTCCAGTGTTTTCATAGAATCACAGCATGGTTTGGGTTGGAAGGGACCAAAAGACCATCTCATTCCAACCCCCTGCCTTGGGCAGGGACACCTTCCACCAGACCAGGTTGCTCAAAGTCCCATCCAACCTGGCCTCAAACACTTCCAAGGATGGGGCAGTCACAGCTTCTCTGGGCAACCTGTGCCAGAGACTCACCACCCTCACAGTAATTAATTTCTTTCTAATATCTAATATAACCCTGCCCTCTGTCAGTTTAAAGCCATTCCCAAAAGTATAGACCAGGAGTGAAGGGAAAACAGTACAAAAATAGACACCAAGTCTTGAGCAAAACAAGGCACACATTTTTTGTTGGAAGGACAGAGAGACAGGAGACGAGTGTTCAGACAGGAATTGCAAGAGCAGATTTGAGGAATGCTGAGATCCCTGGTCCTTATTTGGTTGTTGATGAGAACAGGGCAATGAGTGGCTACAGCCTGACATGGAACAGCAGAGTAGGACGTAAAGATCAGCAGCAACATGCAATGGCAAAACTGCAGCAGAAGGGCTTCATCGGCATTCATCTCTGCTGTGTCCCACCCTTTCCTGTTCCTCCACCTTCCTCATCCTCACCACCTTCAAAATAAGTGATTCTGTCCAGGAACACCTGCAGCTGTCGGTCAGATGTGCCCACTAAACCCAGCTTGCTGCTGCAGCCCCCCACTGCAGGTATTTCCATGCAGGGTTTGCCAGTACACAGCTCCCAGTGCTGTGCAGGTGCACAACCACACCCCAGCCCTGACAGTCTGCTGAGGAGCCCTTCAAATTAAAGGGAAAGTTGTGGTGGGGAGCACTAAGCAGAGCAGCAAAGTGCCCTCCCCATGCACCAACCTTCTTCTCAATCAGTTGCTCATTTAGTTGTGGCTGTGACACACAAGGCAAGGCACAGGGCTGCGCGCTGTCATTGTGGGAAGGACCAGACACGGACTTATCCTTGGTGGGGAGCAGAAGGCAACTGTCCCGTGGATCCACCCGTCAGATCCCACAGGGTTTCCAACACTCAACAGGCTGCAAGCAGAAGCTGCTCTCTGCTGCACCACCTCCTAACATTGCCGGGTGTCTTCCCTCCAAACCCAGCCACTACTTGCTTGATGCAACTTTTGGGGTTAATGATGGTAAATCCTCCATCAGCTCTGAGTGGCACCGCAGCGACTCACAGGCTCTGTGTCCTCTCCCTGGACAGAGGAAGCCGGAACAAGTCAGCCTCAGGCCTTGGAAAGGTGATCCTCAACATGAGAGGCCAAGGCAGATACAGCTGATCCATACAACTGACGCGACTCACTGAGGGATGGGTTACAGGTTCAGGACAGGCTGTTTCTTTCCCATATGAGGCCAGACATACCAGCTTCTGCAAATCCTGTACATGGGGGTTATGACCTTCTGCTCTCCATGTGGCCAAAGAGGAGGCAGTAGGATGCTCTGCAATCATGGCATCACTCCTACTGGCCAACAAACTCTGCCGATGTACATGCTAAAATTACAGGAGGGCTGTCCCACAGTGGGGAAGAACTCAGTCCCCACATCCCCACTGCTCCCAGGAATAAAAGGGCACAGGGAAGCACCTCCAGTATGAAAGCCAGAGCTGGGCCAGGGGAGCCAGAACTCCCAGAGCAGCCAGAAGTACTCACTCAGATCTGCTCAACCACAATCACACACATCTACAGACACACTTGAATTCCCACCTGCCTTGTCCTCCCCATCTTCAGTTCCTTCCCAATATCCAAGGGCTCTAGTCCCAGCCACCCCAGCCCTTTCCCCCTGCACACAAGCACACACTCACAAACACAAAACTGAGCTCCAGACCCATCTGTCTGTACAGGCACAGCTCCCCACACAGCTCTGCCTCAGCACTAGCTGTGGGCACAGAGCGCTGTTTGGGCTCCATACCTACCCTCTTCCTATGACAGCCATGATCTTAATTAAGCTTTAGGCAGGGAGCAATTGTCTGGCACTTGTGGCTGAGAGAGGGAACTCAGTCTGTATTCCCCCTTTGCCACAGGCACAGCACCGAGCTGCCTGCATGATTGTTGGCAAATCACCTTCCTGTGTCTGCATGGTCTCAGTGACCTCCCACTTTGAAAGAATTTATCATTAATTTTTGCAAAGTGTTGTAGAATCCTCAGAGGAAAGGTAGCACAGGAGTGGAGAATATTAATATTCCACTAAGAATCTCTAGGGACCAACTGGCACATTAAAGCTTCTACAAGCAGAAACAAAACTCTTGCATGGGCTCAAGCCAGACCCCCAGTGCACTGGCAGATTTTTATCAGGACTTTCCATCAGCATTAGGAAACATGTATGGGGCCTGCCATTACACATCCAGAGCGACAGCCCTGCCACATCTAAGAAAATACAAGGGGAACACAGGACCGGGGATGGATTCGTATGTACTTGGAGTAAGAAGAGGTTGCATCAGGCAACATGTACGGTGAAGCATTAGTCTCCTGCTGTTCCAGCATAAAGTTAATCAGGGACAGAAATTAATCCCTCCTGACAGCATGTTGCCAATTTCTGATTTCATCCCCATTTCCTCGTAGCTTATCATCAAGGGAAGAGGGAACTTGTAGCATGGACAAGCCTGTCACATGCCTCCTCCTTTGGTAAAAGCTCACACGCAGCAGCCACGGGTTCCTGTACACTCCGAGCAGCACGTCCGTGCTCTGCACACACACAGGTCCCCTCACATCCATACAGCTTCACCCACCATTACACAGGTACACGTAGCAGAAAGTTATGCATATGCTTAAGGCAAAATATGTGCCCAACCATCAGCTTTACTCCAAGATAGTGGGAGGGAGGGAGGAGTGTGGGGGAAGACAAGAACAAAACAAAAAAAATCCTCTCCCCTGAGGGACGGTGCCAGAAGAGCAAAGTGGCATTTAGAAATCATAAGCATTTCCTTCCACACCCCCTGCTCCTTTGCCCAGAATGTTAATTAGCACTGCTCTAAACAGCAGCAACAAAAGCTGAAACACAAGCAGCCTCGATTACTTGAAAGGAAACCTGGTCGGCAACTTTTTCAGATGAGACATTTAAACTCAAATGGTGAGACATGATGGTGATGCAGCAGGTGTTTTTTAATGCCACTTTAACTTCCCTCCTAAAACTAGGGTGTGAGTTCTAAAAAGAAAACTATCTTTTCTGGAGGCTGTAGAATTCTGCCTCATGTTCCAAATGTCATGGGTGTATTCTGCAGCTTATTCTCCCAAACGCAGCAGGTCATGGCTGGAGCCCCACAGCGTGGCAGCAGTGCCCTGCTCACTCCCACAGCCCTGAAACGTGTCACTTCGCTCCAGGCTGGGCAACCCCCAAGGTTGCTTTGCAGTGCAGTTTAGTTGATCACATAATAGAAAAGTGGATTTGCAATTACATTCATAAATAATAGTGCTGACTTGGGTTTGTGCCATAAATAAAACTTAGATGATTATATAGACCACATATATCTCTGTGTGCTTGTATGATCAATATACATCTTAAAGTATCACTAAATTTCAGCTACAAAAAGTGTAGCAGGAAACTGGCTTCACAATTTGCTTCTCCTTTTAGTGCCATTCCCTTTCCTGTTGTATATAAGTCTCCTCATCCAACATATCAAAACTACCAACACTATCAGAAAACCCCCCTATCCTGAGTGATCAATGGCGTGTTTCTGGCACACCGGGTGCCACAGCTCACACTGCCAGGAGCAACCTGTGCCCCATCTCCTGGACAACACAGGCGACAGGGCTGCTGGAATTAATTCCCACTGAAACGGGAAACTCAGCAACATCCCATGGATTGAAACAGCCTGTCTCATACACAGAGAGCAGTTCTCAGCACCAAACCCACTCCCAGCCCCACACCCGAGCAAGGTGCCCACACTCGGTGGTGAGGGGCTCACCCCCAGCACCTGCACAGGCAGTCAGTGAAGGTGCAGTCACCTCAGAGGGGTCCCAATACAGCCCCCTGCCAGCAGCAAAACAAACCAACTCCCAGCGTTTTCTCGAGTGAGAGCAGAGCACGCACAGCATGGGAACATCCTCCATGCACTGCAGGAGCATTCAGCCCCATTACCCAAGGAACTGAAGAGCTGTTGTGAAATAAGTACAAGGGGATTGGGGAGGGAAGCAGACGCTCAGCCATAAAACCACTAAGAGGGCTGCCAGCCACTTGCTGAGCTCACTGGAGAACAGCTCTCCTCCTTCTCTGTGACAGACCCAGGCTGCAGATCAAAGACCTCCATGTCACCAGCCCTGCAGTCCATCCTCCTGCTCAGGAGATGGGCAAGTCCATGGCAAACAGGCATTTTGCACATCTGCAGGTGTAGGGTTCTGCCCTCCTTCCACTTTATTTTCCCAAGTATCAGGCTGAGGAATTTCACAAGTAAGTGGTTCTGCATGGGGCTTACTCAACAGGACATAATTGACTCTTGTTGCAAAGAATTAAGTGCTCTCAATAGAGATGTCCATTTTTAATGTCTTTTTCTATTCTTACTAATGAATTAAGCCAAGATAACACCAAGTAGTTCCCAGATTAGACTGACTGTCAAGCAGATGAGGATTTTATCAATAGTTTTGGGGGTTTTTTTAAGCTCAGGAAAAAAAAAAAAAAAGAGTAACCAGAAATGCCTCTTCCCCCTTGAAAAAGCATGGAGTAATCTCTCCAGGAGATTCCTTTCCCAGCTATATTAGTTATTACTGCCTCTGCATGGTTTCTAGTTATGTGTGCATTTGAAGAAAAAAAGGAAAAAATGTCTGAGTTCACAAACCTCCTTTATCTGAACCGTAGAATGCTTTGGTGAACATTTTGAATGAAATGACCCATAAAGCAATTAACAGTTTATTAACTTGAAGGGCAAGTCACAATGCCACCGCAGAAAAGCAACAGGATGTTTCCAGACTCCCTGAGGAGTTTGCTCATGGACACTAACATTCTCACTGGTGGGGTTGTTTTTTTCCCCTCCCCTCCTGTTTTAAAATAAAGGCTTGCTTCCATTTTCTACCACCACTCTCACTCCCTCCGAAGCCCACTGCCCTTCCAATTCATGGACCAGTATTCAAACCTGCCACAGACTGCTTCATGAAGATCTCTCCTCCAAAATACAGAAAACACATAATGTCTATCTTGTTTTGCTCCAAAAACCCCTCACACACAGCCTGGAAATGTCAAGCACTGTGGCTCCTGTCATCTGTTCACTAGATCTCAAATGCTTTTTCAGATCTTTCTGTGCCCTGCTCCTCAGGGTTCCTGTTCTTGTCTCTTCACCTTGCTTAAGGTGCAAAAAGAGGTCCACCAGCCTTTTTCCAAGAAGCTCAAGGCTCCCAGAAGAAGAAGACCACAGTTCTTGTGGGGGAAACTAACCTGGTAATGCAGGACCTCTCTGATCTGCATCTCCAATAGCAGTTCTCTGAGACAGGGACCTGATTTACCTTGCTGGTTGCAGCCTGTATGACTGTCTGACCATGCTTGTCTCACTTTCTGGAGAAGGGAAGGAGGGCAAGGAATGAGGATTGTTCCTGAAGTATTTCATACACCAAAGTTCTGCAGCATGTGGGTAGGAAAAGGACAGAACAAGGCACAGCAGAAGAAATTGTGCCTGGGAAGCCGGGCTGATCCGGTCAGGAATTCAGCACAGCCTGCATGGCCAGGCTGGACAGATGCTGGGGTTGAGCTGAGGAGTTTCACAGAGCAGATGGTCAAGGAGCTGTGATTTGCAGGTAATCTAATAATCAAGTAGTCACATCAGTGAGGATATGAGCCACGGGGTCACGAGGGGTTGGCACACTTCCCCTGTTTCTGTAGGAGTCATTGGACAGCATAAAGCAAGGACATTAACTGTTTAGCTCTCAGCTACAGCCAGCAGCAGCTTCCTTCAGAAGAAATCCCTGTAGTTCCATAGGGCTCAGCCTGGAGCTGAAGCTCTGCTGACCCCATCACCCCAGTCTCCACAAACAAGGGGCTGTCACATTCTCCCCTTCTCCCTTCCCACAGCCCAGGTGCCAACACAAGCAACTCTGCAGCAGGTCTGCTCAAGTCACTGATTCAAACAAAGTAACTCTCTCAAAATTTCCAGTTGGAAATGAGCCATATCAAACTCTGAGCACATTGTGCCAGCTTTGACCTCTGGGAATGCCAGGGCTAACTTCTTTACCCTGTGCTGCTGCATCAGATACAGGATACCTGTGGTACCATCAAGGGAGGAGGAGACAGAAAAATCCCAGGACAAAGTCCTCCAGCGAAAATACAAACCACATTTCTAGAAGTGATGAAATGCCAGTACTCACTCTCTACAGCCTCAAACAACAAAAAACCCTGTTCAGATATTTTTTATTAACTGTCACAAAATGATGCAATGCATATAGTGTAATTATGCTTAAGTGCTTTCCATGTTAAATGTCATTTCAGTTATCACTTTTTAAATGCAATTTTTATTGAGTGCACAATAATAATTTAGCAAGTAAACAGGCAAGTTACAAGAAAAGAGTGGAAGTGCAGGGGGAGGTGGGAAAGCCTCAAGTGTGACAATGAAATGCACTGGGGTACATGGAGCTGTTACTTCTGAAAGCTTGGAAAGAATTATAAAAAAGCCATAAATTACAAGGTTGCAAAATGCAATAAATTACAGCCTCTACAAAAGGCAGATAATGGAAATGAGAAAGGAGAGAGAGAAGGGGGAGGAATCTACATAATTTGTCACCACTGACCCCAGACATCTGCACAGCCTGCAAAGAGCACTGGAAATATTTGGGTGTTTCAGTCTCCTCACAAAAAAACAGTGCCCAGAGGCCAGTGGAGGGGGATGAGCTTTAGGGATGCTTCCCTTCTACTGGCACAAACACAGAATACTCCCCCAAATGGGCAGCCTTCCCTGTATCAAACACACCTGGGGGAGAACAGGAACTCCAGGCTGAAGACCAACAGCCCCACACTTTGTAGGAGCTAAACCCTTGCAGTCTGCCAAGCCAATGGGAATGGGGTGCAGTCAAGTGCTGGCACACTCAGAAGGGTGAGGTACGAATGTTCTTAATTCCACCATTAATCATGGAATCACAGAAAGGTTTGGGATGGAAGGGACCTTAAAGATCATCTTGTTCCAAACCCCTGCCACAGACAGGGACATCTCTCAATAAACCAGGTGGCTCAGAGCCCCATTCAACCTGGCCTTGAGCACTTCCAGGGACAGGGGATCCACAACTTCTCTGGGCAACCTGTGCCCTTAAACTTGTGACTTAGACACAGGCTCTCAAAGACACGACCTTCACTCATTTTCCTTTGCAGAAGAGGGTCCTGGGGGCCTTGGCACACACTCAGTTGATCAGGAGACAGCAAAGACAGTCACGGGCATCAAGTTCTGCCTAAGGAAGACCTGCCAGCACAACAAGGGAGGTGATCCCTGGAGTGCTGGGTCCAGTTCTGGGATCCCCAGTGCAAGGGAGATACAGAACTACTGCAGAAAGTCCACATAGGGACCACTAAGGTGTTTAAGGAACTGGAGCATCTCACATACAAGGGAAGACTGAGGGAGCTGGGACAGCTCAGCCTGGAGAAGAGAAGGCCAAGAGGGTTCTTAGCAGAGTGTATAAAGGGAAGGGAAGGTGTGAAGAAGACAGAGCCAGGCTCCTCTCAGTGCTGCCCAGTGATTCTTGCCCATGCAAGAAGCAACAGACACAAACTGAAACACAAGAGGATCCATCAAAGCACGAGGAAACACAGGATCTCTCCCCCTACCCCCTCCCACTTGCAAGTGTGACCAAGTACTAGTAGAGTTTGCCCAGAGAGATTGTGGGATCTCTCTCCTTAGAGATATTCAAAAGCCATCTGAACATAGCCCTGAGGGACTCACTCTGGAGTCTTTAGCACAAGAGGGTGAAAATTTTACTGCCAATAAGGCTACACGTAGATACTGAACCAAAGATGGCAGCAAAGCCAGACAACCTCCTACAGAGCAAGTGGAGAGAGGAGACAGGCCCCTGCTATAGGAAAACATTCACATCAGAAATGCTTTTCAGTAGCAATGCCAAAACCCTTTGGAGGAAGACAACAACCCACAGTCCAGGCGAAAAGGGCAAGAGCAGGCGAGATGGTGCCAGGTATGGGAAGGCACAGCTCCCTCTCGATTTCACAGCCGGCTGGGTCCCCGGGAATCAGTGCCCTTGGGATTTCAGGGTTTTCAAAACAAAGTCACCGAGCGAAAGGAAAAACCCACCAGAGTAAAACCAACAAACAGAGGCAGCCAAGTTCTGAGAGTGGAGATGAACAGGATCTTAATCTCTGGAAAATTAAATCAGAAGAAAATGGAACAGGCACAGATTTTGGCTGACAGAGAGCATCCTCCTTTCAGGAGCATGTGTGCCAGGTTTATTTGATTAAAACTCTTCAGGATGGAGAGGGAAGGGAGTGTTTTCATTATTGCAGTGGGAGTGAGGAGGAGGAGGTAACCTGTAGTCCCCATAGGACCATTTTTAGTACTAATGGTAACAAATAGTCCCTGTGGATGGGAGTGAAGTGATTGTACAGATTAATATTTCATCCCCTGAGGACAGAACTTTTTTGCAGGAATGGGATGCAGGCTTCCTGATGTCCATTGGATCTCTGGGCTTACACTGCAAGCTCTGAAATAGTCTGGCAGTTGCTTTTACTGCCTGCAGACCTCACGGAAGAAAAAACCAGCTTCGGTTGATTGGGATCCTAAGATGAGGTTTTACTACTGCAGTGGCAAGTCCTGGACATTCCTCAGCCAACGCTGGAGGGGTAGGACAGGCTGGACATTGCCAATAGCACCTCGAGGGCCTTCTTGAAATGAGTTTGGCATGATTCAGCTGTGCTCCCAATCTGTCCACTCTTTTCCCTCTGTCTCAAGCCCCACCTTCTTAACACCATCAGGAGAAATGCCTGGGCAGCATCCCAAGCAAAACCTGAGGGAAGAAACCAGCTCCTCAGCCTGTGTGGGAGACAGGCAGAGGGCAGGGGAAGCCTGCACTCATGCCTCCATTATAGCAAGAGAGCCTAAAGAAACTCAGGCACCAGAACTGGCTGGGAAAGGTAGGTCAGGCCAAGGCAAACCAGCAGGGCATAGGCAGGCAGCACACATGGCCAAGCCAGCAGCACATAATGCAGTCCCAATGCCCTGCCAACACTGGCAAACCAGGCAAGAAAGGCTCCTCAAAGAGAGGACTGAAATCCCCATGGTCCCATCCCTCTCTCCATTGCTCCCTGAGCAGCCCAGCCTTCTGAGCTGATGTGCTCCAGCACAACTTGCTAATCAGGGCACAGCATGAGCAGGGACCAGCAGGCCCTGGGCTCCAGCACTTTCTTCCCAGCAGGAGCTGAATGCTAGCACTTCCCCTCAATTAAATAAAAAAACCAAAAACCCAACCAACAAAAAACCAAATAAAAACCTGCATCTCTGTTTCACATGAACTGGGAAGAAAAGGCTTCAAAGAAAAAAAAAAAAAAACCAAAAACCCAACCAACAAAAAACCAAATAAAAACCAGCATCTCTGTTTCACATGAACTGGGAAGAAAAGNAAAAAAACCAAAAACCCAACCAACAAAAAACCAAATAAAAACCAGCATCTCTGTTTCACATGAACTGGGAAGAAAAGGCTTCAAAGAAAAAAAAAAAAAAACCCAGGTTAAAGGGAATGCAGTTTCCAAGGGAAGAAGACTTATCAGCAGGGCCTAAGTGGTCCTGCCACCCTCTCCTCTGTGCGTCACTCCATGGCCCCAAATTGCACTGCAGCATCACAACTATCTGCTTCCACCAGCTTCTCTGCCCACAGACCCCCAGTTCAGCCCCATCCCAGGAGACCTCTGCCACCCACATCCCTGCTCTGCCATGCTGTGGGTGCTCTGCTCATCTTTCCCAGCTCTCCCTTTGCCCCACTTCCAGAGGAGACCAGCTAACAAGGACAGTGCTTTCAGAGCCCTCGAGCTTGTTAAGTTATTCTGCTCTGTGATGCCAAGTGGAACAGAGTCACTGAACTTTACTAGAGACACCCAGAGGTGTTGGAGCCCTGGCAGCTCACACCATCCCCTCCTGCAGACAGTCCCTGTGTTCACACTGGTGGCCACCAGCTCAGGATGCTCCTCTCCTCACAAGTCACTGTCCCCCATGCATGGGGAAGAGGCAGAAGTAACCCACCCACCGGTGACTGCCTTGAGGCAAGCAAGAACCAAAATCCAAGCCAGTATCATACCAGCAAGATCACTACGCAAACCCTCTCCAGTCCCTTCAAGCCCCCACACCTCAATGCTGTCCTTGCCTTCAACCTCATGTGCCAAACACCACAAAATATTCTGCAGTTCTCCTCACAG
Source organism: Grallaria varia (assembly GCA_013396735.1). Lineage (NCBI taxonomy): Eukaryota > Metazoa > Chordata > Aves > Passeriformes > Formicariidae > Grallaria > Grallaria varia. The sequence goes on along the minus strand of VWZG01008029.1, from coordinate 572,471 downwards.
CAATCGATTCCAATGCTGCTGAAGATGGTTTCTCCCATGTCTAATGGGCGAGGATAAAGTCTGTTTTTATGCTCCCTTTTCTCCTGCCCTGCTCTCTGCAGCACAAAGACCCCCCTCTGCTCATGGTCACCCTTTCGGAAAAGCCAGCTCTGTAACCCCTCAGCCTCCAATCTATATGGACAAGAGCTACAAAAGCAATTTACCGTCTCATTTCAGGATTGTGCCAGCAGCTACAACATGGAAATGAGGGAGGCTGCTCTCGGCTCCAGCCTTTAAATACTTTGACTCACTTTGGTCAGGCTTGACATTGCTGCCAGCACCATATAGCCCTTACCTGAAGCACCCTGCCACCCACAAGGACAGGTTTCTGAGGGGTTTTTACCTGGGATAGGATTTTTACAATATTTCCACATGGGTAATGAATGGCTTGAGCACAGGAAGCTGAAAAGCCCATCCCCTGCCCAATAATCCTAAAACTGGTCCCTACCTCATCACTCCTCTGACCATGACTCTTTCCCACTGTGCTATACCAGCTAGAAACTGTCCTTTTGGTCTTCTTGGTCACCCCTCAGAGCTGCTAAATTCCTCTCTTGTCTCTTTCCTCTCCTGCCCTTGTCCAGCTCTCCCTGAAACATCAAGGAGACAGAATCATTGTACCAGCTCTTGATTTTGGGAGACAGCGAGTGATGGCCCCAAAGCATTCAAAACAGAGGGCACAGCACAGGGAAGCAGGGGAACTGGAGTCAGGCTAAACAAAGGGTGCACCCTTCCAAACAGCCCCTCCTGGCCCAGGCTGCCCCCCAGAAGTGGCTGTCCCCTCTCAGCACTCTGGAATCAGGGGGGTATAGATCAGGGCTGCTGAATGTCCCCATGAAAGTGAGCAGAAATCAATGATGTGCCATTCGAGCCCTTGAGATAATCCTATCTAATCAAACAGACCTAGAGAAAACAGCATCTTATGGGCCATAAAACACCAGAGGCTTATTCCCCTCATAAATATTGAGCTGACACCACCACTGCTACAGCCCCTTTGGCTCTTCCTTCCTCCTCTCCCATCCTTCCACTTGAACGCTTGGCTGCTGACAGCTCCTAATAACTTGGACTCCGATGCGGTCTCTGACTGCCTAATCAGGGTTACATTAATGAAGCGGTTATCTCATCCAGCCTGACCCCAAAACATCCTCCACAGAGCAGTGCCCGTGCCCAGCACACCAGGGAAATGGGTACTTTCGGCAGCAGCCCTTGGTTGGCAGGGTCCAACTCCACAGCACGAAGCACACCCCAGACAGCCCAAGGGAGATGCTGGCTCTGCTAAACCCACAGCAGAGCGGCCCAGTGTTTCAGTCTCATTTCAACTGAGGGTCATAACAGCAGCCTGCACGCTGTTCCTAACCCTTCTCCCACCAAGCCTTCCCCTCCCAGGGCTGGCAGAAGTTACCAAGCCATATGAACAGAGCAAGGGAGTCTTCTCACCCTTCTAGTTTAGGGTGAAGACAAAGCATACCTGAGCCCTGTGAACATGATGAGCACCAGGAGGAGTTTTAGCTTTGACCCCTCATAGACTATTCAGCCTTTTTCCTCTGATATCAGGGCTTTGATTGCTGTCCCAATTATTGCCTTGGAACTGTGGGCTAAGGAACTCCTAGCAAGCCCTGAATACTTGGCTGCACACCCAAAGCAGACCAGTGACATGGAGGTGTCACAGTCAAATGAAGTTCTGACAGGGGAGATGGACTGATGCTTCCCTGCTGCCACCCAACATAACTGAGGTCACCTGCCACTGCCTGCAACACAGGAGATTCAAGTCACAGGGAGCTGCTGAGTTCCAGGGCATTTCTGCAGACAACCTCAGCAAGGAAGGTGACATGTCCTAGAGCTGAAGGAAACACTGATGATCCTCCCACTTGTGGGCATGGATATTTCTCACCAGAAACACAGCAGCTCAGGAGCTGCCCCAAACCAATCCCTCCTCTATTTTGCCTAAGGAGAGGACTACTGCTCAGACTGTACCCATGAAGACTTCTCTGGGATGTTACCCTGCCTGGAACAATCCTCCTGGAGGGTTTAGTCTTGTTCCTCAACTTCACCAGTTTGGGCTTCCAAATTGCCAGCAGCCTCCAAATGGGCCTAGTCTTTACGATGAGGAAAGCTCTCCATACTAAGGAGAAATCCATTTGCTTCTCTGAAAAGCAAGATGAAGCATGCAGATGGGAGAGGCTGTGGAGACCCTTGCCTCTTCCTGCAGGATAATGGAGTTTACCATTGCTCCCCCAGCACTGTCAATCTCTCTGGCACCCATTGTGTCTCAGGGGGATGCAGCAGGGCCCTTTCTCACTCTCTTCCCTCCCCTCAAACAGGGCAAGGAGGGTGGGAACAGCAAAGCCAAGGGGAAAAACAAAACAACAAAGCACCGTATAATCTGTACATTTCACCATTTGGCAGAGGGGATTTTTTAATCATTTAATAGTTTTAATCCTTTATCAGATGCTCATCTAAGAGGATTTTACTGCACATACAAGATTTGGTACAAATTCATCTGCAGTAAATATACTCATTTAGCAAATTTATTTCCTGCCTGGGCACTGAGTGAGGCAAGTTGGCTGCTACTTGGCAAAGGTGGTGAGACCTTGCTGGAACTCCTCCGTGCTGTATTTCTCCTGATTTTTGCAAGCCAGCATCTCAGCTACTGGAGAAAAATGACACTGGGCATCCTCACAGCATGAGGTCCCCACAGATAGTGGGACACATCTTTGGACAGCACCAGCCCCACACCCCAACCACAAGGGCATCTTCTTCCATTGATGTGCAGATGCCCACCCTGCCCTACCAACTCAGTACCACTGGAGATTTACTGGCTCTTTCTACACCAGTAACCAAAGGGGATCCCGGCACTGCCCCACCATTATCCACAGAGCAGACAGTCACGGCCCAGACTCCCCAGGGTATTTTGGCAGAGAGACAGCCCAGGTGAGGTTAGTTTCTTTTGGGGAAGTGGCATGGAGATGAGCCATGCCACACCACTTATCTTCAGAGCCAGGGAATGGGCACAAGCTTATTTTACTTATTAAGAAAGATAAAACACCTCATGAAAACCCAAAGGTTTGAGGTTGAGAAGCAGGCTGGCAGACAGGCTGCTGCAGCTAGAGAAAGAAAGGTTGCAGCTCAGGGGAGATGGGTTTTATTCAGTCCTGCTGCATTATTGACCCCACCACCTCTTCTGATGATCAGTCAAGGCCAGCAGAGCCCTACTCATGGTACCACGTGACTGCAACATACCTTGTGAAGGGCTGTGAAAGACATCCAAGAGCACAGCTGAGCCAAAGCTGCCCCCCACCCCCCACCCATTATCAAGATATTTTGGGGGGAGGAAATAGGAATGAACACTACAGTGAATTTACACCTTTCTGAAGCTCTGTTAATTTAAAAGTGGCCAGAAGATATTATCTATATTATAAGGATGATGTGCTCTGTATGCATGCAAGGCAACTGCTGAGGCACTGCAAAGGTTTCTCCAACTGGAATACAATTCATAGGATATGACGATACTTCTTTAGATGGCTTAAAGGTAAAGCAAGAGCCTGCTGCAGGGGTGATCATTTCTCATGTTTTTGTGTGCTTCAGTTTCTTTGTGTGTTTGCTTTGGGCTAAATACTTAGAAATACCCTGTAGGAAATTAAGCTGGATCCCCCAAATGCCAACTCCACGATTAACCTGTGGGTTGTTCCACTGCCAGCCTCTCTCCTCTCATCTCACAACCTCTGATCTTCATCTAGAGAAAAGAATGAAAAGTTTCTGCTTCCCCACAGCTGTCAGGGAATGCACAAATCCCTCTTACCCATCTCTAAGGCTGGGACAAAGGCCCCATTTAAAAGGAAAGGGTACAGAATATTTCCCTGACACTTTATATCCTCTTAGGGCAAAACCTAAGAGCCATGTTTTTGTGTTTGCAGAGCAGGGAAGGGCACAAGTGGCATCAATGGCAGCACAATGCTGTTTTTTCTGTGTTGCAAGATCTTACCACCTGAGCATCTTGACCAGACAAGGGGTAAGAGCCCAGGGATGAAGAGCTTGTCTTCACCGCTGTGGACAAGCCAACAAACCAAGTCATGCTGATGCATGGCTTTTGGATGGAAGTTTTGATTAAAATACAGGAGTGAGCTTAGTTGGATTTACACCAGGAGCTCCCAGCCAGCAAGCTACCTTCCTTTCTCTGGGCCACCACTGATGGCACGGTCACCTTTTTAGACAAATATCAAAGCAGCTTTTTGGCTCCCCAGTATGTAATTCCTGCTGTAAGCACTGTGGGGCAGAGAGCACACCTCCCTGGGCAAGCAGAGCACACCACAAGTGCTGCAACGAGGCACAAATTCTACTGGAGCATAAATAAGTCATAAAAATATTGTGCCCAGTTCAAGCCATGGTTAATTCAAACAAGCCCACCAGTTTTTGACAGCTTGGTTTGAATGCTCTGGTGCTTGAAATGCAAAATACAACACAGCCCATTACCCTGAGTCTGCAGAGAATTATATCTTATTTTTTGTAGTTTATTCAACAAATCCAATAGACTGATCCTATCCTATTCCCTCTGCCTTTAAGACAATCCAAGAATCTATTTACTTTCCTCTTTCCACATGGATGGCAGCAGTGATAGGTGCTTTGGGAGAGAGAGTGCCCACTAACATTTATTTATGGTCCAGCAGTGGCTGTAGCGTGTGAGTGCTGCCTCTGTGCACAGCAAGATACACTCCCTGCCCCATGTCCTTATGGTTCATAACAGTCCCTTAGCTTTATTTTTCGGACTAGCACAAGTCTAAGAAAAGAATTTCTGGTGTAAATAGCCTTCTGCACCCCTCCAGAGTACTTTGTGTTGGACCCTTCCAAAACCCAGGCACCAACCCAGACTGCACCCTATTTTGTAGGTAATGAATCAAAGGCATGAAAAGGTGAAGGGCTTCAGGCCTGACAAGCAGAATGAGTCTTTTGCACAAGGCCCACAACACTTTGGGTCTCAAGATCTGCATCTAGCATCAATAACCGTGAGATTAGCTCAGTTGGTTACAATATGGTGCTAATAACACCAGGGTTGCAGGTTCAATCTCCATATGGGCCATTCACTTAAGAGCTGGACTCTGTGATCCTTATGTGTCCCTTCCAAATCAAAGTATTTTGTGAAATCTATGAAGGAGCTGCCCCAGGAACTAATTTCAGAATCACAATGAAGGCAACATTCTGCTCTTTCACAAAGCCAAACGTCAAACCACTCAAAGGGCCAAACAACCCTCAACTATTGGGATCTCCTTAATCCACGGCCAGATCCAGAACAAAATTTAGCAAACAGCTGCTGCTTGGTACAACAGGCAGACCAAGCACGAGCCCAGGATGCAGCCCTGCTCATGTTTCTGGAGGTCCAGAAGAACGATTCAAAAATCTGCAGTTTAGGGCTTTTAACTCCCTGCATAGATACATCTGATGCATTCAGGTACCAGAGTGTATGTGCCACCTCCAGGGAATTTATTTCCCCCCTATCTGCCAAGATAAACAGCATACCAAGCATGAAGGGGGGGGGAGGAGACAAGGCTGATTTAAGTAATTTCACTTTGCGATTTTCTATGTTCTTTTTAAGTCGCTTATCCATTTCAGTGCTCAATATTCGGCTCTTTCCCTAATTAGAAAATCGCTAATCTGCTCTGAAAAATGTAAAAGTGAGTCTTGCTTACGTGCATTGCTTGGAATATGCAAGTGTGTTGGGTTTTGTGTTGCTTTCAAGCTCTTTTTAAAAGGCTTCTGGTGTCTCCAGCTGGCATTGCTTGCTCTGGTTGATCCCTCCCCTGTCCACGTTCGACTCCTGTGTGCACAGCACTGCTATGCATACACCTAGTGCCTCCAAGAAATTATTTCTGCTCTATTCCCAGCGCACACATTAAATCTTTGGCACCCCTTTAAATAACATCCTCAACCCTTTCTTTGCCTGGGCAACACCTCTCAATCAGAACAGGACAACCTCTCCATACTACACTGCAAACACCACCTGCCCAGAAACTCTGTGAAGGGACAAAGGAGAGCTCTGAAGGTGGAGGCTCAAGAACAGTGAATTTTCAAATCAGACCAGACATTGCTCAAGGGTTCAACAGCAGCACTGACTCAGCCTAGTGTTACATCCACAAGACTATAACTGGTGCCAGGGAGCATGGAGAGCGGGGCTCCTCTATGCAGGGGCCAAGCCAGAAACCACATGGGACCACAGGGCAGCCCTCACTGACCTGGCACAGTCGCAACAAGTCTAAGCATGGCTGGGTGGTGACAGGTCCTTGGACAGCCCCAGGCAAGGTGAAGTGACAAGCCAGGGGCAAGGTCCACCCTTGGAGCTCAGGCAAGAGAGAGCCAGAGACAGAGCAGTAAAGATTACCTGCAGTGGAGGTCCAAAGTCCATGTGGGAGACAAGGGTCAGAGACCTGGATGGTGTCACTCCATGGTCCATCCAGGAGAACTAGCTAGAGACACAGATGCAGTTCTGAAACTTGGGTCTGAGGTGCACCCAGGAGGCAGCAGCAGGGACAACCCTGCAACGCAACTCAGGGAGACACAGGGACCTGCGCTCCAGTGAAGCTCCTGAAGCTGGGGGAGTGGGAATGGGTCCCAGGTGAGACTGATTAAGGCAACGAGGCTCATTAACACACCTGGAGCCTCACCCACCCCTCCCCACTCTGTGTGCTGCTGCTGGAGATCCCAGTCTGGGGAAGCGCAGTGGAGGCAGGGACAGCTCAATAATTCAGTCTAGTGTAGGAGGGACAGCAGACCAGACCAGACCGACAGCTCCCCGCTCAGCACTGCTCTGTGCATCAGGAATTCAATACCTGCTCTGAGGTATAAATATGATTGTCCTGAAGGCCAGCAGCTGGTGGCTTTAGACAGCAATGTCTGGCCTAGGTGATCCATCACTACCTTTTTGTGGAAGAAATGCCATTAAGCAGGCACCAGTATAAGATGAGAGTGCAGGGTTGGTCCTGAACAGCTCACCCCAAGAGATCAGAGACTCCAGAGACTGCAGAGATTAGACTCGTCTGCAACAGGTGAGTGCACCTGTAGAACAGAACTGCTTCCCAGGAACACACTTGGTCCTCCTGGGCAGAGCTGGCTGCACCCCCACCAGAACACATAACCCTTACACAAGTCCCAGCACTGCTCAGCCAGCAGTTGACATTGTACTAAGAAAAAAACAACCCACCCACACACTGCATAACCAGCAATCAGGGAAAAAAAGAAATCAGGAGCAGCTGGCCTGCAGTGTTCCAAGCCTCACTTCTAACAAGGCACCCACCACCACAGAGGAACACCTCAGAAACCTCCTGGCTGGCTGTGTACTATGAATATTGCCTGTTTAAGGACCACTGTCCTATGTCTCTGGCCTAGACAAGAGAGATCTCTTGCCTGGGTATCTACATAGCACAAAAGTGATATTAAAGACAGCCAGGTATCACCCTGCCAGGACACCTGCACACTGCTCAGCCAGGACAGCCTACTCCTCAGCCTGTGCACCTCCCCAAGTGTTATGGCTGTGATCTGTCACACTTGGCTACCTGCACATTAAGATGAGCAACTGCTTGCCCTGCCCCATTATCCTGCTGTCAGCTGCGGCTCTTGCACTGAGCATCCTCAGCTTTTTGTAAATCAGCCTCTCAGTGCTCCCGTACCCAAACCTTGTCCCACGCTGGAAGAGCCATCCTGGTGCCCTTGCTCACACCCTTCTCCTCTGCCTCTGACCGAGGGCAGCACTGCATCACCTTGCTGTTCTGGGAAGAGCTCTGTGCATGGCTGTGAGGTGCCCATCGCTCTGTCTCTGTAGGAGCCTGTCAGTGTCATACCCACTGCCCTGTACCCAATGCCCCCAGTGGCTTGTGGCAGACACGCGCTGGCTGTGCCTGTCCTACAGGAACAGAACCAAAGCAGGAGGAAGAAACTGTGTAGCTATAACCAGCAACAGTGCAACTAAATAAATAACTTGGAGCCTTCACATTATACCATTTTCCAAGGGTGCTATTTGCTCACAAGCTTTTCACAATCAAACACTTTGCTGGGAGGAGTAGTATAACAGAAATGGCAATTAGTCACCCATCCTGCCTTTGTTCCCAAAGGATCTCCAGCAACATTTTGGGGAAAAGACTGTGAAAGTTAATCCAAGGCTGACACAGAGGCAACATTGCATTGCAGCGACATGGACACTTTTCCACGAATCCACTGCTGCCCAGATTGCTCACAGGAGAGGAAGGGAACACAGCTGCTATCATAAACCTTTCCAGCCAAACCGCCCTGCTTCATTATAGTTTGTCACCTGCTCAGGGAAATCACTTGTCACAAAAATTTTCTTTTCCACTTAATGACTTCGAACTCAATTTGAGGACTGGCTCAGCGGACTGCAGCTGAGGTGCCTTTCAACTGGAGTGTGCACCTTCCCTGGGCACGAGCTGAGGGCTGCGGGATGACGGGGACATCTTTCATTTGGGATGCAGAGCTGTCACAAGCTCGGCATAATTAAAAGCCTGACTCAGCAAAGCACACCAACCTACTGATTGTAAGCCCACACTTACTGTTTAATAAGGATGAAATCTGTTGAACCAGGGCTGATGAGACACTGGCCTAAGTGAGGGCAAGGTCAGGAATTGAGGGTCATGACAAGTGCAGAGCAAGGGAGAAGAAGAGGCAGAGGCCACTCTGTGTGTTCAGACTCAGAGCATTTATACAACAAAGCGTGTGGCCAGTTGGTGGTGGGGCCAGAATCAGCCCTAAAGTGCAGAATTTGTTCAGCACAGGGAGTTTATTGTCACAGACTGGTATTCTGACCTGTGCAGCACTTCATTGCTTGTGTTGCCACCACATACTCAAGTTGGTACAACATCAGTGGACAGGGCAGGCTAAAGCTCCTAATCATTGCAACTACACAAAAAATGCAAATACTGCACTTAATAGAAGTCACAAATGAAAAAAAACAAATATTGTGCCATGAGGGGAGCCAGGAAAGTTTGGTGCACCCAGTGCTCTTCTCTCCACCCTAAACTGTCTTTTGAACATTTTATGCTATAAAGACAAGGTCTCCCTACCACAGACCTATTCTAAAAGTATTCCTGCTTACTAGAATTGCAAAAAAAAGATTAGGAACGGCTGCCCTGGTTGGCCTAAAATGATCTGTTAAAATTCTGCACGTGAATGCTTTTAAATGCAAGAATAAGGTAAGTGAACGCTGTGTCCCACATTCCCAGTGAAATTAATAGGCCCTGTGTTACGACAGAGCAGACACAAAATCATTGCTAGGACTGAAGCAAAGCCATGACTTATTTATCTAGTTTGCACTGTTCCTACGTAGCTGCACACAGTATATTAGGTAAACTTAAACATACATCTTGTTACTTTAGCAGCCCAAGGATGGCAATCACACCTCTTTTAAAAGCAGAGTATCTTGAACCGGCAACCAATGGATCGGCTTAAGAATCTCCCCACCAAAGCACTTCCTTTCCTGCTGCTGGGACAGCAACCCCACACTCCAGCCCTGCAGATCTTTGACAGGATGGACAGAGCACGGGGCTGTGCCTAAAATCCACACTCACTGTCCCAGGTAACAGGCTGAGGGCAGCCCCTGCTCCATTTGGCTCGGCAGCCAACGGACTGAGTGCGTTCTCAGGAGAGAGCAGCTCAAATTAGCACATTAGCAGAACTGCCAAGAACTGAAAGCCCGATGCAACCAGCTAAACACTCGAAATTTGCTCCAGTGGCTGCTGCAGTAACCCCTGCAGAAGCCACAGATAACACAGCGTGCTATCGCAGTGACACGGGCCACGCCTACAGCCGGCAATCCTGCCCCACAACAGCACAGACCCAGCGCTATGCAAAAGCATCAGCCCAGCTCCTGAAAGCAGCCCCCTCCTGCAAACAAGCTAAGAAAGGTGCTGCATTAATGGAGAGTGCACCGAGTCCCGCTCCAGGGTTAGCTGGACCTCAGTGACCCCGTTCCTTTGCACGCACAGCGTGGCCTGCAGCGCTGTCTCGTCCCTCATGCCCAGCCTCAGAGGGGTCCCCAGGAGCCAGACCCCCACGCACCCGCCTCCTCATCTCCACCCCTGCCCAGAAACCCAGTGAAGATTTAAGAAAAAGAACTAATTTTAAAAACACTTCATCATCAAGAGTTAAAAATACTTTCTTCAGTCGACTGCAAGGCAAGCGGAGGGGACAGTGTTTACTGCAACGTATGGCTGCAAACTGAGATTGCTGCTTTAGAGGAAGATCTGGTGCTCTGGTGGTTTCAGCGTGTTCTTTAAAGCCCTGTAACAGAGACTTATTTCAGCTCCTCTCTCCGCAAGGAGCCTTTAACTTACTAGCAACCCCACTACATTAGTTACACAAGCAACCAGTTCCCATCTAATTGGTTTGTAAGACAGCAGGTCTTCCTTTTTAATGGCTGATTAATTGCCACACTGCCCAATGCAAGGCTGTGATTCACTTATCTCTGTAGAAATTTAGCAGGGAAGCCTGAGGCTTCCATGTTTCCAAGAACTGACACCTAAAAAAAAGTTGTGATCCAGCCAAAATCATACCAGCCAGCAGCCTCTACCAGTAACCTTCCCACCACCTCCACCCTTCAAAAGTCAAGGGAAATAAAAATTCTCCCATTTTTAAGGCAAAATTCAATGTTTATCACAGAGATAAGGCTCATTTAGTTTTTAATTTTTCATTTACCTCCAGGTTAAATTCAGGCAGGGAGCCTGATGTTGAAATGGATTGAAACAACTGTTTTAACACAATCCAGCTTCCTTTCCAAAACTCTTCCATCTCCCCATCCACTGCCAAGAGAGGGACCAAAGTGGACAAGAATAGGGAGATTAAACAGGAACAAAAGTCGGAGTCAGCACCAGGCTGGGCTAATGCGGGCACGGCTTTGTCGTCGGCATTTTGCTGTTTGTTGTCTGCAATCCTTTTAAGGTGGCTGCAGCTTGCAGCCAGCATAATCCTGATTTTGTAAGGGTTTGGGGTTTTTTCCTCCCTCTTCCTTTTTTCACATTGCCAGCAATTGATTTCATTTAACATTTTCATTCCTCTGCCCGCTGTAAATAACCACTTGGCAGTTGAATTTCTCAAGTAGAACAGGCAGCGGCTGCTTACTCTCTTCCTGGCAGCTGGGGGGGAATCTGGCAGGCACTAAAGCAAGAAGCTGTTTCAAGTAGCTTTGAAATGTGCAGGAGATTACATGGGTAGCACTTGGAGTGGAAGAAGTCACAATATGGAAAGGCTAAGAACTTATTTTTGAGAGGCCTAGTGAACTTGGTGGCTGAGAGACAAAATTCACCACTGAGAATTTCATTCCCAGTTCATCCACCAGTGGATGCCAGTGGAGAGGGGAACCAGGGTGCTGCAGCTGATTGTTGCCAGTCATCTGGCAGAACATAACTGCATTTAAACCAGCACACAAGGTGCAGCCTAAGGAGACAACAACCCAACCTGCCTCCTCCTGGTGCTCTGCAAACAGCACCTGCTCACTGCCACACTCTGCCAGGCACATCAGCTGAGATACTGCATTGGTGCTTATCACACCAGTCCTGCCTTCCTCCCTGGGGCCCAACTCCAACAATATTGGTGCTGGATTCCCAAAAAGTTAAGCTAGACAAGATACCTGTGACCTGTAATGTGCTCTGTCCTCTGCCACTGACTGGGCAAAGCATCTCCACCCAGCCAGGAGAGCTCAAGATCTGAGACGAAAAGAACTCCTCATTGCCACTCAGTTTATTGGATACAAATTTCTGTTCTGGCTCGTAATCCCAAGAAATCCCTGACCTCACTAGAGTTGGACAAATTTAGGGCCAAAGCAAACTTGAGTGAACGTCAGCCTTCCCATCAGAGTAACAGAGGAGTCACAGTATAAATGACAACCGGCACAAGATGAAATCCCCAGGTTCATCTTAATCATGCTGGCATAGTATCCATGTAACTCCTTTAGGCTTTTATTTTATGTGAGAGGAAGAGGGAGAAGAAGAGGGAGAGGGAAGGGGTTGCTGCTCCACAATTGCCGGGCTGCCCCCAAACACAGGAGTTCCCAGTACAAGGCTTTGCTGCCATCCAAGAGAGGCCAAGCCGGGCACTCCACAGCCACAGAGATCAAACACAAGAACAGGTATTTACCACCCTGAATGGCTGCGTGCACAGCTAAGCGAGTGCTAAGTATTAATAACGATTAATTTGTAAGGGTTGCTTTTTAGCTTTTGTTCAGAAAAAGTCAGCATATTCTGAGCAGACCTATTAACAATACTAACAAGCAGAGCTCATACCACAGGCTACGTGGCCTAATTCCACCCTGCTTTTCTGATGCTGCAAAAAAAGCTGCAGTAAAAGATATCAGCAGTGACAGGATCCTGACACACACTGGCCCCCACCTCGCATCTCTCAACCCTGAAATGCTCCTCAGCAAGAGCTGCTCGCTCCTCGCCAGCTCCCTGCCCCTCAACCCATGCTGGGAACTACAGCGAATGTCTTTGAAGATGCCCCCGCTGAACTCAGAGAGGCAGAGCGGAGCAGGGATGACAAAATCGGAGCTGGCAGCTCCGCAGAGCAAAGCCCAACAGTAGGTTCACCTTTCCCTTCCCCTCTCCAGCCCACCACGAGTGGGAGGGCTCGAGGCAGGACGGCGCAGCGCAGAGAATGCCAGCGGCGAGCAAAGGAGGGCAGGAGACAGAGGTGGGCAGCAGCTGCATTGTTAGCACCGTGACGCAGCTGGTCTCTGCGCTCCGAAAAAGCACTCACGAAGGGCACGGGCACACAGTGATGCAAGTTAAAGAGTCCCTTGAGAGGCAGATTCAGTCTAATGTGCAGCTACACAGGAGGATAAAACACTTGCTCCCCCCTCAAAAATACACTGGGGACACCAAGGGGTGCAGGGGAGCTTCTCCACTGTCCTGGCACTGGCTGGGGGCTCAGCCCTTGACACTAACTTGCCCTCAGCCCTTCTTGCTGCCATCCACACCTGCTTGCAGCAGGGTAAGCGTGAAAACGGCAACCTCGATCCCACAACAATTCAGAGCCCATTGCATTACACAGGAACACAGGCAGGGCTAATCCCCATCTCACACCTTGCAACGCTAAGTACATTAGAGGCTGCTTTTCCATTTTTTAAAATTATATTTATTTTAGCAACTTTTCTTCACCCCTTCTTTTTTTCCCCAGCAGACAAACAGCAGAGTAGAGCAAGCATGGATAATTCTCATCCCATTTTATTTTATTTCTCTACAGCGTTTCTCTGTTTGCTTTGGAGAGGAGACGGGTGTTGGAGCATGTGTATTGCTTTGCAATTACAAATTAGCTTTTTAAATGAAGTGTGCTGCAAGAGGCCTGATATGCCATGTGAGAGTGAGCTACTCAGCCTCTGATGAGAAACAAAAGTGGGAAAAAACCCCGCCCTAGGAAACTGCCATACTGCTGCTCCCAGAGCCTGGTCTGAGCAGGGAGCTCTGCACAAGTGCAGGGCAAGGAGTGGTCACAGTCATGGGCTCCTCCTGGGGCTTTGGTTCCCACAGCCAGCAGAGAGATTTTTTCGCAGAGTAAATGGAAGCACTTGACAGCACAAACCAGGTCAAAGCACAGCTCTGCTCAGGCTTCAGGGAGGCTCTGAGCAGAGGGGAGGAGACAAGGAAAAGGCATCCTCCTCTCCCATTGAGTGGGGCCAGCTTTCCCCGGACTTCCAAATCTAGAACCCCTCCTGCCAGCAACACTCTGTGCAACTGTAGAGCTGACTTTTACATGCGCCAGAGTACAAGGTTTGGATACTGAAACGACCTGCCATTTCCCATCTCTCTTCCATGAAAATTCTCAATGGCTGTGACAGCAAAGCCAGGTCCCACACATACTTCACAAGGGTTTCAGCACTGTAGGTCATCACCATATTGAGAGTTTGTAGGTCTGCTCTGAAACTACTTCTGAGGAAGCTGCTAATGGGAAACACACCTCCAAGAGCAGTTCTGGAAAGGCAATTCCATATGCTTTCTGTCTGCCCGCAGATTTAGGGAACCAATCACCTCTTTTTCCCAATGTCTGTTATTAGCAAGCTGAGCAAGCACCTTATTGTTGACCAACATTCAATTGCAGATGTGCCACAGCCATGTCCCAAGCTCTCTTCTTCCACCACCTGCAACTGTAGCAGCAGCGTTCAGCGAACGCTATCAGATATTCAGCACTAAAGGAAAAGTTGACAAATGATCAAATGCAGTTGCACCTCCAGTCTGCTGCTCACAGACAACTGACAAACAGAACACCAAAGGTGACAGTCCCACTCTGAATTCAAAGGTAGTCAGAGAGCAGCCATTCAGCTCAACAGCTGTAGTAGAAAAACCCCAAAACACCCCAACACTCAGCAAAACTAAACCCCCCTTGTTCTTTAACTGCAGAGCTCAGAGAAGTTCAGCCCCAAAGCTGCTCCTCAGAGCTGGGTGAATAGCGACAGCCTGCTCAAACCTCCACTGTGAACCTTTTGGAACCACTTCAGTGTTTCCCTACAGCTGATGTTTTGGGCTTTTATAATTTATTTTGGTTTGGACATGGGCAATAATCTCTCTGAAGCATCTTATGAGAGTTCCCAAGCGCTTCTTCCCAGGTCCTGACCGCTCTGCCCTGTACTTTCCCCTTTCATTTCACTTGTCTGTGCCCAACTCATCCAACCATTAAGGAACATATTCTACAGTACTAACCTGCCATCCGTGGCCCCATGCTGTGGAGGTGCTCTCCTCCATCCCTCATCTGTGAAGGACTTTGTCTGCTCAGACCAGCAAGGACTGGTATTTTCCACTGCACACTCATCTTCTGCCCGGCAGAGCTGGGTGCATTTTTAGGGTCTTTATCAACCACCCTGTCCCTCTTACTACCTCCAAACCTTTCCCTACAGCTGCTAAATCATAAACCTCTAAACATCTGGGCACTCTGATCTATGTTTAATAAAATAAAACTCATGTTTTATAAAATACTGGCAGAGTTCTGCTCTCTGTTATTCATTAAGCCTTTTTGGTTCACACGACATGTCCCCCTTGCAGACTGTAGTAGCAGCAGCGTGCAAGTTCAATGTAGGAAGAATAAAGAGCTACCTCAAGATTCACAGCATATTAAAATTAACAGCCACTGCAGTCAAATGCTGTATCTCTCTCCAATCTCATTCCAAATGGCTTGTAACATAAAACAGGATCCACTTCACAGTATTTCATAGAACAATCCACAAGGATACACAGAAAAGACAAATATATGCCAGAGTTTGCTTGAGCAAAGACAAGAACGTGGAGAAGAGCAGAGCCATGCACTGCTTCTGTGCCCGGGGCAGGCTGCACCCCACTCACTGCCTCTGCCTGCCAGACACTGCTGGGTCACATGGGCACAGTTTGGGGAGCTCAGGTCAGGGCTTTCTACTCCGAATCCCAGAACAAAACAGTGAAAAATGAAGGCAAAATAAATGAAGACATTCTAAGCCCAGAGCAAACCAAGCAGGCCACGGGCTCTCCTCTTCACCAGTCATGCAATCGGTGTCCTAGTTTGTCCCGGTCATCTGTAGTTAATTGAGCTCCCAAGGGTTTCTTGACCTCATTTCCCAAGACACAATCCACAGCTCTGCCCTTCTTGGGCACCTCCCTTCAATGAGCCCCTGGCAAAACCACTGCACGTGGAGTGTGTGCCCACCAACCCCAGCTTCCCATGTTGCACAGCCAGCCACAATAATCCCATCAGCCAAAAAGACAACTTTTCATGAAATGCAATAAAAGCCAGAGCCAGGCAGGCTGCAGAGCTGGAGAAAAGCCACAGACAAGGGGGGTACCCCACAAGAGAGCCCCCCACTCTGTGCCTACCAGGAGTTGTTCACCAAGCTTTTCTTCCCACCCAAGTGCAGTCCTTCACCCCAGCAAGCTGCAGTCACCATCTTTTCTTTAAGCACAGGAAGGGTGGTTTCTGCCTCAAAGCATACCCAGCTGGCTCATCCCATCCATCCAGGCCAATTGAGTTCACTAGACATTCAGCAGCCCCATGTTTCTTGGAGAAAAAGTGGTGCTGTCAAGAATTGCAACAAGGGAAATTGCTCTGGTAGAAAAACCTGGCAGCACAGATAGCCTAAGAGCCTGCAAAGCCAAGCTGAGAGTACGAGGGAGATAACTGAGAAACCAGTGAGTGCTGGGAAAAAGCTTTCAGCTCCATTTTGCCCCTGGAAATCCCTTCCAGCAAGAAACCAGTTACCGAGAGCTCCCAGCTCACAGGAGGATGGAAACTGGGGTCACAGATACAAAAGGAAGCACAAGGTATGGGACCGAACCTATTCCTGGAAAACCTTTTGCAAAGCCAGTTACAACCACACACTTAAGGGCAGAGACTTTATCCATGCAGAACTGGGCTGGGGACACCAGATCCCTGGACAGTCCCATCATACCTGACCTCTGCAGGCAGATGCACCCAGGCAAACAGCCAGGCATTATGTTATTTCTCATGGTCATTCCCAAAAAATCACCATCCCCTTTAATCCTAGGCAGCCATGTCTCCTCCCTGTAGCCAGTTTCCTTGAGAAACAGACAGCTTAAAATCTCCAGTGCAGCCTCCAGCATCATCAAGTGCTGCGTGCACAGAAAGGGCACAGACAGGAGCGGCATTCATCAGGCTGGTAGACACAGCATCATTTCGCTGGGTAGCTGGATGTGGTTGACTTGGATTCGCTCTCTCCCAGGAAATGATTGTGATTGTCAGAGGAGATTGGTATATGATTATTAATAACAACACCACAAGGAAAAATAGAAGGCAATCAGCTGAGCGGGGCCGGGAGAGGAAGAGGGGAGGGTTTGCAGTGCTAGCGCTGGATCCTGCTCAAGGCCCGGCAGGCTGCGAGTACCTTCCTACATGTGTTAGGCTGAAATGCAACTTCATTTTGCCTTTCCAATGAACAAATTCCCCAGATGCCATGCAGAGCAAGTTAATAACAGCAGAAGCAGTGAGGAATAAAGAAGCACAGGCAACGGGGATGGGGTTTGAATGGTGAATTGCAGAAAGCAAGTTGCAGAGAGTGAAAACTAGTACATGGTCCTCAAAAGAAGTGCTCCTACACCAAAATTTGGCATAAGAGAGCATAAAAAATTGTTAAAAGAAGCTCAGTGCTAGATTTCAGGGCATCATCTATTGTTCTTTGGTGTCTCTTCTCCCTCGGGCACCCAGGCAGAGGGCCCAGGGTGGCTCTGCAGCCACCATGCTCAAAGCCACTCACCACCCCACAGGCAGACAGGTTTCTCCCTGCAGGGACATCACAGCAGTACACCAGCCTGTAACCCCTGCACCTTCCCTCCACTGCAAAACCTTCTCTTATTCTGCATATGGATGTTCCAGATTAAATTGCTTGCCCAAGATCAGAGGGCTTACAGCAGAAGGCAGCAATGCACAGCATGTGCCAAGTCTCAGCTTGGTTTCACTCAAAAAATATCCCCCCATGTGCCCTCTTTTCCCAGCTAACCACCCCCATGTCATGACATCAGTGCTAGAATTTGATTTTATGCTGTATTTGAGAGAGAACACATTCTGATTACAGCAAACAAGCCCAAGATAATGCAAATTAAATCCTTGTCTGTAGGAATGCAAACATCTCCCCTCTGCTCCTCTCCCAGCAAAGGGATGGCTGCAAGGGAGGAGGAGGACAAGGAGGAGGAAGGCAGCTCCCTCTGCACTGCCTTACAGCCTCCCTGAGGGAGGGAGGCAGGCTGCCAGGCAGGGGGAGCACAGGTCTTCAGCCTGCAACTGTGCAAACACTAATGCTGCAAAAGCTAATTTTACAGAGTTCCACTCTGCAGACTCCTCTTTGTCCCAGGATTCCTCAGCCTGGGAGATTAGCAGTTTAGAGATGGAGTAAAAGAAGTTATTTTAAAATTCAGCATAAACTCGCTCAGACTCAATGAGCAGGTCTGTGTGGAAGGGTGGGGATGGGCACAAGATGGAGGGCTCAAAAAAATAGGAAAAAATTGAAAGACTAGGACAAAGAACATATGTGCCACCCTGGAAAGCTCAATAGTCACTTTCAATTTTATTCTTGTCTTTGTGACTCTTTGCAGTTTACTTTCTATCCTTTCCAAGTTTTCCCAGATCTCTAAACAATGTTCCTGTCTCTGGCTGCATTTAATTCCCTATCCACCAACCTCCACCCATACTGAGTATTTGCTACCATGCCACAGGCTCTCCAATAGTTCACCTGAGCCCATGTCTGGGATGAGGCTGCCCAGCCTGCATGAGAAATCCCTGCAGTGAGCATGTCAGAGAACACAGAAAGGTTTGGGTTGGAAGGGACTTTAAAGACCATCTTCTTCCATCCCCCTGCCATGGGCAGGGATACCTTCCACTATCCCAGGTTGCTCCAAGCCCCATCCAAGCTGGCCTTGAACACTTCCAGGGACTGGGCAGCCCCAGCTTCTCTGGTACCCTGCGCCATGGCTTTGCCATCCTCACAGTAATGAATTTTTTTCTAATGTCTAATCTAAACCTACTCTCTTTCCATGTGAAGCCATTTCCCCTTTGTCCTGTTAATACATGTTCTTGTAAATACTCTCTCTCCATCTTTCTTTTAAGCTCCCTTAAGGTACGGGATGGCCACACTGAGGTCACCCTGAAGCCTTCTCCTCTCCAGGTTAGAGAATCCCAGTTCTCTCAGCCTTTCCTCATAGGAGAGGCGCTTCATCCCTCTAATGAACTTGCTACAACAGGTCAATGTCCTTCTTGTGCTGTGGACCCCAGAGCTGGATGCAGTACTCAAGTGTCGTCTTCTGTGTTCCTCCTATTCCCACCACCAACCCCACCAGTACCTACTTGAACCTCAGACATTCCATCCTGATACTTCCATCTTCAGTGTATTTATCCTTGTAACACACCGGAGAGGGATGGAGGAAACTGCTGTGGGACCAAGACCACATGTTAAACCCCACAGCTTCCTGAAGGAAGCCACGGGTAATGCTGCATGTCTGAGCTCCCCAGACACAACAGTACAACCTGAGGACTACAGCACACGTGGAGCTTGAATCCTTCTCCCCAGCTGAATCCTTCTCACAGAGACAGCAGCTCCCACACGCACAAGCAAAGCTGTACCTGCACAGGCACACACTTGCAGCAAGGGAAAGACAACAGAGAAATGGCTTCAGCAGGAGTTCATTACACTTGTTTATCTTCATTTTGTC
Source organism: Grallaria varia (assembly GCA_013396735.1). Taxonomy (NCBI): domain Eukaryota; kingdom Metazoa; phylum Chordata; class Aves; order Passeriformes; family Formicariidae; genus Grallaria; species Grallaria varia. The sequence goes on along the minus strand of VWZG01008029.1, from coordinate 553,272 downwards.
TGTTACAGATGAACAATGTAATGGCTTTAGCTTTCCTGGATGCCACAAACCCAGAAACATCCTAATGAAAAATAAATGTATTTACAGGGAGACGTCAAAACAGCCCAAGACAAGTCAAAGTAATGTGCCTGCATTCGGAAAGAGTGCTCTTATTTCATCGCCCCTCCATGGCCTTCGAGCAGATCACGCAGTGGAGAGAGATAAATATTTTAAATAGCGACACTTCAGCGATGTACGGTTGTGCAAGACAGAGAATAATTAGAAAATAAATTACCTTTTTTTGCACGGTAATTCCAAATGTTGAATGAATTGGATTACTTGTCAGACTCCAGACCCATTTCAATATCGAGGGTCCTATCCAATGAGATACAGAGAACTTGGCCTCCAAAAAGAAGCCAAAATACAAATACATGCAGCTCAGAGAAAGTGTTTAAGATCTGCCTGGCAACCTCCATAAATCTAAAAGATAGAAGGTTTCTCCTGGCCTCTCACCAACAGTTTGGTCTAAAAATAGGTTAATCTTCCCCAGGAGCAAAGGAGGCATCATCAACACAACACATGGAGCGTACACACGTACCCCTGCCCTCCACAACCACCCACCGCTGCCCTGGGCAGCCACAGTCACACAGGGGCACAAGGGCCACTGAACTTACTAATTAATAACCAAATTCCTTCCCTTACTCCACCCCCTAGGAGTTCACAGTGCTGCAGCCAGCCTGCTGCACTGAGCAAGGAGAGCTGCTGTGATTACCTGGAACAGCCTCTCCTTGCTTCATTTCTTGGAGGACCATTTGCACAGATGCAAATGTGTTTTCCCCCAGTCCTGATTAGTGATACAAATGTATGGCTATATAGGTGGTGCTGAATACGCACAAACACACTTTATTGTTATGCTGACAGAGTATATTCTTATTTGGGGAAAAGCGTGTGGTTTTCACTTGTTCCAGTAAAGAGGATTAGATAATCTGTCCTCCCTTGTCCCCTCTCTCTTTGTCTGATTTCTGATTTAACTTGTCAGATGGTTTTATGCCTGTTTTATGCAGACACATGGAAATGGCCATGTATAAACTTTGGAAGACCATGGTTAGGATGCTTCTAGAAAAAAGTTAATTGTTTAAGGACCTGCTAAAACAGATATAAATCCAGGGGCAATTTCTCCTGGCAGAAGCTTTCAGTTACAATAAATATATGTTAACATAGAGCTAAGTAGGAAGAGGACTTAACAATTTAAACACAAGAAAACCCCTACAAATCCTGAAGAGTTGTCATTAGTCCCCCAAAAGAGCAGTATAAAGCAGAGCCGGCATATGAGCAATTTCAGATTAAATATTTAAAGCAAGTGTGCAAGAACATGCATGATGGAACCAGGAAATTTGATGTCTTAACAATGCACTGGACTGCAAAGCTAGCAATATCTGCAACCTGAAATGGACAGTGAAACCATCCAAAATGAAATTGTGTGGTAGTTACATAATGTAAGACTGTTTTTTAAAATGTTTTGAGATATGCTGCTTAACCTGGGTTCTTAAACCTTAATCACAGTTCTTATATTTTTGCTTAATATTATTAAAAGAAATGAGATTAGGAACTTCCAGTATGAAGATAACAATGAAATAACCACAGTTGATTTTAAAAAAGTTTTAAAAAATCAAGCTCTCGCACAATTCAATGAATTCCAATAAGAACACACAAATGGGACTAGTTTGTGAATTGAGATTTCTCTTAGTTTTATGCAAGAACTCCTTACTCTAACAGAATTATACATCATAACGGGTGTTCTTAATTGTGCAAACCCTAGGTTTGGATGTGCACTCTGAAACATCATTCACCTTAGCACAGTCTTTCCCTGAAGAATATCCTTTGTTTTCAAAATTACTTAAAAAAAAAAAAAAAAAAAAAGAAAAAGTAATGGAGTCGCCCAAGGAAGAATTTGCAATGCAATATTTGTTAGCACTTTGAAGTTAAGCATCAATCTCAAGCCATTTAAAAACTGCTTTTAAAGGCAAAGCTGCTAACACATAAAAGCTGGGGGAAGTAGCAACAGCACAAAAGCTGAATTTGCAGCTGCTTTGTACCACTAGAGCAACTGAAGTGAACTCATGAATCTGGCCTTTAGTTTGTAATTGATTTTAGACTTTGCTGTGAGCGTGGGAACACAGGTCTATGTGTAGGAGACCTGGGGGGATCAGTTCTCCAGGCTCAACACCTTTGTGTCCCCAGAGCTCCCTAGACAGCCCTGCAATGACCTTGGCTTTGTGGTGTCCCACTGGTGGCCCTCACCTCGCCCACATGGGCTGTGAGTCACTGAAACCAGGGCATCACACACGGGTTACCTGCAGAAGAGGTCTAAGGTAACATCAGCCCCCCCTTTACAGGTGATATGCTGCTGGCTTAACTTGGCTGTACCCGAGTAATTAGATACGAGAATATTTAATAATTTAGCCCAAGTATGACCCAGTTGCCTCAAGTACAACCTGTACCAAGCTTTCAGTTACATCTATGGAAAATTTGTCTTCATTACCTTGTTATTATCATCACTGGGGACACGGAAAAACCTAAGACAAATTCCTGAAAGGACTTGATAATTAATAATCAATCTTTTTCACATTTGCTTATAGGCTTTCAGAAGATTCCTCCACCTACAGCCCTAAGTACTATGCTATGCTATATTTTCACATTAAAAAGACCATCAACTAAGATTTTAAATGAAATACTTCTAATTTCCCATAGTTTTGGTACAAGGGATCACCACCTGTTGTAAAAGCTGTGTACTGAGCAGGTGAAGTCAGTCCTGAGAACTACAGTGCCAAGGTTTTTATTATTTATTTTGTATTTATTATTTTCATAAGTCACCATCAGCCTTCAGTCCCAGGTGCTAGAGGCAGAGCATACCAGTACGATGCAGTAAAAGAGATGGTCCTACTGACACCTATCAAACATCAGAGGCTTGTCTGAGCTGGCAGTGTGATTTTCTTGGGACATGGGAAAGACTGGGAAAAGCAGGTCCTTTTGCTTTAAACAACTGAGGTGTGTATAAATATATATATATATATATGTATGTATGTATGTATGTATGTATGTATGTATAAGCCTTGGAAAGTTGCCTCGAGTTTGCTGCATTGCAATTGCCATAACAATTGGATTATGATCCTTATTTATCCTCACTGACAAAGTAAATGAGTTTGGTCAGCTGGATCCCTTCCCTCCTAGGGGACAACAGATAGATGGGTGATGCAGCCCCAGATCTCCCAGGAAAGCAGTAGAGGTCTGGCTCTGGCTGACATCCAGCAATCTCCAGGGCCCTCTCTGGGACAGTTTGAACAATCTTGCTGATCCACCACTTGCCAAGTCCCTCTGACTGCAGAAACTACAGCTGTGGTCTGTTCTTCAGGAGAGGTGGCAGAAGAGATGCAAAAATTATTCCCTCTGCACACCACAGAAGTGACACAGACCCATCCCAAAGGCTACACCCTTCTGTTGTGCTGGAGCAAACAAAAGGTCAGAGATGATGACAGTTCCCCACCATTCAGTTAAGTCAGTGGTGTGGAACTCCTCATGACCATTCTAAAAGCTATCTAGATTTTCTAGACAAATGGCCAGGCAGGCAGGAGAGCTGTAGATGACAAATAGAAGAAATCACTTGCCACCAGACTCTGGATTTGCATGGATACTGGGTGGGGAGCACAGGGAGGATGACAAGTTCTGGGGTGGCACAAGCAGGGGAAGATTTGAAGAGTTCTAATATTGCTCTTAGAGAAGACCTGTTCTGCCGTGGTTTAGGATACCTCAATATTTGACAAAAAAAATCCAAAGCATGGTTAAAAAATAACCAGGAAAAACAATGACAAATGCAATCAAGCAGTAATAGTCAAAACAAAATCCAACAGACTCCTCCATGAAGTGTTATTCTATTACAGTATAATCTATATAGCAAAGGAAGACAAGTAGGAGTAACAAGATTCCTAAACCACCTCCAGACATCTAAAGCATCAAGATACCACTTGATAACAGCTGGCATCAGGACTGGAGAAATGAATAGCAAACAGGAATGATTCGCTGGGGAAATACACCAGGACCAAATACAACAGGCTTGAGACTGTGGCTGTCATAGCTGGATCCCTGAGTATCTGTTAGACAACAGCCATATCTGAACAGGAGACAGCAGTGAGAATCAGAGGATACTGAGGCAACCACTTCTGTGTTGCTCCTCTCCCTCCTGCTCCCAACACTGCAAATAGAATCATAGAATCACAGGATGGTCTGGGTTGGAAAGGACCTTAATGGTCATCTTGTTTCAAACCCCTGCCATGGGCAAGAACAGTTTCTACTAGGCCAGACTTCTCAGAGTTCCATCCAACCTGGATCTGAACACTTCTAGGGATGGGGCATCCACAGATTCTCTGGATAACCTGTGCCAGAGCCTTGCCACCCTCACAGTAACAATTTTTTTCTAATATCTAATCTAAGATTACTCTTTTTGAGTTTGAAGCTGCTCTCTCTTGCCCTATCACTCCATGCTCTTGTAAATAGTCTCTCTCCATCTTTCTTGTAGGCTCCCTTCCACGAACGGGAACTGCAACTGCAGTTGGATGTACCCTCAGCTCACAGATGCAACATGCAGAGAAGGACATCTGAGGAAAAGACAAACCTGCCATACGGGTTAAGGGTGAAAGTAGGAGGAACTTTACACAGAGGAGAACAGACCTGCAACAGACACATAAGACCGTGGCAAAACAGATGGAAAGAAAGTAATAGGGTAAATATTCTAGGGCACATACAAGCAGCCCTAGAGATATACCAGAACAAATAGAGAGGAAGAAATTACTACATATAGCTAACACAGATTCACATTAGGAATGGTATTACAAGAAAGATTACCTCCGTCAAAGCCAACCCCTGGAGACCTTCTTAGGCTAATGTTTGTCCTCAGCAGCTGCTGTTAAGGTCCTCATGAAATAGGGACATCTTTTATTACAGCACCAATTTAACTTCTGTTCAGTCTTTCATGAGAACAACTAAAACTGAGGCAGAGCACAAGAACTAGAAGCAGCTTGAGTCTTAGACCCCCATTTAGAAGCTTGGCAGGGGGAACATTTAAGTGAATTTGCATGTGTGGTTTCCCCAAGGTTTGCTGGATCTCCATGAAGAGGGCCATTATAGCACATGAAAAAGCTGAAACTAGAAATCTGTCAAAATGTACTTTTCAATGAATACTTGCAAAGCAATGCAAAGCCCTGTTGTGGCCCAAGTTTTTCTTTCAGTTCAGGCTGATTTCTACCTATTAAGTGCCAACTTCAAAACATGAATTACCAAACACTCTCAGTGTGCTTATTTTTCTTGTGGTTTCCTCTTAAAAAATAACCAGCAATGTGCAATTTGTCCCTACTTTTTCTGTGGAAGGTGTTACTAACATCCATTGAATGTGAATTTGGAAATCCTCACTGTGGGAGGGAAATCCATCAATACATTGTGACATCAGGAAGACGCACAGAGAGCAAGGACCTTCCCAGGCTCCCAGAAGAGGCTAAGGCAGAGACGGGGCACAGATGTCCCGCCCAGCTACTTTCTACCTGATCACAAAAGTCCTTCCTTCCTTTTGCTAGCAAAACAGCTCAAATTCATGCCCTGTCTGGACTAACTGAAACTTCACAGACCTACTGATCCAGAAATAAATTTTTTATTTGTCAGTAAATCCTAAACCAAATGCCATGCAATGAAAAAGGTCAAAAAATCAAGTGGGATGTGCAACTCCTCAAGATGCAAGTGGCTTACTTGGATAACGAACAGCCCAGAAAGCTCCATGACATTCTCATATCATAGAAATGCTCAGATAAATGTTTCTGTCTGCTTCATTATAGCAATAATAGGAAAGTGACTGTGTGATTTTTCCTATCAGTCTATTGCAAGGTTAAAACTGGCCACAAAGTTTAAACTGGGATGCTGAATGCTGTTCAGATGACATGTTCTTTGTTCATTTCAGATTCAGGTTTGAGCACAAGCAGTATATACTGAACAGCAATGGTTTATTATTCAATAATTTCCCTTGAAAAACAATTTTGACTTTCTGGTGAAATGTGTAGATGTGCACTATAAACTATCACTTGCATCCATAAAACAATGATCCAGCATGGAATGTAGAACTTGTAATTTAACAGGGACCTACAAATCTTTAAGGTTTTTTGGTTTGGTTTGGTTTTCCTTTTTTAAACTAGTCAATGAACCACTTCTAAATGAAACAAATCTTGTTAGCGAGAAACTCATATTGGAGAAAAAACAAATCTACTCCTCTGGATTTTAATACGAACAGGGCTCTATTTAGTGCACGTGTCCCCAGTTTGCTCTTGTCCAAAGGATTCATGCATGTTTGCCCTCTGGAAATGCTAAGAGCACATTTAAATGTAGGATGGACAGCTATTATCACCACTGATATCTATAGAACCAATAGTTTTGGTAAACGACCCCCCTCCCTCCCAAAGAATTGGGGTTTTTTAATCACATGGGTCACTGAGTATTTTCATTGTGCTCATCACAGAGGTGCTGAATGACTTACCTGCTTCCTCTGAAGCACAGTAAAATAAACCAGTGGAGAGAGGATTTAATGGATTGTCAGACCTAACTGCCTAGATTCTTATTTGAGCTCTTCCTCCTGCTGTTGCAGAAGATCCTGGACACAGAGGGCTGCAACTGAGGCACCAGAAAGGGCTCTTAAGCATAGGACATTATGGTTTGCATGGAGCAAACCAGCTCTGAGGTGAGGAATTCAGCTTTGCCCCATAACACACTTCAAAGTTATTTGCAGATGGATTTTTTACAGGTTTATTATTCCAATACGTCAACTTATTCATAATGCACAGCACAGTTCATGATGTTCATGATCTGAGTGATGAGGCTTTGGAGATGCCCTTTGCAATGTCATGAAAGACCATCTCTACCACCTGGCTGAAGAAGCCCAACAACCAGAAGCTGACACATTGGTGTTGCAAAAACACCCAAATAAAACCAACCAACCAATTCCCAAAAAAAGCAAAACAACACACCTCCAACACTTCACCTGGAGCAACCACAAGTGGATTCTGATAAGATCAACCTGCAACTTTATTCAGACAGGTGGAGCTTGTTCAAATAAGTGCACAGACAAATACATTCAGTGTTAACTATGAAAGTGTTGGGGCACCACAAATTCAAGTATCTTTCAATTCCAGCGCAGCACTGGCACTTGGGAGAAAGCTCATAGTCAAATAGAAATACAGTATCTGCAGTAAAATACATACAAAATTACCTTGAAAATAATTGCTTTTGGTATAAATGGTCTTCTTCAAAGTTTTCTCTCGCATACAAGTCCCTTCCAAAGGAACGAGAATAAATTCACTGCATGTGAATTTATTCAAAGCTAGTAGATTCAGTATAATGAAATCCTCCTAAGTAAATATCTGATAAAGAAGAAAATGCTTAGCACTTGACCCCAGGAGCTGGGATTTCTTGACACACGGCTGTAATGCAAAGCAGCAGGAACCCCAGGACCGCTGGCACACAGGAGTCAAGCAAGGAAAATCTCAGAGGGCTTGATTCCTGGGAAGCACAGCAGCAGATGGCTTGGGGCACAGAGGGATCTGGGCAGTCCACACCTCAGTTCCAGACTGACTGAAACTGCCAGTGCTGCCAGAGGAAATCATCTCTGTGGGGGACTCTGAAAGCCCCCTTACCCTCTATCCATGCTGCACCCCTCCTTTGTCAAGGGCCATGAGACACCCTGCATGCATCTAAAATGACAATTTTTGCTGAGTTTTCCCCCAAGCTTCTCTGTCCTGTTGCCCTAAATGTGAGCAGAAGCACACTCTGACACAGGTGCTCCTTGTACGAAGTTTAATAGTCCATTTCATAAGAGACATTCAGTTGCATCAAAATCTTCACTCCTGTGACACCTAAATCTTGTCCAGAGCATTGTCTCTGTTACCAGACATCCCACCAGCTCAGGACCTGAAGGGTCTTGGTGCCCTGCAAGGCTATTCAGTGGGCTCCCTTTGTCCATAGGATGGGATTTCCTCTGCCACAGATCTTTCCATATCCCAGCTTCAAGGTGTTTCATGCTCATATGGCTGTTCATACAACAAACACTGCAGGAGTCCTGTGGGTTACGGGTGACAGCTGGGGTGGCAAACCCTGCAGCCACAGAAGGAACTGAGAGCGAGGGCCAAACCCATGGTGATCGCAGCCGTCACACGTATGGTGTGTCACAGAAGACAAAGTGCAAAAGCTCTCTGAATTCATGTTATCTCTGCATACAGCATGTCACTTAATTGCCCAGAAAAGCCTCTTGGAGAAGCATATGGGAAGTTTTCCCATGAAAAATGACACCGCTCAGAGTCTTTTCTAGCTAGAAACCACTCAACAGTATCTATCACCACTGACATCTGGAACTTAAGCTCCAAAGCACTTAATTTACCCTTTTAGCTTGCGCCAGTTTCCTATAGACATTGATACCTAAAGCAGGTAATTGTTATGCCAGAAAGCAGAATCATTAGAGGAGAAAAAAGGTAAAGAAGAAGCCTATGCAGTAATTCTCCTACAGTACCCAGGCCTGCCAAAGCTGCATTTAAGGTCGCTGATGACCTCTTTGGCCTCCCACTTCACTGAACTTTTAAGACTATGCTTCTACAAGCTGTTCATGAACAACCACCAGGACAAGCCCCCAGTTAGGTCCCAAGCCAGAAAAATAAAGCCTTTTGCACGTCTATTGGTACAACTGCAGCTCACCTTTAGCTCTGAGCTCAGCTTTTCAGCTGTTCCAATTAATTGCTGAAGGAGCGCTCTTGTCCCTGTGTGACGCAGAGCGAGCAGCCATTCCCATTCCTCCACTCCCGGCCACAGTCACACCACCTGGCCTGGCTCAAGGACCTCCCAGGGCTGGCCTCCCCATCTGTCCCCTTTATTGACTCCACAAACCCCTGATCTGTCTCTGCAAGTGATAACTGAGCCAAACCACAGCAAGTCTTCAGAAGCAAATGGTTCCTCTGTTCTCACTGCTTCCCCCCAGCTCTGCCACCCCAGAAATCTGGAGGAGCTTCAGTCCACCTGCAGAGTTTCTAACCACACCAACAGTCTTGGGGTAAAGCTGGTGTCCTACCTCTCTGTCTGGCACTTTCAGCTATGAAGGACACACAAGGACCTCAGGACCTTCTGTTTAACACACTGCTTCCCCCATATACTTGTTTACTGAATTCCATGTGTTCACCCCTACTATGACCATATAAATCTTGTGGTGATGGACAACATAAAATGAACCTGCTAAACCCCAGAAATCCATTTTGATAAGGCCTTGGAGGGGGCGTATAATTCCATTACATCACTTTTCTGCAAATCCTTTCCAATGGCTCCAGTTCTCTTTCCAGTCCATGAGGCTGGGCCCTGTGATAAACCTCACCCTACAGGCTAAAAGTATATGACTTCCCTCTGCTGACACCATTCCTGGAGATGCCCACAGACAGCAAAAGACCCATAACAAGGTTCCACAGACCCATCAAGCAAGACACGGTCCAGAAATCACATGTCACTTTACAGGCTGGCAAGTGGACACCCCACATAAAACTAACCCCAGCCCTATTTTGTGACTGCACCTGGGCAGTAACTACCTTTCGTTTAAAAACTGCTCCCCTCATTTCCCAGTCTTGCCTTCAGAGCTGTGTGAAGAACACTGGTGGTTATTTTTTAAAGGTGAACAAACACTAATTCAAACTTGATGGCAATTACTTAATGACTCCCACCAGCAGCACCGCACAAGCCAGTGGCCAACTGAAGGGCACCCACACTGCCATAGGCACAGTCAGGGCTGGGGCTGTGCACTGTAACACACCTGTCACATGCACAGGGATCCTCTTCTGCTGTAAAGAATGGTTGTAGCTTGCACTGGGTATCAGCATACGTTTTAGAAATGAATCAGACTGTAAGCAATATGTTAGGAAGACAAACCAGACTCCTGGAAGAGTGGGACTGGGAGATGGTTTCTTCTAGCAGAGCGCTTTCAGTTTGACGTTTGCATTGCAGTTGTTATGCCTACAGCTGTGATGAAAAATCCTTCCTTAATACTGCATTGCAATTGCAGGAGAAGCCTGATGCCTTACTGAGTTGTGTGAGCAGAGACTTCAAGTCTGGAAGTGCTAAAAAACTCCAATTCCCTACCCTCCCGTGGGATGCCACAGGTCAAGGGGGAAGTGCAATGGCAAGTACGTTTGCCCTGATGCTGCATTTGCTCTGTGGGTAAACAGAGACCATCTACTCCCTGGGCTGTCATTCTGGCATCTTTCATGACCACTAAACTCTATTCTAAGAGAAAAAAGAGGTTTTATTAGAAAGTCAGTGGACAATCCAAATGTCAGAGCAAAAAATCCAGAGGAAGGTTAAGGATTTTTTTATTTTTATTTCTTTTTTTTATGCAGCTGCACTGGAGGTGAGTGAACACCAGAGCGTTTTGATTTCCTGTCTGGTTTCAATAAATGCTGCACTCCCAGGCACCCAAGGGACTGCTGTGGTTTGTCAAAACCAATTAATTTTCTTCCACAGAATGCTTCAGGCACCTCAAAATGTCGTTCGAGAGCTAGCACACATCTAAGGAGGAGGGAAAGCTGGCAATCAGCTGCTGCTTGCGCTCTGCATCAGGAGCACAGCCCTCCAAACTCACACCAACCGCAGAGGGAAGGAGAGAACGATGGCTTATCCCTTTGGTCATGGGAGGGAGCTGAGGGCAGAGCCAACAAGGAAATGCCATGTGTTAGAGACCCTATGAATATAAACAAGAAGCTGCCACTTTTGAAACTGGCCAGAAATAAGTTTCCTGAGGGGGAATTCAAAGCTGAAAGTTTCTCTCTCTCACTTACATTTCCTAGGATTCATTGCTCATTGCTAATAGATGTAGTAATGAGCCAGAAGTGACAAACCGAACAGTTGTTATTAAGGAAGACATTTGGAAGATAAGCCCTGGAGTTGGGATTCACAGGTTCCCTCCCCAGCCCTCCATCAGACTCACTGTGCAGAATAAGGATTCCCTCACCCAAGCCTCAATTTACCTACTTAGAGAGACAATCTGTAATGTTTTCCTTCTCTCCAGTATTGAGATGTGAGAGCAAACTTGTTTGCAAGTAATTTTAATAATCAGCCATGAAATGCACTAGAAGTTAGCGTGGTATTATCATGCTAGGATTTCGGGTTTCTTTAGTGAACACCAAGTCACTGAGAGTTTAAGAACACGTTGGAGCTATCATTTGTACTCAGAACTGCACATATACAGCACTGATGCCATGAATATTCCATGTGTGTACGTCATGGCAAATTATTATCACTGGATGCTAGGTAGCCATCCTTTCCCCTTTACAAAAGGCAGGGATGGAAATGCATGTTTTTCTTTCATGCTAGCCCTCTGCAAAAGGGGCAGAAGACAAAAGATAAGCTGAATTTTAAACAGTTTGAGTACCATGGAGTCACAGGCAAATCCTGCTAGAGCACGAACCGGAACAACAGCTGATGTTCCCAGCAAGCACCACAGTAAGGCCCAGCCTACTCACTATGCCCAAGGGAACTGGGAACCAAGACTCCTTGGAAGGTCCCAAGTCCCCTGTGTAAGGATAGTGTGATCCTTGCTGGACCACTAACAAAAACAGAAACAAAGAACTTCCAAAATTAAATTGACAGCATGCTGAGCAGTGAAGTGAGCTTTATAGTGTAACAAATCTTAGAAGATCAAGGAATATATCCACCTTTCTTTCTTTTTCTGTTTATCAACCATGGTATCTTCAATGACCCACTTGTTTTTATAAGTAATCCAACATTTACCATTACAACCTTCTTTGCTCCTCAAATCACATAAACCCCCTGCTGTCTCCTCCTCCTCTATTTACCTGGCCTTACAGTCACAGCAGGGAACTGAAAATCTGCTCTCTGCCTCCTGGCTACAAGCAAAGGCTTTGCTTGGGCATCCAACAGATGATAACTAATGCTACTGCTTAAACAATTCCTAGAGTGGCTCCTGACACAGACATCTAGATCCTGCCACCAGTCCAAGCCACATCACCCAGGCATTTCAGGAACTGCCCTGAGAGAAATAGCCATGCCCCTCATTCACAGCATTTCTTCGCATCAGTAGATCTCATGTTTCATTCAGGCAGGATTTTTCTCAGTGCTCTTACTTACTATTTAATATTTATACTATAGTCAGTGTCCAAAAAGCATGACACTATTGGTTATGGTAGGTGCTGAACAAACACATACTAAATCTGTCTTGGAAGCTTACGGATGTGAAAGGTCAGTTAGAAAAGGGAGAAAAGTCAATAAAATCTGAAGCCCAATGAATAACTGAATCACAAGGATCAGGCACAAATATAAATCCAAAAAACTGAGGCAGAGAAATTTTCCAAAATACATAAAAGAGGAGATGCTTCACATATGTCAGTTGGCATTGATCAGCCCAAGAACAACAGAAGAGGAGAATCCATAACCATTAGCATCACCTTCCTGCTACATTTCCTCCTTAGCCTGTTCACCTTCATTTCTCCCTTCATTCCCTCCTGCTCTAGACGTGAACTCTCAAACAATAGGAAAGGCTGCATTATCCCTAAAACACAAAAGAATGTGGAGTTTTTCAAGCTCATGGTATGCAGCATTGTCAAAGTAAGATGCAAAGGATACAAGTGTTGGAAAGTTACAGATCCCTGATGGTTACCAAGATCTGGAGTCTCCCAAGAGGCAGTTCCTCCCAAAAGCAGAGCCATCTCTTTCAATAAAACAGCAGCAAACTACAGCTTTAACCACAGCACATGTCCTCAGTCTTCAGGCAAAGTTCTCCAGTATTGAAGTCCAGTTGATCTGCTTATGAGGAACATGAGGCTGATCTAATATCAGACTCCACTCTCTCTCTCCCTCCCTTACAATAATATCTTAACTCTAAATAATTAAAAGGAAGTAAGTACCTATAAAACCAGCAGAATCATTGCAGGCCAATAGGTCAGTAGGGCTGAGTGTCTGAAATAAGAGGCCCATTCAAGTTATTCACTTCAGATGTCAAAGGTGACCTGCTGTAATGAGGAACAATAAATACGCTCACTTAACATGCAAGCTCCTTGCTGCAGTTTCCCAGGCTGGACCCACACTACAACACAACAACCACAACTGTGCCCTTGAGAAGTCACCTCCTCTGTGGTCTCCTCAACTTCCAAAGCCTTCCTGCATTTCTGCATACAGAACAAAGGACATGTGACACATCTTACTGCTTCCTCCAGGTATCTAGTGACAGTTTTCTTCTTTAAACCTTTCAGTATAACTGCCTATTTCAGTGCTTACAGTTGCAGGATCGTCCACAGTTGAGTGTCTGGAAGTAACAGATCCACAAGAAAATCAGGATTCAGTAATGTTCAATACCTAGTGTTTGCTTGACAAACCTATAAGAAAGAGAAACGCAAACTCCCCAGCCTGCAGCATTTTAAGTTGAAGGGGAACTTGGAGCATATACATAATATTTAAAATCTTAGAAAGGGAAAAATCTGAAACTGTGATGGAATACAGATACACATTTTCTATGCTTTGTATCTTGATCAGTGATAGAGTTGAGTTGCATTTCTGGTTATCAGCTCTGCAAACAGGAGACAGAATTCCAGACTACATCAATTCCCCTGTGGATGTAAAGGAAAAGAACCATCTGGAGAGAATACTAAAACAATTAACTTTCCATTAAAGAATAATCTATGTATGTTTTTAAGAAGGCAAACTTTAATGATCTCCACCTAATTATTCATCCCGCATTCTGGCAGGGTTGGTTTGGATTTTGCCTTGCTTGGTTTTGAAATGCAGCCTGAAGGTAATGCCTTAAGCTGGAGTGGATGCAAGGACCACACAGGCTCCTTCAGTCAAGGGCAGGACAACATGGATGAGGGAGGCTTCCAGAAACATCAGCCAAGGTCCCATCATTCCCATGGACTCATATGGCTGCGTAATGGCAATAGCATCAATTCTAAGAGTTTCATTGAATATTTATGAGGATTTTACAAACATGGTTGTTTACTGGCTTGGTACATCGGCTACATTTTGGATACGAAGCGCAGAGCTGCACACTCAGGAGCTGCACACACCTGAACATCAGGCTGTGGAATGCTGGGATCATTTAACTTGTCACTGACAGTAATATAAATTAGAAATGACTCCATAAAACTCAACAGCAGTCTCCTCTGATTCTGAAAACTCACCAACTGGCTGCAAGTGTGTTATCTTTACAGAATAATTCTGTAAAGTGAAAAGGTTCAAAGCAAGGGCTTTAAGGACTATTACTCTGCCTGTTACCCTTGTAAACACACCTCCCTCTAAGGACCCACTGGCTGTACCCTTGATAGAGAACAGCACCACGTGTTGGCTCTGCAGATCTGCTCAACTTAACCACCTGCCTCAGTTTCCCAGTGGGTAATACTAATGAGCTAGTTAAGTGTGCACGCCTGCACTTCACTCCAGTTTACGCAGTGCCTTCCAGCCAAAGCTCTCAAACATTTGGAAAGGACTAAATATAGTTTAAGCTAAAATTAACTGGAACATAAATACCAGAATTCAACCACTCTTTTAGAAAACCTACCCGGGACTCTGGGCTTTCCAGCATGAGAACTCACATTCTGAAGAACTGGTAAACAGTGAGACAGTGCCCAGGCAATTTTTTGCTACTATTTATTGACCGACTGACTGATTGAGATCAGGCTCTGTGACACAGTGCAGGCACGTTTATCCCTCTCCCCCATAAGCTGCTAAGTTTTATGATCTGAAAAAGTAATTTAAAAAAAACCATAATCCTGGCACACAAACTAGTCACACCTGAGTCCTGCTGGAAAAATCCCTGCCTCAGCTTTCAAATGTTGCAGAACATTTTCATTCACAGCTTCTGCATAAACAGAGCAAGTTTTGAGTCTAAAAGTCTAAGGCATTTTAGCCTCTAAGACTTCTAGCTTGCTCTTCCCCTACAACTGTAAAAGCCCATCTTCCTCCACTAAAAATACATCTATATGTACACAGACACAGCCACATACACAGATATATGCACACCCTGGTCTCTCAAAGCATCTGCCAACAGGCTGCACACTGCATCGGCACAATGGCTCTGGTGCAGAATCTGCACCACCCACTGGAAAGGATTTAGTGAGGGGTGCTAACGTCACACACTGAGCAGCCACATGCAGCTATAAATTATTCATACACATTACTCTAATTATGCAAATGTACTAAAAGCTGGAGCATATGTTTCTCTGACATCTTGCAGTACGGATGCAATATGCTTCTAGTAGAGAGAAGGAGTGAGAAGTGAGATGATGCGGGTGTAAGGGGGCTAACGATGGCAGGAACTGGCCCAAGCAAGGGGTGGCAGAGGATCCCTCTTTCCCAACCAAGCTGCTGCAAGGTTAAGGGCATTTAAATGCTCCTCCTTGATAATACAGCGTTGGCTTTGCACTCAGTGCTGAACAGAGTGCTGAGGCTGCTGAACGGCCCAGGCAGATTAAAATAAACCCAAGCAGTTTGGAACAGGAATGTGTTTATCTGGCATCGCACACTTCCTCTTATCAAACATGAGGAGCAGGGGAGGGCACAGCGATGGTGTGCGGAAGCAGGCTGTGTGCACACTGGTAGGAGAGGGGGAGGGAAAAGAGGAGAGGAACAGCAAGGATCAGACAGATTATGCACGAGCTTGGGAACCAAGAGCATGGAGCTAGGCATCGTGTCACTGGGGTACAGAGCCCACACTCTTGGTCAGTCCTCAGATGGGAATCAGCTGTTGGGAAACTCCATTAAGTCCTTTCTCTATTTCAGCATCTGGAAGAAGGCAGGCATTCAGTGCTGCTGCAGCACAAGAAGCTGGCTTTGTGTGCTGCCCAAGCTTTGGGTTCAAACTCCTTCTCTCAACTCTGTCAAGCACAGTGCAGTGACTGAGCATCACTCATCTGCCATTCCAGAAGCTGGGGTTGATTCCTCAGAAGGGAAAGGCCAAATGCACTCTGCTATGGTATTTTCAAGTCCAAACTGGGGATTATGGTACTGGATTGAATATCAGAAGATTAGCACTTTGCTCCAAACTCTGCCATGTCTAAGGACCACCTGACTGCCCTTCTGTAAATGCCCAGTCCAGTGACAGAGCCCTTTGGAGGCAGACAGGCTCCTCAGACACTGTGTTCAGAGCACTGTGCAAGGGGACTCCAATTCTCTAGCGCCCTTCATTTAAAATCCCATAAACACTTTTCAAATCCTCCAGCTCTACTGAATGACCAGGTTAGTGTTCCTACACCCAGAGAAAACAGAAGAGCAAATAAAACACCCTGTAATACCACAGCCACTTGGAAGATTTAGGCTATCTTATTATTATTCCAGTAGTTACCCAAGATCAAAAAAGTTGAACAGAAAACCCTGACAGCTCCTTTGATAAGAGCATGTCTCACCTCCTAGTGCTGGCATTAAAGAAACTCTAGATCTGTACCAGCAGTTTTGTAAGGGATGCACTCACAGAGCCACGTGAAACACTCGGTACTGCAGAGACCCCATCACAGGAGTAGTGCTAGTGACTGCAGCAATAGACAAGGCAGATGCCACTTCAGCTCTTCAGATCCAAGGCAAAACTCTGCTAGTATACTATTTTTTTATAATTCAAGTTCTTGTTTGTGCATGGCTCAATCACAGTCCCTCGCCTGCAGCTGCCTCAACTAAAGGATGGCCGCGCTTTAACTACAAGAGGTGATGTATCAGAGAAGCAGCACTGAACAGAAGGGACAGGCAAGCTGAGGCAAAGGTGGGGACACCTGCACAGATTCTGGTCACTCTGCCCCAAGCCTTGGCCAGCAGGATCTGTCCTCCCCTTTTGTAAAAGCCCAGATGAATGAACAGCAGCACTTCTGCCAGGAAGAGGTGCCAAACTGGCAAAACAAAGCTGAGAAAACAGCACAAGATAACAAGCAAGAATAATAGACAGACATAAAAATCCACTGAAGTAAAATCAGATATTGATTACTAGGACGAAGTCAAGCCATTTCCACTGTGCCACCATCAGCAAACCCCTTGGGCAGCAGGCTGCATCCCCACAGGCACAGTCTTCCTTTTCCCTGGGCTCATCCTCCTTTCTGTGCAGTCCCACATACTGAGGACCAAGCACAGCTCAGGGAGAGGGTCATTGCCTGCCCAGCTCAGCCAGGAAACTGCTCCCCATGCCCCACCCTGGGCTCATGTTTGGGGCCATCTCACCCTTTACAGACCGGGTGGTTCCTCATTACAAGGCTGGCAGAATCCACATCTTCTAGTCATACGCCAGCAAGGCAGACCCAGACACTATCATTTGACTTCCCCTCTCAGAAGAAAGAGAAGTAGGACATGAAACCAGCTTGACAGACTGAAGCTCTGTTCATCCAAACCACCAGGAGGAGAGCAGGCACAGCTCAGGTCCAGCTCTGCTGCCCACCCTGCCTCTGCTGGGGTCTGCCTGTGAGTGAGTGCTCAGCCCTGCTGTGGAAGCAGTCCCCAGGAAAGACAACCAGAGGGAATAGAGAAAGACAGAGCAGAAAAGGAGGCTCAGCGTTTACATTGCTTGACTTTTCCTCTTCTCATTCTGAAGGCTTTGGCTTGCTCAGTACCTGTCAGCAGGGAAACCAGCCCGTCACAGGCACCACGGATAACAGGCACTAGCGGAGGAGGAGGGGGTGTTCTGACCAGCTCGTTGCTCACCTCAGGAGACATAGAATCGAACACAATTTAGGGAACAAGCCAGGGCAGACTTGGAGCCTCAGCCCAGCTATCACAACATCCAGGGGAGCTGCTCAGCAAGGCACAAAAACCCAGTGGCACAACCAGCTCTGCTGTCATCGGTCCTGTCATGAGTGCCAGCACAGTAGGACACGGGTAGGCTGGGACAGGGCTATTTGTAAGAAATCACTTGAGCCAGAGTCTATCCTGGAACAGGTTTTACAGGATCTAGGTTGGAAACACAATAAATTCATTCATTTTCTACTGAAGCCAACAATTTCACTTGTGCCAAAACACTGGAAGAAATAGAAATTTAGTGCAGTGTAGCACGAAATGTCAAAACAAAGTATTTTTTTTTGTCTTGCAAAGGGATGAAGATTCCACTATAGCCACAAAAAAGTCACTAACAGAAAAAAAATGGAGGTCAGGAAGCTGGATTTTTGTGTAATATTCCTTATTCTAGCAATAACTATTTTAAGAATTTCAGTCTATTCAGATAGCATTATAGAGTTTCACATATCATTGTGCCAGTCATAGTTAAATTAGCAATGATTTGTGCTCTCAGTTATCTCTGGTGAGCTGCGAGGGAGGCGAGGACAGAGAGGCAAAGATACACAACCTAATCCAAGTGCTGGGATTTGTTTTGAGGCTTGCCTGGAGGAACCAGCCAGCCAACAGGATGCTGGACCACAGGCACCCTGAGGGCTGAACACTGACTTCACCGGGCAGAGAATCAACTCAACAAGGCCATGGTCCTCCCAACAGCCTTGAGCCCGCAGTGTTCAGACACAGAGATGGCCCCTGTCAGTCTGGCTGACAGGAACATTTGCACTTCAGGCCTTTCAAGGTTTGGACTTCAGGAGAGAAGTGAGGTGGTACCTCAGAGCTGAAAGGAGAGCCCCTGGTACAACACCCCTTTTCACCCTCCTCTGTAATTGCTCCAGAAAAATGGTCCCCTTGTGCAAAGAAGCACTGAATGGTGCAAGATCATTAAAAGTCCCCAGGGAAGAATAAGAGGTGACTGCCTGTCCACCCTGCAGGAGGGGGGAGAAGCAGAGGCACTGGACATTTACATCTCAACTCTAGGAAATGACTGAAGAGTTAAAACAAAAATAATTTTGGATGGGCAGCACTCCAGGAAGAGAAAATATTCAGCACCATTATTTTCCTGGGCACCATATTTCGGACAATAAATTTCATGCCTCATATGCCAGAACAGTTATGATTTCAGGTAACACCAAAGAAGAGGTCCACATCCTTTCACAGCAACCCAAGAAAAAATATTCCTAAGCAAGCCTGACAAACCTCAGAGGAGGGTTTTTTTCATTATTACTTGGTCTGTCACTTTGGTAGTCAGGCCTGAACTGGAAAGGGAAGCTCCATTTCTGGCATGGCACCACCTCCAGTGCTTACAGGCTTCACAGACCAGTGGGAGCTGGCAGTGGAACCCACCACCGGCATGACAGACCCCACTGAGTTCAGAAGGAGCAGTTCTGTCTTTGGTGACACTGGAGCACTTCTTCCTCTACTTCTAAAATCTTTCTCTATGTACTGTGAACCAGAATTCCCCTATGCAGACATGTCCCATGCCAACATGGCAAGCCCAAAGAACTACAGCAACTTTTGGCAAAAAAGCTCTACTTGACCCATTTTTCTTATCCTTCCCACCCCATATTAAGCATTATCTTGCTTAATAATAAACCTTCCTGCAAAATCCCAGTGGGTGGGATTAGCTTCCAGCTATAGGGTGTTTCAGCGCCCACAGATCCTCAGGCAGGGGCTTTCCCTTTCCCCTGAGCCTGCTCACCGTGTGTCAGGGCACACCACAGCTCTGTGGGTTGAACTGTACTCCAGCCCCTCCATCCTGGAGCAGGACAATGGAGCAAAGAGACCTACAAAGTCCAAGTGATGCCCAGTTAGTGCCCTTTACAAGAAGGGAAGCACAACCCCAGACCGAACCTTGTGAATTAGTTGCCACCTTCTAAATTTTGAGTGTGATTGCAGCAGAACATGGACTTTTTTAATTTCCTTTTTTTAATCCATGTCTCCAAGTAGGTTACAGTACTGCTTTATGACGTTAAACAGCTCCCATACTGTAACCCAGATGAACCTGTGTGCAGCTGGTGGGTAAGGACTCCCTGCAACTACAGCTCTGAGTTCTTCAGAATGAAGCACTCCATGCTATTTCCCATCATTGAAGCTGTGCTAGTGTGCACTCTCAAGTGATGTGGTCCTTAAGTGTCATTATGAATCAAACCTGAACTCCACATCCCAAGTTCCCCCCTAGTGATCCACAGGCAGCCTCTACCAGTCCTTTCTGTGTTTTAACAGCTGCACACTGGAATTTTCAATAGCTCATTTCTTGGCTTCAGGAGGTTTATGCATTCACTAGATACAATAATTAGCTTCCTCCCTTCAGAAGATTCCAAAACAGATTTCAAAAAGCCCCTTCAATCCCTCTGTAGTCAGTTTATCCAGTATTAATCCATTGAAGTGATGCATTATGTTCTACCAGAAGAATTAAACAGAAAAAGTGGGAAGCTCTCTTACCTGTAATTGACTGACTGGCCAATAGGAGTCAAGTGCTGGCAAATTGGAGGTGTAATTTCTATTTAATTATGGCATTAAAAAAATTACATGATATACCTATTTAACATGCAAAGGAGTAAAATCAAAGCTAATAAGAATAAATTGTAAGAGAGGACATGTACAAAATGTAGTAGCAGTCTTCTTGTTTTTTATAATTGTGCTCTGCTGAAGAAAATGCTGGCTGCGGTGCCATTATATTGCCTGCAAAACTGGCATCCCTGGCTCTGATTCTAAGACTCTGCCAACATGCAAAACTGCATTACACAAATGCATGGCTACAATCAAAAATATCTGTTAAAACCCAAGTGGTGTATATGCTTTTCATGCTGCACATGAGGCTTATATCAATCCAGTTGAAGTTCAGTTGAAATGAATGCAAGCAAAGCCCAGATACACCATTCTAGAGCTCAAATACGAATGCAAATGAATGGATGAACCATGAAGAGCTTTGCAAACCTTCAGGTAAACTAATTTCAAAGTGCATTTAAAAGCAAATAGTGCAACTTCTGTGTTTAGACAATGGGTTACAACCAACAGAATAAAATATGAACAGTTTCATTTAAGCCAGTATAGCTACTAGTGCAAGACAGTAAAAATCCCATGAATTATTGGCATTTGAGAAGAACATGCCACTGCCAGGAGAAAATACAAATACACCCATGCTTTTTTCTGGGATGACATTTATCATCCTGGAGAATCCTATTTTCTTTAGATTAACACCATAACTCTAATTCCAAATTGTTCACTTTCAAAACATCCAGTCAGCACAACAGTGTGGGGAAGGGGAGACAGGGCCTTACTGGGAAGAGGAAGCAGAGATGGTGTTAAAAACTCTTTGACCCACAAACCCAATAAACCATGACAAAGCGGTCCTGTACCTGTCCCAACCCAGCCCAGAGCACTGTTGCCAGGAGAAGGGCAGGTCTGGCTCCTGCAGCCTGCTGTGCTCTGGTGCTAACTCAGGCAGCAGGAGGCAGATGTCAGCATCAGAAACATGATTTTGTTTTGTGGCACTTGGACACAGAAGCCAAACAAGAATTACAGTTTTACCTGCAATGTACATGTAAAAGCACAGAGCTTCCAATATTTCCTGCTTTGTCAACAGAAGTTCAAAGTAAAAACACAAATTAAACTACCTTCAGTCCCTAAAGGAAAGGTTAGATGGATTTCTGGTGCATTTAGTGTGTCATACAGTTAAAAACACACAAGTACATGCTCAGATAGCAGTGACATGCAGCCCCAGAGACAGATACAAACCACACTCACTCCCACACACTTGATAAATGCATCAAACTGCCCCGGAACCAGAAGCACAGCCAGCCATGACTCTGCACATGGAGTGAGCTGAGAGGATGACTTAGTGCAAGTGTTCACACAGATGAGAACATTCTGCAGATGAGAACATTCATTGCCACAAAGAAGGCAGCACAGGTAAAAGACAGACAGCTTACCCCTCTGAGCTGCTGGACTCCACCAAATATCCTCATCACTCCATCAATCTCCTGCTCCAGCCTCCTGGCCCAGTACTGCATACTGCAAGAGACAGGGAGAAAGAGAGAAAGAGAAAGGGAGAGAAAGAGAGAGAGAAAGAGTCAGAGCCCTGACACTGAGGAGGTAAGCAAGGGACTGAAGGGAGAGGAAGGAAACGGTGCCTCAGCTAAGTTCACTGCTCTGTCTCTGCAGCAACGAGTGCAGGCACAGTACCAGGGACACGCAGCTTTGAGAATTACAGCTGGGGCAGGTTATAAACTTCAAGACTCCAAAATTTATGCACAAGGTGCCACAGAGAGAAGAGGGGGGAAAGGTACAACAAAAATTGCAAGGCATAAGGGTTTATATTCTCATATAAACAGTTGCAGTAGATAATTATTTAAGCCCAGAGTGATTAACAAGGTTGAACTGCTGTGGAGTAGAGAAAACAGCTCTGTGCTTCAGCAGGGCTCTGTGGCAGAAAGCAAACACAGAGCCATGGCAGGGCCAAAGGTGTCTGTCCTACTGCGGCAATGGATTGTCACTGCGGCACAACAGGAAGGACCTGGGCAGAGCCAAGAGCGGAGCCGCGAGTGCCCGAGGGCTCAGCTGCTTTGGCCCTTCAGCAAAGCCCAACCTGAACCAGGCACCAATTCTGCCAGGTTCGCTGCAGGCACAGCTGACTCCCCGGGCAGCTGGAAGGGCCAGGAGCTGCCACATGGCATCTCCTTCATCCTGAGCCCCGTACAGCAAGGGAGGCTGCCAGGGCTTCCAACAGGAACGGCACCCTCAGACACATTCAACCGCACAGATTTCTGCTTAGAACAGTAACTCCAAGTTAAAAAACAACAATAACAAATAAAGCCCCTTTCTAAACCCACAGAACTTGATAACTCTCCTTCTTTTAATGAGATTTCCTGACTCCAGCCACAGACCACGCAAATGTCAAATCTCCTGTCTGACCTGGAAAAGCAACACTCGATTGCCTCTGCACCACTTGGCACTGCCTTCAGTGCTTTTTCCAGTCCTCTCTCAACATACACAGGGGAAAGGAGGGAAGGAACCCAAGGTGTGAAAGGTAAGGCTGGCAGCGCAGCAAGCGATGGTGGGAGGGAGCAGATCAGCTCAGGAGGGTTGCACTTAGGTTGGGTTCACCAAGCGATTTCATTCTTCCTGCAAACAGACATTCCCCAGGTAACCCACACACACTCCCACACTGCCCCAAAACCACAGAGAGGCTCTCCCAGAGATCAAAGAAACCCAACTAGTTTTCAGCTGGGCCTCAGAGGACTCTGAATTGCTCAGCACAGCCCAAAAGCTGGGCAGAGATGTCAATGCAGACAAACACCTGAGCTGAGCAGCAGAGCTTGTGAGGGGTGGGGGGGACAAACAGGACAGAAGGAGGCACTGGCAGACAGACGTGTGTTACTTACACAGGCAAAACTCATGCTAATTAATAACATACAAGGCTGTGGATGAAAACAAGATTCAATTGCACGTGCCAAGCCTTCTCAGTTTTCCACCATAACTTATGCCTTTTCTCATATTCCGGCAGAGGCAACACTGTCTCTAGCTGAGGAGGGGAAATCCAGAGAATGAGATGGGTGATGATATCTGTAAAGCCCATCCTGCCAAAGGAGGGAAAGCAAAGCCTTCAGTGAGTGTGAAGGTACCAGGGCACAGAGAGGGCTGAAGGGGGCTGGGTTGGGGTTTTTGTTTCTTTTCCTTTTTCAGTCAAACATTTTCTTTGCTATTAAAGGTGTGTTCAGGTTAATCTGAGTACCAAAGTTATCAATAAATATTCTGAAGTGTTTTCACAAAAAAAAAAAAAGCTTATTTTTACACAAGACATTCCTTTAAAAATATGCCCTGAAACACCAAAACTGGATTTACTTTTTTCCCCTCCTCCAGTTTCTCCAGTGAACTGAAAAAAAAAATCAATTATAAGCTCATACTCAGCCACAGGTCCAAGAAACCCCACTGAGCACTTACGGAGCTGACACTTTTCCTTAACTTCCAGCTCTGTGCAAGATCCTTGATTTCAGTGACACCTGCCTGTGTCAGCTCTCTCCAGGAACACCTACACCACCACAGTATGGGAAAATTACCACTCATCTTGAGCTGTATCCATCACATTAACAACTGCTCATATCCTCTTAAATGTCACGTATGGCCAAGCCTTCAGAGAGGATTAGTTACACAGGAAGACAGAGGCATCAATATCACACTGTTGGCACATGCAAAAGAGACACTGAGCGCTCAGTTGGACTGGGATTTACAATTAATTTAAATTTAGTCAGCAGATTTGTTTAAAAGAAAAAATTTAAACTTATTCCACCCCCTGCCTCCACCCCAAGAAGCACTACTATTTTAAGGAAAAGCCATTGGATTTTTCATTCATAAGAAAGACTGCAATTCCCTTTAATTGTGCAGCCTTATAGACCAGCAGTTTCCCAAATTGTCCAGCTAAGCCTTGTAGCACAGATTTAGATACCACAATTAAAATAAATAAATATCCCTATTACACTATCAAACAAGGAAGGCATTTTGGCATAGCTGATACCAGGTTTCTAGATTAAAAGAAGTAATAGCAGAAGCAGCTTCCTTTTTTGGTGTAGCATGGCTATACAAGAGCTTTTGCCAGTGGTAGTAAAAACTCTTTTTTTCTAATCAGCACATCCCTTACCCACATCACTGCACTGTCAAACCCCTTGTGCGACCCATTAGTGTCCCTCTATCACTGGTCATGTCCATAAGCAGAAGCTTTCAGAGTGGGCCACATCCCAGAATTTGGAGGTTTCATGTCACTTGCCATACGCTGGGCTGAAAGGTAACAAAAAAAAAAAAATCCCATTATTATTCTGTTTAAGTTGACCTTCTGCCTCTTGTTTCTCTCTCATAGCCAACGCACTTAAAATTTTATGCAAGGCAACCGTAGCAAGGATGAAGAGGGTAAAGGAACTGATAGGCCATGATGAACATGGAGATTTCTCTTTAAAGTGTGTCTCCTATAGAAGCTGTAAGCAGTAAGACATGCCAGTCATTGCATTCCTGGGCCATTACTGCATGCCTCAGGTGCGTTACAGGGCTTGAGGAGCAATAACCCCTCAAAGCACACAGCCAAGAGTACCCTGCTGCTCTTGTGAAATGTCATTTACAAATAAAGCATAAAGAAAATAGCTGATGCAGTGACTGGGAAGCTACTGGCACGGCTGTGGTGGTGCTCAAGGAAAGCCACCAGGCTCCCTTTATGAGCCATGTGCACAGTCCCCACCTTAAACCAAGCACCACTTTAGTGTCTGCTGTAGTGAACCAACACGGGTGAGAAGAAAACCTTGGAGCTCAAGAATTTGGGATGGTACTCAGTAGCTCTGCACCTGCAGACACGAGGTTGGCAGCCCCACCATCCAGTGTCCCCTCTTTGCAGTGACATGTTCAGCACACCCCACTGATCCCCATCATCTCAGCTGGCTCTGTCTTTGCTGGGGAGTCTCCATAGGACTCTTCCAACTCAAGAACTCTACAACTATTGTACGTACATTCAGGATATCCATTAAAAAATCTTTAGAATTGAAAAAATGGTTGTTTCCTTCCCCTGTATATTTTATAGTCTCCTGTGCAACACTTGCAAGGGACATAAGTGATTTTTGAAAACACAACACCATTTACCACTGCCTCTCCAAAGAAAACTGCAAAAATGTTAATTGATTTCATAATTTGCATATTTGATTTTTCTTAAAGATGAGATAAAGTAGGCTTTTAAAAAGCAGCAGAGCTTCAAAAACATTTACTGTGTCAAGCAGCACATCAGGAGGCAAATCAGTGCTGTTGCAGTTGGGGCCAGGAAGCAAAGCATCCCACTTTGTCCCACTCCTACTCAGCAGGCACCTGTGCCTTGCCACTGGTCACAGCAGCCCTTACTTAGGGTCAGGGCACGTTTCATGCTCCAAGTGACCCAGGCTGCTGCAGAGACTTCTGTGCACATCCATGATGGTTTCCGAGGCTACGCCACTGCTCCAGCTGTGTGCCTTCAGAAGAAAATGATAATTGCCTGGAAAGACAGGAGACAGGCTGTCCTTGGGCCACATCCTCCCACACTTGAGCACACAACAGATGGCAGTCCAAATCCTGGTCCTCTCTACAGAACCTGGAAACATTCACAGACAAGGCACCAGCACAAGCCACGCACTGCCAGCCTGTGGCCAGCACCAGAGAATTGCCACTGCAGCTCAGCCCAAGGTCACTCTGCTCCGGCATGGCACAGACCCTTCATGGGCTGCAGCCACACCTCCTCACAGCTGACCTACAGCTGGGCAAGGCAGTTACACAAACCACTAATGAAAATAAACCTCATTGCATGCCACCTCTCACAAAAGCACAGGGAAAGGGGAAGGAAGAGGAAAGAAAATTAGTTTTCTGCTTGAGGACATTTTTTACTTAAAAGAAGCCTTAGGGAAGTGCTTGTTTGGCTGTGAGCAGGAGAGGGTGTTAGGGGAAAAAAAAAAACAACCCAGAGTTGGTCCTTTTCTTTTGCTGCCTTTCTGGCCCCAAAACCAAGAGAGAGTCACAGAAACATAAAAGGACAAGAGGAAAAACTACTTGATAAGTATATATATTGCCCCAAAGCTTATTGGGTTCTACAGAGAGTGTGTTCTGTACAAGTGTCTACACTTCACACGGTGTGCTCAGCCAAGAACGCTTCACTCTGATTCATACGCTTTGGTTCAGTGCCCAAATATTGCTATTTAATAAGGTTATTAATTACTGTGTTGTCTAATTTTTGCTGTGCAGGAACTTCTTATAATTGGCTTATTCCTTCAAGATGCTTAATCCTTTAACTACAATAGTGCGTGTCAGTGCACACACATGCATGTGTGTATGTGCAGGCTCATGCCCACCCTGAGCTCTGTTACATACCTAGGCTGTAAAAACCCCACATGAGCCAATATTTACCCATCAAGGAAAAACAAGTTGCCTTTTTTTTTCTTTCCCCTGAAGACACAACTTACAGAGAGTACCTGTTTCTTTCCAAATGACCACATAATTACTGACCATGCTTCCAGACATTATCAAGCCTCCCACACTGTTGTTTTATGACTCTGTTTTAATTTAAAGTATGTGCCCAGGTGTTTATATAAAGGAAGGGTGGGAAAAATTTGCCTGCTGAACTAGTCTTTTCTTAATATTTGTCCAGACATTATTCACCTCTACCATCTGGTCTTCCTTGTAATAAGAAAGCATCTTTGACATATATAGGAGGGAAGGACAGGACAAATGAATATTAGAACTATATTCCAAGGAAGATCTTTGAGAAACAGGAAGGGGATAATGTCTCTACATTCAGCTCTATCACCACATCACTTTGTTCTCCTCAATTCAAACACTAACTTTCTCTACCTGTTTCGGTGTCCTGTCTTCTCTCTGCATCATCTCTACAATTGTTTGCAGCAGGGTATCTTGGAAAAAAAAACACAAAAAACTCCCAAATGCCAAACCCCCGACCAGATCCATCTTGATCCCAGTTTGACATCCCAACAAGTACTACAATATAATAAAAAGGATTACTGTGGAGTTCTCTCAACCTGCAGAATGGACAGAGTTGAGCAAAAAGGGAGGGAGAAATAGTCTGGCAATTACACCAAAAAATTGTGTTTCATTAACAGCTCTTGAGCACAAATATACTTGTAGGTACCTGTGGGAAAACCAACAGTAACCACCAACTTGTCATCACTGACATTTAGGACAATAGGAAAACTGTTCCTTAAATATGATTTCTCTATTGGAAAATAAAAGCATTAACAATTTAAGATCTAACTCCACCTAAAAACATAACACACAGTAGGTGTTCAGCCAGTCATACACATGCAGGATGACAGAGGCTTAAGGAATTCCTCTTCCACCTTTAGTTGCACTGAGACATCTAAACACCTGAACCCTCTGCATGAAGTATTGTCTAATCTGTTCTTTAAATCCTCTGCTGAAGGTGAACCCAAGATCCCCACAATACATTTTTCCAGTGCAGTTTTTCACCACGTGGTGAAAAAGTTCCCTAAATCTCAATTTCCTCTTCCCACTAATCCCACCTCTAGCAGACACTGAAAACTTCTTATGACAGGCTCCTAAGAACTGGAAGATCATTATTCTGTGGCATCTTTTGGAGTAGAAAAGTAAGGAATGGAAGGGCAAAGTCAGCTTTTCCCTGCTTTCCCTATTTTGCACTGTTTTCTAAATATTTCACTCTTTCTGTTGTCCTTGTCTGGATTCTCTACAGTTTCTTTACCTCTCCGAAGGCTCATGCCAAGAAGTGAGGTCAGGCACTTCAAGAGAAGCCAAACCCAGCACTGTCTGAGGAGGAAAACATCACCTCTCCAGTCTTGTCCAAGAAACTACTGAACGCTGCAGAATAAATGTGCCCTTCTGCTATGACAGCACTTTGTTGACTCCAAGTGATCCATGATAACTCTCAAGATCTTTTTTGCCACACTGCTACCCAGACAGATGTTCATTGTTCTGTATTAGTACATTTGATTTCTCCGTTTTAAGTGAATCGCTTTGCATTTGTTTTCACTGAATTTCATTTTGCTGATACCCAGCTCGCCGTTCAATTTATCTAGATCATTTTGAATTCTGATAATACCTTCCAAAGTACATCCAACCCCTCCTAGCTCAGTGTCGCCTGCAAATTTTATAAGCATATTTCCCATTCCATCGCTTAACTTATTAATGAAACTATTGAATAAAAGCAGGTCTAGGGCAGATCCCTGCAGGACCCCACTTGAAATGCCCTCCCAGTATGACAAAGAGCTATAACTATTCTTTGAGAGCTGCATGTCCAATCAAAATATCATGAATTTCAAACTTTACAAAAAGCTGATTTGGAGTATTTGATATGCAAAGAAGCTGGAGGCCAAAGGATAATGCAGTGAATAATTTAAAGCCTAAGAGAAGAGAAGGTTTGAGGAAAATCACAATCTGTTGGTGGATGATTTGCCCACAGACAGAGGAAGGAGGATGTGTTAGTTGGTACATTTGCCCAGCAGTGCTGCAAAAGGCCCCACACAGGCACTGATTTCTCCTGATCAAACACATGCACGACCTCTCATTGATACAGCAACAAAAAGATCAAATGGCAAAGCAACCACAGACCTGCGGAGAAAAGGGCAGGGGAGAGCACTTTTCCAAAAGGTCCTTCCAGCCATGAATCCCATCACTGATGGAGATCCTCCCATCCTTATCAGTCTAGAGTTCACCTCCAGGCCATGACTCAGTGATGGATATCTGGATTTTAAGAGTGTTATTTGGCAGGACCTCCGTGTGAGGATCCCCAAATGCATTAAAAACATGCAAGAATTAATCCTCACAGCCTGAAGGGGTAAATCTGACCTCAGTACATTGCCACCAACTCATACTTCTGTAAGTGGAAACAGAATTAGGCCCCTTGAGATGGTACCCTATTTTCACCTAAGTTCAGCAAGCAGTTCTTTGCCATGTGAAGAATCTAATCAAGCCACTTATCAACTGCATAAGCAAAAATGAACCGGGTTGCCTCACCACAGGAATAAATGAGTTATAGGATTCATGTCTGGGGATCCAGATAGACTGTTTCTGCTGCCATGGGGATGGTCCTGCAATGGGAACCTTAATGGGTGGCTCATGCACTTTGGCCTCTCATGTGTTGCTGGGAAAAACACCAGCACAGAACTCCAGGACTGTAACACAAAGAAAACAAGCCAAAGGCAATGGCTAACAGTACCAGAGCTGTACTGGTGATACCAGCAGTATTCTCCCCGAAACAATTCAGGTTTTTTTCAGAGCCCCAGCTAAAATAATGCCTTAACTTCCCTGCTTTTTTGAAAGCTGTGTTCTTGTTTTATGTCTTGAAACTCTATTTCCATGGCACACTTGCTGATCCACATCAGGAGCAAGAGAAACCTGTGGCTTCTTTGCACCATCTTTGCACTCTTGTCGCGCAGGATTAGAACTGGGCATCTAATCTCAAAGCCTGTCACAAATCTAGACTTGAAACAATGAATTAATAAATAAGTGACTAGGTGTCAGTTTTATGGCGCACACTACCTGCATAAATTTCACCCAATGCTGCCACTTGTCATTTTCAGCACCCCTGGAGACCCCAATGGCTGATAACTCTTGCACATCACTTTGCAACCCATTATACAGATGAAGTGTTATGATAAAACCTTCCTCCTCGCTGACTCCTTCTGTTTTTCAGATGCAATCTGAGTGGAGCTGAAGAGATCCCATCCCCCATGGCAAAGATAAGGTTACGGAGGGTAGGTCTTAGTAAGGATTTTGCAAGCTGCATGAATTATTAAATTCCTTTATGATATAATGACAGACGTATCAGGTTATTTGTTTATTCTGTGTATAATTCATGACTGTCTTGGGAGCAAGATAGAAGTAGAATCATTTGTTGCATCTTCTTCATTCCAGTAAATCCTCATCACCAGATGGAAGGCTGAACCCGCCTCGAGAAGACAAAACAGCCACACCTTACAGGACCCGCACTTGGGATTGGAGAGCTTTTTTCACAGCCTGGAGAAACACTGAAGCTGTCACTTGAGTACACCAGACTAGATGGCTAAAAGATGACAGTCCCAATAGTGTTTCTGTCTTGTGCCACCAGAACACTGTCCACTAAAGCCCATGCAAACAGCTTTATGAGATGCTATGAGTTGCCCTGTGCTCCTGTATCGCTGCCGAGCAAGAACAGGACCATACTCATAAGTAGCTCATGCAAGCTCTTACGAGACTTTAGGATAGTTCACAATCACCACCTCCTGGCCATGCAAACACTATGATACTGGACAAAGCAGAAGAATTTCCCTTGCTTGGGTCATTTGTGTAGAGTCTGGTCAAGATGTGGGGCAAAGGATGACAAAGGACTGCCACGTCCTGATGGCTGGGATGGAGTTTTTGATACATCTGTCATTTCCCTAGTGTGCTGTTTAATGGGTGAGGGAGGAGTGATGCCATAGCAGCAAACTGGAAATAAAGGATTGACTGGAGTCCCTGGCAAGAAAGAGCTTCCCAACGTGCTCTTGGTTCACCCAAGGTTCTCCACCCAGTGATGCTCCTACTGCCAGGAATAGTCACTCTGCTATGGAGAGTTGCAGGAAAACACGAAGGTGGTCAAGCTGAAAACAGCACACTGGAAACTCTTATCAGCCACCAGACACCAGAGGACTACTTTCAGCACCCATCCTGCCCACAGCAGATTTCAGCTGAATGGAAACAGGCCAGGCACAAACGATTCATCTGATCACTTAAAGACAAGCCATGTTAAGGACTTTGATAGAGGACTCCTGACTAGTCAGACCTCTGCTGAATTTCTGTCCACAGCTTCTCTCCTTACCAAGAAAAGATATCATTAACCTCTGCCACAAAGACCTCCTGCTACAAGAGCTATTTAGGGGCATCCATTGTTGCTTCAGCCTCAAACCATGTCAGTCCAAGTCTCCTGGGGTTTCTGGAGTAGCCTCTCACAGCACCATATGGAACATTCCTCAAGGGTTTCTGAGCATCACTGTCACTCAATGTCTATCTGGTTAAACCCCCCACCTTAAACAGCCCCTCTCCATACCATCCCCCTACCTGAGAGGTTCCTGGCTCCTAAGAGAGCACTGTAATCATTGTTATTATAAAGCACTTAGCGATGCTCACTTATTGCATCTCTCACCAGCCAAATACCCAGAACCCTGTTATTTCAAATGCAGTTGCCTTCATTTGCAGAAGCTCTTCATTGTATTAGTCCCTTTCAGCAATGAAAGAAAAAAGGGGTGGGGGTGGAGAGCATTTAAAAAAAAAATAATAGTTTACTGCATTTTATGGCATTGCCTCACTACTTTGTGATACACACCTAAAAGCTGTTTGCAAGACCTCTCCCGCTGTAAGGTGGCATCCAGACAAGGTCTGAGGCAGAGAGAGAGTGGAAGCATGAAGCCCAGTTCAGCTTTGTCCCAGTACTGCTGCATCACCCAAAGCATTACAGCAACAGAGATGAAGCTGCCACCTTTCACAGGTCACCTCTCTCCTTCTCCCCATCCAGCTGGGACAAACACTGCTCCCTCCACAGGGAAACAGCATATACATACCACCTTTCCTCTGCAAAGGATACAAGTCTGTATAAATGGAGTTGCCTGAACCACACTGGAAACACTCAGAAGGTGCTATAGGATTTGCTGAACATGCTCAGAACACTGATCTATCAGGCTCAGTTTCCCCATCTCCAGCTGCAGCCAGCTTTTCACACCAAAAAGGATGCCTCTCCTGTCCTAGAGGACCCCATGAAAGGAAGATGCTGTGCTAGAGCACCTTTAGGAACAAGGATGCTGTTTCCCCTGCTGCAAGAAAACACCACACCATAACAAGCTCTGTTCCCTTTCCAAAGGGAAGGGTCACTGGGAAACTCTCCTGGAGCCTAAGCACAGATTTGTCCCTCTCCTCACCAGTAGTCCCAAGCTGATAAGCCAGCAGAGTACCCCCAACTTGCTTCACAACTATCAAAAACATCCCTGTTGCAATCCCACAGTTAAAGCAGACAGTGCAACAGCCCATCAAACATCATTCTGAAGAGACCGACCAATGTTAAACTGTCAAATCCTCCTAATATGTCTGACAGAAATATCTTCTGTCTTTTTCAGGGAGGGGAGAATGGAGCTACAAAGGTGAAGCAGTAGTCTCAAACCCAGACAGACTTTTGAAAGCAGAGTCAGAACTGCAACAACCTCCTGATGCTAAATTTGATGTTTGCCCTTGGAAGACAGCACTGGAACACCAAAGCAGGAAAATCACCTACGGGTACCCAAGAAAAGGTTTCCTCCCAGCCCTCACACACAGTACACTCACATGTAACTGGAATTGAAGATTACAAGATAATTCTCTCTTCTGCTTTTCTAAATGAGTATTAACATTAAAACAAAAAACATCTGACATCCCAAACCCCTATGACTAGAATGCCTTGGACTCTTTTCTATGAGAAAGAAAAATCCCAGTCTCTAATGTGGTCCTCTCAATGGGGCCTGTGGCATCACCAGCCCCTTTCTATTTAGAATAATGACTTCTTCCACATGCCAAGAGATTTGAAATTACCTGTGAAATATATTTCCCTAGGCACAGGCTCAAGAAGCATGCAAATTACCCGGCTTAATGGCCTCCAGAATTTCTCCCCGAGACAGACACAGGGAGCAGGAAATGTTCAGATGATATCTCAGGTACCTTCCAAGGGGTTAAACATCCAAAGAATGGCCAGGAGCTACTACTCTACAGTTTCCCCAGTAACTGGTCCCACTGGTGAGCACTTGCCACAAAGAGACAATAAGCACAAGGTCCAATTCTAAATGGGTGCATCATCAGCACAAAAATGCAATTTTAAATAAGCATTTCTTGGGAAAGGTGCCTAACCATAATTTACTCAGCTCAAGGAGCCAACATAGGGCTTATACAGCAGAGGGCACCTATTTAAATTGCAGAAGTCCAGTGCTGAGCACTCAGCAACAAGGCCTCTTGCCCTCCAACTAACTGCACAGGGATCAGCACTGCCCAAGCTTTGATGTTCAGGCATTTGCCAGGGAACAGTGTCCTTCAAAGAAGCTTTTCATCCACAAGGACAGTTCCCACCCTCCCAACACCAAAGAAAGGGACAGATACTGTCCCTGGAGTCCAAATGCTCCTGCCCATGTGTTTTGTTCTTGCAGCTGAACCTTGTGTCTTGTTAGTACATAGCAGAAGAAATACTTCCTCCAAAATGAAGAGCATGGATTCATTCAAAGGAACAGAAGAGGAGTAATTACATAATCTGATTATATTTCCTGCTCCACCACTGGCATATTGGAGTCTCTGAAGTCTTAGTTTCATCAGCAAAACGAGCAATAGGGAAATGCAAGTGCTATTGCAAAGTGCATGCACAAAACTACAACAAGGAGTGGAAGATGGAGAACAGGACAAGATGCTCACACTGGAGTGGGGAGTGAGAGGGAAGGGGGACAATCCCAAGGGCATCATGAAAGAATTACCTGTCTCCCCAGGAAACAAGCCTGAGGCACACAAGCTTTGCTCCTGATGCTCGCCAAGACTGACGGGTTGGTCACCCTTTAACACACGGCGGACAGAAAGTGGGCCAGAGGGTCAATCAGGGATAAGAGAACACCTGGGAGACAGGCCTGGCAATGGAAAAATGGGCCAAATTCCTCAGTGTAAACCTCCTCAGAGCAAAGGTGTAAGACAAGGTCTTTGCTGAGACTCTTCTAAAGTGAGAACCTGCCCTCATTCTCAGCCACAAGCATTTTGCTAACCCACATGCTGCCAGAAGCTGTGGTATCACAGAGAGATTAACAGAAGCAATTTTAAAAACCAGCAATTTCCAAGCTAATTTCCTCACTCACAAGCATGCCACTAAGGGCTGAAGTCCGTCTGGACTCCTCACAGCTATCTGTGCTCAGGATTAACTATACAACACTGCCAGTAATGCAAGCACTCCACTACTCAGAAACTATTAGAAGATAAATATTAAATCTCAATATCATAGCAATAGAAAAAAAATGAGGAGAAGGAATGTCATTGTAATAAATACTGTAACCAAGCCAAATGAGGAAGCAAGGTTAGTTTCATGTGGAAAATTAGACAAAAAAATGCAATATACGTGGAATTGTCCTTGCTTTGGTTGTGGGATCTGGACTTTGTGCAATGAACCTCACAAAGTTCAGAACAGTTCAACAAACTGCAGTTCAGCAGCTATGGGATGAACTTGGTGCTCTGGCCACCAATTCCACCCGGCCCTGAGGCACCAGGCTTTGCACCCTTCATCTAACATACATTGCTAAATGGAGAAACTGCAGGTATATGCACCACTTGTGGCCCCAACAAGGCCTTAGGCAATGCAGCAGCTGGAACAGCTCACCTGCAGCCCAGGCAGGTTCCATTTCACCACACTGCAATCACTCTGATATTCCTCCATAAGGACAGGTACTATTTACTAAACCTTTCCTTTCAGCAGCTGCTTGGTCCTGTCTGAAAAAAAACCTTCACTTACAAGAACCCTGATGTTATCCAGTGAGATGTAATAACTGAAAAGGCCCAAACACAGCAATAAGTAGATTTAACTAAGAATGAAACTCAAGTATTACACAAGCTGCCATAAAAACATCATCTCTTTTTTTCTGGCAAGTGGCAAACCTACTCTTCCACCAGCCAGCTGTGACTCAAGAATAGGACAGGGTCTGGCAGCCACTTCCCTGTGAGAAGGTAGCTGGCCATGCACTCAGTTGCCTAAGAGTCCCCAAATAAGTGACATTTATTAAGTGGCCCTCATAAAATAAAAAAAAACAAGGCTGCTTTCATCGCACATAATCACATTCATAAACTGCACAAACCAGCAATGCTTTCAGCACAAGGCTCCACTTGGAGTGGTGTCAAGAGAAGGGCAGGAAAAGATTCCCATGCAGCAGCATTGCCACAGGCAGTGCTCTGTGCAAAGCACCAGCCTTGGGATACATCCTCACCTCTGGCTTGGTAATGCTGTGCCTGCTCGAGCAAACACGGCCCCAGCAGGGCTGTCACCACAGGGCTGCAAGAAGGGAAAAGGTATGAGCCAGCTCAGCACTCACAATGCTCAAGTGAGACCTCGTGCCTAAACGTGGCTGTCAGAGCCCTTTCATACCCAGCTGCTCCATGCTCATGTCTGGGCAGGGAGCACAGGGAAGCAGCGGGAAATTGAGGGTATAAATTCACCTGTGGAAGGAGCCACTTCACAGAAAAGACCCCCGAGCACTTAACAGGCAGTAAGGGTGAGACACAGCTAGTTAGATTTTTCTTTGAAGTAAAGACTAGATCAAAACAAATAAACATAGCAAGGAGCAAGTGACACAGAAAGGTTCAATTTAGCCTTAAGATGATGGGTAAAAAGGAGGTTTGGATGTCAGAAATGCCAACACAACATTTTTGCTGCTGGGTCAAGCAGGCGGGCAGGTGCTAAATGGGGTTATTTAGAAACTGGGACCAAAGTATGAGCAGATAGTAAATGTGTTAGATATGTTTCTTTTCTCCATCTCACAATAAAAATCACATCAGAAATGACCACAACCACCACCTTATCTAAAGGACAAAGGTCTGAAAGTTACCCCCAACATAACCCCATAGCATGATATCAGGGATGAATTTATCTCAGTACCTTGAAAATTTTCTTGACAATTCTCAGCTTTTAAACCTATACAGCTGTAGCAGAGTACAGCATGCAAGACTGTCAACAGCAAATTCTTTTGCATCTTAACAAGCCCAGCGTCAGGAATAGCTCTATCAGAAGTCCCTCAGCACTCAGCCAAGGAGGGGCACAAAAGCATCCCTTTTCACAGAGAGGGTCCCTTTTGGTCTGTGCTCTTGGATCTGTGGGAGGCCAAATAAAGTCATCAGTTTGATCACTGATCAACAATTATTAAGACTTCCTAGCCAACAAAAACAGAATAAATAAAAACTAAGGGCTGCGTGAAGAGAAAAATATCGATTTTTTTTTTTTCATACTCATGTAATCTACCCTCCTTCCCAGAGCAGGCAGGGGAGGAGGGGAAAGCAGAGTGCCCACGAAGCTTTGACGCATGCCTAGCTCACTGTCCTGAGACCCTTTTCAGCTTGCAGGCCTTGAATAATTAAATGCTGTTTCTTCCACCCTTTTTTCCCCTGGTATTCATGACACACTGCTGCAAAAGTCTTACTTTTACCTGGGCAAGGGGCATCCCTCTCTCTGCAGAGGTACTGGAAACACATGAGCCCACACAATACTTCCCACACGCACTGATCCCAAGAATGTGACATTACAGTGAACGCTCAGCAGAGACCTCTAATTTACAAGACTACCTCAGACATGAGGAAATGGCACTTTGGCTCCTCCTGGGTCTACTGAGTTCGTTATGGAGCAATAAAAAGACATTCAACCACTCTCAGCCCAGAATCTGACTCAATCTTCAACACCTGATAAAGCTGAACATTAGGCTCTTCGCTTGGCTTAAGTCTGTCTCTATTTTGGTGTTCATGTTACAGCTGCCAAAAATCTGCCTGTGAAACCCACCATACGTTAGAAATGCAAACAAGGCACCGCATTCATGACCCACCCTCTGTCATACTGTATAGAAACCACAACAGAGAGATATTATTGCATGAAATTGAATACCTCTGAGAATTCAAACACAAGAATATCTCTGGTTCAACAGAAATTACATCACTGAGAGCTTTATACATTTTTGATGGGTAAGTAGCTTATACAAGGTAAGCTCTGAAAATTATTTAGATATATGCCCCTTGTTTTGCTTTCTTATTTGGAGAATTAATGTGAACTCAGACTTTGGATATGGGAATCTTCTGGACTGCAGAATATTAAGTGCTCACTGGAGAAGAAACAGAGCCTGACAGCAAACTGGCAGCTTGTGACAAAAGTTTCAGGACCCAGCTCTGTTATGAGCGGAGAGGCAATGGTATTTATAAGGAGACTCATATCCTCATTTGTCACTCCAGTGGAGATGGATATAACACTTTCCCAATTCTTTCCACCAATTCGGCCGTTTAAGGGCTCACTTTGTGCTTGCAAGGCCAAGAGGCTCAGAAGCCCAAACACATGGGGCAGGCTCTGTTTACCAACAAATCATGTACGCAGATGCAGCCACACCGTGAACCTGTACTGTGCCTGCTGCATCACTGATTTTTAGCTCTGAAATGGTGTTCCAGCAGGGACTGGAGCACGCTGGCATGCTGCTACCAGGACTCCAGCTCTTACTACCCTTGCTCTCCGTGTTGGATTACACTGATTTAATGCTCCTGCGGACACGTCTTCCAGGTTAGCCCGAGCAAACCTCTCTGGTCCACAGCCACGTGGCTCTGCACGCTTGCAAGCCTTCCAGCTGCTGAATGCCACACAGAAAAGCCTGGCCAGCTCTGGCTTGATCCTTCATTTAGTGGAACTCAGATAAGAAAACCTCACCAAAATGAGTATATACTTTAACGAAACAACCCCTGCAAATAACATTCCTATAGATGGGAAGCAGCCAATATTTTGGTCATGAGATTTTTCACCCTTCTCTGTCCTTGTGTCTGTACTCCCCATCTTTTCCGCCCCCCACCCTTCCCTGAAGCATAAGTTGCTTTCCAACACTACACAGATTTTTGCTCCAATGCACAGCATGATCTAACTAATTCGCACTTCATTGCTCTGCACACCTCATCATTTGCACATGAAAACAGCAGTCTCTCTATCCCTCCACTTGCTGCCTATTTCTTCCTCCTCCTCCATCCTCCACATCCAGTACCTCCTCAGCACAACTCCACTACGGAAGCTGCAGTGAAGAGGCTCACATTACCGGGACTCCATTGCTTTTACAAAATTTACTAGCTCGCCGTGAACCCTCATAAATAATTCAAGATAGACAACCTTTGTCAGGTAAATGAACGTGCCTTTTGTAATCCATCGCTCCGGGTTTTCTATAACAGTGATACCCATACTGACTGTAGGCACAACCCATATTGATTCATGAATTCCCCAAGTGTCACTGTGGGGCGGAGTGGAACAGTTTTGGCACCAGCAGAATCCAAGGAAACCCACAGTCTACCCAGGACTTCAGGAAATTCACAAGAGATACCCACTGCTGCAGACGTAGCTTCACCCCAGTCCATAGAGAGCGCAGTACCATCCCCACCCTTCAAGGACAATGAAAGAAGGAACAAGGTCGAGGGAGGCAACAGACATTCTTATTAAAGAGCCTTTTCATTGCAAGAACTTCAAGGATTTTGACATACACCAGAGCTAAAAATGATGTTGCATCCTGTACCTCTGGCATTTAACTCCATATATACCAGTGGTGTGCAAAGGCACTTAGAGACAGGCAAACTCAGCTTCTGTTTCGACAACTGTGCCATCATCAGCGCTATTATACTAGATGGTTTACACTCCCATTAGCACCCAATCTGATTACTGTCAGCAATTACCTCCCCTGGAGTTCTCGGCCTCAAACAGGAGCGTGGGGAGGAGACCTGATCCCGGTTCTCCTGAAAGGCCCCGGGAAAAGGTGTCCTGTGCAACAGCTCCTGCACCGGCCCCACCAAACCGAGGAGCAGCTTCTGAGGAGGCGGCACGGCAGCCTAATCACAGGCAATAATAACAACCTTGCACGGAGTTAATGAACAAGAGAAACCACAGACCGTGCACCCTTTGTCGGGCCTGACTGCTATTCACATCCTTGAGTCTCTCGCCCTGCAGCCGTTTCACCAGTCACAAGCTCATCTGGTTAAATACCCTGATCACTCACGCGTCAGTCAATGCAAGACACACTTTCCTGTACAGGGGAAGAACGAATCCTTTGGTCCGAGTAAACACCTTTTATTTCTTATGATGCTTATGACCAAGACATAATGGCAGACACAGAATGGGAAAGGCCATAGGACGACTTAGGAAGCAAAGCCACGTGCATTCTCCGAAAGATAAAATGATTCAGCCTAAAGAAAAACATGCCAATTTCTTGTTGACACAAACTAACCCTCCAGTAACAACAATTTGTACAACCCCGTTGCCCGTGCAATAACGAACTTGAGGATGAAGGCTATACAACCGCCACAGCTCTAAAACAACAAACTATTATCAACACCCCTGAGAGAAAACACAATTTTGTTAATAAAACACATTTTGCCTTCAACAGGCTCCTAGAAAAGAAAATATCCAAACGTTCAGGTACTGTCCTTTCTTTCTGAATATTTCCCTCAAGTATTTTGCTTGGTAGTGACTTTTGCTTTTATTTCATCCCACTTGAGTATTTCATTAGCTGAAAAAGCATTGTCTGAATCATATGGCACGTGCACATGTACAATGTTACAGGGTGCAGATGCCCCAGCACTTAAGCCCTCAAGAGCTTTTCTTATGGCTTTTGAAGCCAAACACAAGGAAGCTCGATCAAGGATAAACGTCCAGGTTTCCATTTAGACCCTGTGCAACCACCTTCAGCATTTAAGCACACACGTATACAACACACACAAAGCTTCTTTACAACAAAGCTGCTGAACTCTGCCTGTCAAACACTGAGCACAAGCCCATTTCTACCCTCAGGTCTGTGTGCAGAAGCCTTATTGATTTCAGTGGGAACCCACATGCGTTCTCAAGAGAATTTCAATTAACAACTTCTCAGTGTACAAAATTGAAAAACTCAAGCTCCTGAAACCACAATCTTGAAGGGGATGGCTGCAGGCAGGGTATGGTGTTGAGGTGTCACAAAGACAAGCAAGAAAGTGGTAATGCCCTGCTCTTTCCCCATGTGAGAACTTAGCAGGAAGCGTTCGGGAATGGCAACAGGGACTGAGAAAAAAGTTTTAAATGCCAAAGAAACGTTGCAAATGGCTTTTCAAAAACATTTGTTCCTCTCTGTGAGGCTTTTCTTTCACCTCTGCGAAGTTCAGAGTGCCTCTGCACACCTCAGAAAGGTTTCTGCCACCAAGCACAGCCTACATAGGGCTACCGCGGGGACACTGGGTGTTTGTGCCTCCACTGGGTACAAACTGTCACAGAGGCTGCTCAGCCCTCACAGGGACAGAGCGACATTATCTGTCAGTCACTCGTCGCGGTAGATTGCCCTCCCAGGGAGTAGTCTCTCTGCTAAGCCAAGCACAGCAGAAGACAAGCAGGGCCATCTCCCCACTTCTTCTCTGCTCCTGTTAAGTTCCCTTCCCAAGCATCAAAACCATAATTGGAAGAGATGTTCTGACTGCACAGCAGGTGGGCAGTAGGACAAGAGAAGGAGCTTCCTCTACATGGCATCATGCAAATCCTAAAGCATCCACTTCTAATAGAGTTATTTATTTCAAGCCCTGCTAGCCCAGATGTGCCATCACTACCAGCATCATTAACCTCATTTGGGGTGAAATGACACAAGTACAAATCAAAATCTGCTACAAAGAAGCAACTAATTTGGAAGAAGCAGCCTCAGGCCCTCCTTCCTGTGGGGATGGGAAGCTA
Organism: Grallaria varia; assembly: GCA_013396735.1. Classification (NCBI taxonomy): domain Eukaryota; kingdom Metazoa; phylum Chordata; class Aves; order Passeriformes; family Formicariidae; genus Grallaria; species Grallaria varia. The sequence goes on along the minus strand of VWZG01008029.1, from coordinate 512,480 downwards.
TTAGGCCTTATTGCTCTAAGCAGGAGCCCTCACTGCTCACTATCCGACAGGAACACAGGTAACACCTGCAGCTTGCTGCCTAAAACAACTGTCTACATCCTACAAGTGCTAAATCCACTGGAGAAGCAGGACTGGATGCTGGATCCCATGCTGGCACTTTCCCCTGCAGACATCCCTCTCTCCTCTGGCTGGCTGGTCAGAGATGCCCCGCAGAGCATCAAGGAAGCCAAGCCTCGCCGGCGGACGTGCAGCAATTCTGCACACACCTGCTTCCTCACAAGAAGCAAATGGCTCGCCACCCTCTAGCAGATGGCAATTTTCTTTCGAGTCCAAGTGACAAAAAGCCTTGCTGCAAAGTGAGGAAGGGGTTTGTTCTGCTCCCCAGCAGAAATATTTGCAGCCACGTTCCCTGGCACTCGAAAGCACACGATTCCCACTAATGGGAGGCAATGGCAATACAGGTGCAGGACTCCCCTGACCGACCAGGCTTTCAATCATCTAATGCCAAATGGCTCAGAAATTCAAGCAGAGGTTGTTACTGTGCTGCCACAGGAATCCCTCTGTGTACTATTTAAAAGAAAAATTAACTGCAACCAACAGCCTTTCCTTCCACAGCCATTAATCCCATTGACCACACAGATGCACATTCTTGTACATCTTGTGATGACTTCTAAAAGGAGCCTTGTCAGTCAGTGGACATCACCTAACGTGCCCACCCCAATGGGTTTCTTCCAATCTGGGATTTTGCTTTTTAAATCTCAATGAGAAATTCCCCGTTGGACAACTGGCTGAGCCGAGCTTTCCTTAGCTCAGCATAAGATGATTAAAACCATGCTACCCAGGAGGAGAGAGATAATGTAGAACACCAGCGATTTATCAGAGACAGAACCAAGAATCAACAGACTGACAATAATTAATACAATTGTAACCAAAAATAAAAAAGAAAATAAAAATGTTCTTTATTTTCTCCCTATTTAGGCAAACTATCCTAATCATTCAGTCTGCTGCCTGCCAGAGTGAAACAGTTCTCGGGCTTCTTAAAAAAGCAGCCTCATTTTTGAGAGTCTGGTAGTGAAAGATGACTACGGTGATTTACAGAGAAAACCTCCAAAGACAAACATGTTTCTAATCAATGCTCTGAATCATTCACAAGGGTGCATTGTCCAAAGTAGAAGAAAATTGGCTTGTAACAGGAAGAATTTAACAGCCCATCTCATCAGCTCAACTCAGCTCCCGACCAACAAATCTGCCAAAGAGATTGAAGTTATATCCAGCCTCTTTAAAAACAAGAGAGGTGCGAACAGGTAATTGCTTAGGGGGAACAGTCAATTAAGGAGGGTTATTCAAGCCTTTGTGCCAGTTACCATTGCATTCTTTACTCCTATTAAGTATTTCCTTCCCGAGAAACAATCACTGCAGCTCTGGGGCAGAACTCACCAGGCATTTCAGCCCACATGTTACAGCATTAACCTACTGCCCAGCAATTGTGCATCATCATCAAATATCCATTTGTGACTCTTCTCTTCTCTGGGTTCACAGAACAGGTCATAAGGGGAACAAAATTAGCAAGAAGATACCAGGTCAGGCTGAGGTCTTGCGTCCCCTCTGTGTCTCTTCTCCAGATGCAGCCAGACAGCATTGATTCCCACCACAGACACGCACAGAATCAGTGGCCTTTTCAGGATCACACCTTCATATTTGCAGGAAATTATGAATCTTTGCCAGTGGATTCAGGTTTTGCTCATCTTGCCTCACCCAGTGCAGGATCAGGCCCACTCTGATAAGTCCACTGGTAAGAGAGCACAGAGCTAACAAAATCCAGCCTAGCAAACCCCACCAAATTAATTGGAATAAAACTGCTTTGGTTAAAAAGCTGGCACTGCTTATTAGAACAACATAGATAATGATGAGTCTGGGTGAGGGAAGTCCAGCACGTTGTTTACAAATTATATGCCTTTCCAAGTCTCTCTTAGTATAGGAACCTTCTTGTAAAACTTTCCACAGTTAGAAAGAAAACACAGTTTTGACTCACAAACTGGTACCCAGAAGAGATTTATTCTGTAATATGATTCTGTGTTCTGAATTTAAGAAGAGAAAGCAACAACTTACAATCCATTAAAAGCTTCTGAAGTACCAAAAACATCCCACAAACTTTATCTGTACTTCACCACGTAATAATCCCCTTTGCTTCCACAGGAATTCTCATGGAAGCGAAGATCGTTCATGTGAGAGCAAGGCTGGATCAGGCCGTAAGGCTGTGGTACTCTGACGAGAACTGGCATGTTCCCTTTCCTCTCCTCCCCCTGTAGGTAGACATTTCTCAGGGTCTTCTTCCGAAGAATTTCTGTATTTACGTGACAGCAAGAAAAGGGAGCCCATCAGCTCCCAAAGGTCAAAGATATTTCTAAATAAGGATACACAACCCAAAAGAATCCAGAAAGAAGCTGTCTGAACGGGAAGGATTTCTGAGTAAACAACCATGCCTTTGGAGAAGCCAGATATTAACACGGTAAGCTACAGTTCTCCCAAATAAACAGCACTGTTTCTTCTGCCGATAAGCCTTCTTTTCAGAAGGCTTGACTACATGCTTGTAAAAACGTACTTCGAGATCAAAGACGCTCATCTAAAAGGCTTTCAAAAATACATCCTGTGACATATATATACACACAATGTATTTCTATTCTTAAGCAAATCACAAATGACAAGAAAATTGTGACATAAAGCAGCGCACATCCACTGGGGCAGCACAAAGTTAAGGGCAACACTGCTATTATTAACTCTATGTCATTGAAATCTTCCCCCCACCTTCAGAAACGCAGACTGTAAGGACACGGTGTCAGCCTTTACTTTGAATTGTCTGGATTTCTTTCCGTTTTGTGTCAACAAACCCCAGCATTTCATAACGGAGATGACAGCCTCTTAAAATACATCTCGGCAAGGTTTCACATGGATGCGTGGAGGGGGACAAGCTTAAGGGTTATCACGGTAGGCAAGAGACCCGACCGTCTTAGCAAATATTCCCAAACGTTAACTTCCAAACGTTCGCTTTCTTAGAAAAAAAATAAATCTATTTATATCCTTCCTGCAGCGACTCTCCAGTCGACCACCCCCTCACCCAAAAGAGCTGCTTTCCGACTTTCTCTTTCAATAGATCACAGCCAATTTCGGGCGGTCCAGAAGGAAGGAAAGGAAGACCCGCCAGCTCGGATAGCCTGTGGAACTATCCAGCTATTATTAGTTTATGCTCAAACTCCGGTGGGCACGGCCGGTTTGTGGGTACCATATTGTGTGCTTGAAACGGGGATGGCGGGGGCGAAAAAAGAAAGAAGTCCTTTTCGCTCTTTTCCCCCCTTCTCGCCACCTACAAAGCTCCGACAGCCGCCCTGCGGACCGGCACCCGCCGGGGAAGTTTGTGCTTTTCCAGCAACTTTGGGTCTCGGGGCTCGCCCCGCCGCTGCG